>CM017564.1:47050023-47648806 GCA_007844125.1 Sinonovacula constricta
AAAGACAGAGACAGAGACAGAGACAGAGAGTGAGACACAGAGCGAGAGAGAGACAGACAGACATTCAGAGACAGACAGAGACAGACAAGAGAGAGAGAGAGAGAGAGAGAGAGAGAGAGAGAGAGAGAGAGAGAGAGAGAGAGAGAGAGAGAGAGAAATAGGTAGGAAAGAGACTGTGAAGGAGAGAGAACATGATTAAAGGGATCTTATGGATATGCAGAGAGATTATGTACTTGAAATTCCCAGACAAATTAAAGGGGGTATCTCACCTTGCCTATATCTAATACATGTAGCAACATCTTAAACATGTAATGGGGGAATTGTGCATAATTGCAGCAACAAGTAATACTTTAGTTTAAATCAATGTTGTTGATAACGTTATCTCAACTGTAAGACAGTATAAATCATGAAACATGTCGTATTAAATGTAACTATTTCCAAATCTATAAATAAGCCAGATGGAGATTTCGGCTAAAAATAGAAATCGACAGCCGAGTTTATTACCCAGCTGATCATGAAACGTGATCTTAAATGTAATCACGTGGTTTTCTTTGTTTAAACATTGTAGACTGTGCAGCGTGGCTTGGATAGGAAATAAATTGTTATAATGACGGGTTTAGTGGCTTGCTTTACTATTCACATGGATGTTGGTCACCAGTCGTCCTCATTTCGCGGGATCTATTCAGGTAACAAGAATTTTATGGCTGCACGAGAGACAAACAATGGTCCAAACTGTTGATACCACCTTTAAGAACAAAGCAAATGGGTGAACCTTGTTAGATAATATACGAGGTATTCCAAACAGTAGTTAGGCCCTTTTAGTTGAAATTCTTGGACTTTATCGCCTGTTCCTTTGTAGACATTGCAATAACAAATAGTGTTATTTCTCACTTTTGCACAAATATAAGCTTAAAATTCATTTACATACTTATAGAGATTTGTTATTCAAAAAAGAAAATGGAAGTGTTTGTTGATGATGAGTAACCTGCGTATCACAAGAAAGGCAGATAAGTCAACATACCCTCCAAAGAGCACAAGCATAAAAACCGAGTAAAACAAATGAAAGGACCTTCTTGCATTTAGGGACTATTCAGGGGAGACTATTCATTAATGTCTCTCATTCGTTGTGTTATTATAAAGATGTCTAAATATTATTAGCAATGCTAAAAAAAGGCATTAGCATTCCTTACAACTTGATAATTGCATTTGTATGATAAAAAGTATATATGTATTAAAATGCTGTTGTTATACTTTGCTAATACAGAGTTAATATATTGGGTCCAAGAACGACTCGGGTCCATCGAGCGGAGCACGAGACCATATTCAAGTGTTAAATGGATTAGGCTTAACATCCTTAAAGCGATATACATTGTTCTCGCTCCATTTTTTTTTCTAAGTTAAAAAAATAGTCATAATTCACCAATGCACTAACAAAGCTAGTCTAAAGATGCATAACAGCATGTCAGATATCTGGTGATTGCCATGGAAATAGAAGCTAAATGCATACATTTCGTAATATAGTTGGCAACTCATTATTAATCATCGAAATAAAACATTTCGTCATGGTTAAAGGACCTTTAATATTAAATAAATCTTAGCTAAGAAAAACGTCAGCGCTTGCAAATTTTTTATTCAGAATAGATCAGTTTTCTTTTCATTGCTAGCATTTGAGAAAACCCCGAGGTTAGAGCTCTGTAAAACCGGTTTAAGCTTCATATATGGTCCCTTTTGCCGACTGACCGTTCCAATGAGGTAACTGGGTTTGGTTTTTTTGTTTTGAATGACTCATAGCAGATTTGTTATAACGTTAACAATTGGCTTGCATGTGAATACCTTTGTAGCTGCGCCATTTCAAATTTTTGAACATGTTGCAATGCTCATAGGACTTTGCCATATTTCCTTATATGGGCAATTTACTAATCGTCTTTATTATATCGTAAATGTTATTGGAGCGTTATTTGACCGCACGGAAACATTAGTTACAATCCATGAGAAACGTTTATTTGACGTGGTTTTCCATAATGCGGCGCCGGTGGTTCTACCTAGATATCCAAATCTGTGGGGTTTCATTCACTGTTTATCGTAAAAATTAGCGTAGCCGTCTATACGTTGGTGAACACTTTCGCAGTAATACGTGCTTCTTGACATTCTATATTTATAAATCATGTTACGATTAAAGGCCACAGTAAAATTTGACCACAACTTCAAAAGTCACGTCACGAAAAGCCGTTACAAACAATACCGACATGAATGTTATTAGCTACAGACTCTTTCCTAAGTATGCACTTCCAGCGAGTTAATAAATGGTTTGGATATTTATGAAAAAATTATCTTAAGAGTAAGCCTTGTCCCACACCCCATTCAAAGGACCCACTACAAGCTCGGCGCGCATTTAGACTAGCCTCTTCGGTGAATCTACGTTATTTACATTTTTCTACGCGCCAGGACAAAATAACCTAAATTATGTCGGCGTCGTAATTATTGCGGAAAACACAAGATGTAGCACCGGCTTTGTTTAGGGACTATTTAGACAGAAATTCGTTTGCTACTGGTACAACATAATGAAGATGTCGTATGACGATTTGTTTGTGCAGTTTTATGGCTATAAAATCGAAATTTTTAAACTATCTTTGATTATTCCTTTTTGTTCGCTGGGTTTATCGGCCCACTAACAATCTTTCGCTTTCAGCTGCCCGGAGTCGGTGTCCACGTGAAGTATGTATAGTGCTGCTCACAGTGCAGCTGCCCGGAGTCGGTGTCCACGTGAAGTATGTATAGTGCTGCTCACAGTGCAGCTGCCCGGAGTCGGTGTCCACGTGAAGTATGTATAGTGCTGCTCACAGTGCAGCTGCCCGGAGTCGGTGTCCACGTGAAGTATGTATAGTGCTGCTCACAGTGCAGCTGCCCGGAGTCGGTGTCCACGTGAAGTATGTATAGTGCTGCTCACAGTGCAGCTGCCCGGAGTCGGTGTCCACGTGAAGTATGTATAGTGCTGCTCACAGTGCAGCTGCCCGGAGTCGGTGTCCACGTGAAGTATGTATAGTGCTGCTCACAGTGCAGCTGCCCGGAGTCGGTGTCCACGTGAAGTATTTATAGTGCTGCTCACAGTGCAGCTGCCCGGAGTCGGTGTCCACGTGAAGTATGTATAGTGCTGCTCACAGTGCAGCTGCCCGGAGTCGGTGTCCACGTGAAGTATGTATAGTGCTGCTCACAGTGCAGCTGCCCGGAGTCGGTGTCCACGTGAAGTATGTATAGTGCTGCTCACAGTGCAGCTGCCCGGAGTCGGTGTCCACGTGAAGTATGTATAGTGCTGCTCACAGTGCAGCTGCCCGGAGTCGGTGTCCACGTGAAGTATGTATAGTGCTGCTCACAGTGCAGCTGCCCGGAGTCGGTGTCCACGTGAAGTATGTATAGTGCTGCTCACAGTGCAGCTGCCCGGAGTCGGTGTCCACGTGAAGTATGTATAGTGCTGCTCACAGTGCAGCTGCCCGGAGTCGGTGTCCACGTGAAGTATGTATAGTGCTGCTCACAGTGCAGCTGCCCGGAGTCGGTGTCCACGTGAAGTATGTATAGTGCTGCTCACAGTGCAGCTGCCCGGAGTCGGTGTCCACGTGAAGTATGTATAGTGCTGCTCACAGTGCAGCTGCCCGGAGTCGGTGTCCACGTGAAGTATGTATAGTGCTGCCCACAGTGCAGCTGCCCGGAGTCGGTGTCCACGTGAAGTATGTATAGTGCTGCTCACAGTGCAGCTGCCCGGAGTCGGTGTCCACGTGAAGTATGTATAGTGCTGCTCACAGTGCAGCTGCCCGGAGTCGGTGTCCACGTGAAGTATGTATAGTGCTGCTCACAGTGCAGCTGCCCGGAGTCGGTGGCCACGTGAAGTATGTATAGTGCTGCTCACAGTGCAACTGCCCGGAGTCGGTGTCCACGTGAAGTATGTATAGTGCTGCTCACAGTGCAGCTGCCCGGAGTCGGTGTCCACGTGAAGTATGTATAGTGCTGCTCACAGTGCAGCTGCCCGGAGTCGGTGTCCACGTGAAGTATGTATAGTGCTGCTCACAGTGCAGCTGCCCGGAGTCGGTGTCCACGTGAAGTATGTATAGTGCTGCTCACAGTGCAGCTGCCCGGAGTCGGTGTCCACCTGAAGTATGTATAGTGCTGCTCACAGTGCAAAGTAAGAAATGACCACCTGGTATGATATCACACTCGGTCACATTTTTCTGACATCGAACCAGTCGTGGAACTTTCCTGACACTTGTTGAGATAGCACACGTTAAACACCTGGCATGATGCACACTATCACATCATTCTGACACTGGGCCAATCAGTCATGAAATTACCCTTATATTTGCTTAAGTGTTAGCATTGAAGCTAAACCTTTATCATTTTAACAAATTGTGTATGTCGCGGCTCTGTTTCGAACCCGGGGCCTCCCGTGAATGTAAACGACGCTGCACTAATTGTGCCACCAGGCTGAGTAAACTATACTTATATGTGTTTGAGCATCAGCAATGGAGATAAATCACGACAATTTTCAAAGCCTTTGGTATGTAGCGGCCCGGGCGTGAACATTTGTTTTTGACAAAAAAAAAAATGATTCTTCAATGCTATATAAAACAAATCTGAGACTTCAAGTTCTCATTTCGGCTTACCAACCGAAACCTGACCAAAAAGCGCCCGTAAGTGTACCAAGGGGAATAATACAGTAATACTGTATATACACTATACGGAGTTGTCTTTCCTATCATTGAGGAGGTAGTTAAAGGTTGTTGTTTTTATAAAAACAAAAACAAAGAGAAGAAGCTTAATTAACCTATTACTTGAATAATGCCACAATCAGTAATCATGATAATTAAATTTCATTTAATAATAATAATAATAACAACAACAACAACAACAAGTGCTGTCTGTAGACAGTACGCTTCACTTTTATCAGTGCTGTAGAGTATAATGTTAGCTGCTATTAACCTTCAGAAACAGTGTATCACCTCCGATCAGTGCTTGTTTGAAAAAAGGGTAAAGTCAGAATTTGCATAGAAAGAAAATGGGAAGAAATCACTAAAAATTTTTCAGTAAAATACTTTGTGGTTATCATGTGGATGAAAGAAAAAACATTGTGCAATCGCAAAAAGTGATGATATGTGCTGTAGTGCATGCGGGCTTGTCAGTTCTGTCGAAACAATACAATTTATCATCATTTAAGGAATAAGGCTATTGCGTTTCAATGTTGTTTGAATTACAGTTGTTTGAATTCTTCAGTAGTTGCCGAGAAATAGAGCGGAAACGAAATACCATTCAGGGGCCATAACTCTGTAATAATTGGTCAGACTCGAAAATGTCAGTGATATAGACATCACCTTAGTATTGATGGTTCCCGTAAAGTTTCACTGAAATCGAGTAACCCATTGCCGAGAATCGAATGTTACTCTGTATACATACTGCACAGATCAACTAATCAAAAGCCATAACTCTAAAGGTCCAACCAGAACATGCCAAGGATATACGCACCTCGTTTTGGCATTGAAAGTTCCTACATAGTTTCATTAAAATCCAGTTAGTAATTGCTAAGAAATAGCGCGAAACAAAATACTTTTCAGGGGCCATGACTCTGTGTTAAAGAGCTTGACCGTAACATGCCAAGGATATGCGCATCTCCTTTTGGTATTAATGGGTTCCATAAAGTTTCCTTGAAATCCAGTTAGCCGTTGACGAGAAATAGTGCAGAAAGATGGTGTTGCCTTCACTATGTATAGCATGGCGTGAACATCTGGCAAGATACCACACCAGTCACATTGTCCTAACACTGGTCAACCAGTCGTGGAACTTCACTTATAGCTGCTTAAGCGTTAGTAAGGGAGCTATACCACTACCGTATTTATCGACTTTGGTATGTCGCAGCCCGGGATCGAACCAGCAGACTCCCGTACCGACTGCGCTACCAGGTCCGGTGCCAAGTTTGAAAGTAAATATCATTTCAGGAAATGGACATAATTATGCCATAATGATTTTACATGTAACCTGCTCTATTGAAATGTGTTCTGCTTTTGAAAGTGAGCAAGTATTTTAAGTCAGAAATAAATATTTAGTGGTTTTCTTGTAATGGACCTTTACATAAACCTTAACAACACAAAATTCAAAGTAAAAAGGGGCATAACTCTGCTAAAATTATTTTTATGGTTTCCTGCCATTTTGAAAAAGGGTTGCACTTTTGATAGTTTAAAGTGGCTTTCTAACTGATCTTTAAAAGAGTCAACCAATGCCAACTAGAGGGTTAGACAATAGCGCCACTCTTTTTCTTCTTTATTGTAACAAATAAAAATAATAATACAGTTGAAACTCGCTTGAGATAAAAATCCGCTTGACTCAAACTATTTTCCAAGTCCCATTTTATTTCCTTCTTTGATCATATAAATATGGATTAGTCAATGGTCAAGTATTTCATTCAACATTAAATGCAAATAGCTGTTTTGTGTAATAAAGAGATAAAATTAAAACATTTATATTCTTTTTATTTGAATATAAATGATTACAAGATACATCCAATTAAACACATAGGAAATGCATAAAATTAGACTTATATAAGGAATATACAAAAACATGTAGAAAAAAATCTTAAACTTCACTTATCATACACATACTAACATAAAATCTGATATCTCAAAGTTCTTTTAAATCAAAGTATTTTGCCACGTCCCAGCGACTTTGAAATAACGAAGTTCAACTGTAATGACAAAGTAAGGTACTAAAATAATGATCATTTGAATCACAATAGTAAGAATTAATATTACAAGGTTTATTTACAACAATAACAAATAGTCTCTAGTGGATAAGTATTATTTCCTTTGAGGTGCGCACACATTATCCCTCTTGCTAAGTTGAGTGTTATACATTTTAAAAACAGATTAGCTATAAAAAATTCTGTGTTTCCTTAAAGATGATGTGCTAATTATATTTACCACATAAGATAAATAAAATGTTTTTTTTTGTAGAAAACAAGCACAGAGTCTTGAATTTGGTGTGAAAGTTCCTGAAGGATAACCTCTAAGACAGTTAAATGAAAGTTATGTATTAGTTGTCTCCCTTGTGGGTAGGTACTGTCATTTACTTTATATGAGAAATATTCTTAATTTTAATTTGTTTTTTGTTTAAAGCAGCCCTCCATTGTTATCTCGATCAACAAGTTACAATTTTATGAGGCTGCTGCAGTCATGTGTTCCAAAGAGTTAAAAATAATATTTTCTTATTCAGTAACTATACACCATTCAGTAATTATAACCAATTACCTTCCAAAAGGAGAGGTAGGAAGAAGGAATGTAAATAGAGTAACGTCCCTTTAAAACAAAAAAGAGGGAATACCGACAGCATTCCAATAAATAATTGTACTACCCTTAACTTTTAACCCCTATCAACAACCAATACAAATCTTATTTATTTGCAAACAACTACATGGAAAGGTAATATAACATATTACTAGAAACTCAGAAGCAGCAAGTGTAGATCCTGACCGCACAAATCCCAGCAGGAGCAAATTGATTCAGATCCTAATCACACAGATGCAAACATCAGCAGGGTGATTTAGATACTGATCACACAGATCCCAGCAGGAGCAGGTTGATCTAGATCCTGACCACACAGATCCCAGCAGGAGCAGGTTGACCTAGATCCTGATCACACAGATCACAGCAGGAGCAGGTTGATCTAGATCCTGATCACACAGATCCCAGCAGGAGCAGGTTGATCTAGATCCTGATCACACAGATGCCAGCAGGAGCAGGTTGATCTAGATCCTGACCACACAGATCCCAGCAGGAGCAGGTTGACCTAGATCCTGATCACACAGATCACAGCAGGAGCAGGTTGATCTAGATCCTGATCACACAGATGCCAGCAGGAGCAAGTTGATCTAGATCCTGATCACACAGATGCCAGCAGGAGCAGGTTGACCTAGATCCTGATCACACAGATACCAGCAGGAGCAGGATGATCTAGATCTTAATCACACAGATCGCAGAGGGAGCAGGTTGATCTAAATCCTGATCACACAGATCCCAGCAGGAGCAGGTTAATCTAGATCCTGATCACACAGATGCCAGCAGGAGCAGGTTGACCTAGATTCTGATAACACAGATCACAGCAGGAGCAGGTTGATCTAGATCCTGATCACAAAGATCCCAGAGGGAGAAGGTTGATCTAGATCCCGATCACACAGATCACAGCAGGAGCAGGATGATCTGGATCTTGAGCACATAGATCCCAGAGGGAGCAGGTTGATCTAAATCCTGATCACACAGGTCCCAGCAGAAGCTGGTTGATCTAGATCCTGATCACACAGATGCCAGCAGGAGCAGATTGACCTAGATCCTGATCACACAGATCACAGCAGGAGCAGGTTGATCTAGATCTTGATCAGACAGATCTCAGCAGGAGCAGGTTGATCTAGATCCTGATCACACAGGTCCCAACAGGATAAAGTTGATCTAGATCATGGCCAGCAGGAGCAGGTTGATCTAGATTCTGATCACACAGATGCTAGCAGGAGCAGGTTGATCTAGATCCTGAAAACACAGATCCCAGCTGGAGCATGTTGATCTAGATCCTGATCACACAGAGCCAGCAGGAGCAGGTTGATCTAAATCCTGATCTGACAGATACCAGCACGAGGATGTTAATCTAGATCCTGATCACACAGATCCCAGCAGGAGCAGCTTGATCTACATCATGGTCACACAGAGCCAGCAGGAGCAAGATGATCTAGATCCTGACCACACAGATCCTAGCAGAAGCAGGTTGATCTAGATGCTGATCACACAGACCCAAGCACGAGCAGGTTGAACGAGATCCTGACCACACAGATCCTAGCAGAAGCAGGTTGATCTAGATCCTGACCACACAGATCCCAGCAGAAGCAGGTTGATCTAGATCCTGATTACACAGATCGCAGAAGGAGCAGGTTGATCTACATCATGGTCACACAGGTCCCAACAAGATAAAGTTGATCTAGATCATGGCCAGCAGGAGCAGGTTGATCTAGATTCTGATCACACAGATCCTAGCAGGAGCAGGTTGATCTAGATCCTGAAAACACAGATCCCAGCTGGAGCATGTTGATCTAGATCCTGATCACACAGAGCCAGCAGGAGCAGGTTGATCTAAATCCTGATCTGACAGATACCAGCACGAGGATGTTAATCTAGATCCTGATCACACAGATCCCAGCAGGAGCAGCTTGATCTACATCATGGTCACACAGAGCCAGCAGGAGCAAGATGATCTAGATCCTGACCACACAGATCCTAGCAGAAGCAGGTTGATCTAGATGCTGATCACACAGACCCAAGCACGAGCAGGTTGAACGAGATCCTGACCACACAGATCCTAGCAGAAGCAGGTTGATCTAGATCCTGACCACACAGATCCCAGCAGAAGCAGGTTGATCTAGATCCTGAATACACAGATCGCAGAAGGAGCAGGTTGATCTACATCATGGTCACACAGAGACAACATGAGCAAGTTAGTATAGATCCAGATCACACAGATCCCAGCAGAAGCAGGTTGATCTAGATCCTGACCACACAGATCCCAGCAGAAGCAGGCTGATCTAGATCCTGATTACACAGATCTCAGAGGGAGCAGGTTGATTTAGATCCTGACCACACAGATCCCAGCAGGAGCAAGTTGATCTAGATCCTGAACACACAGATCCCAGCAGGAGCAAGTTGATCTAGATCCTGATTACACAGATCTCAGAGGGAGCAAGTTGATTTAGATCCTGACCACACAGATCCCAGCAGGAGCAAGTTGATCTAGATCCTGATTACACAGATCTTAGAGGGAGCAGGTTGATCTAGATCCTGACCACACAGATCTCAGCAGAAGCAGGTTTATCTAGATCCTGACCATACAGATCCCAGCAGGAGCAAGTTGATTTAGATCCTGATCACACAGATTCCAGCAGGAGCAGGTTGATCTACATCATGGTCACACAGAGCCAGAAGAAGCAGGTTGATCTAGATCCTGATCACACAGATTCCAGCAGGAGCAAGTTGATTTAGATCCTGATCACACAGATTCCAGCAGGAGCAGGTTGATATACATCATGATCACACAGATCACAGCAGGAGCAGGTTGATCTAGATCCTGATCACACTGATCCCAACATAAGCAGGTTGATCTAGATGCTGATCACACAGATCCAAGCACGAGCAGGTTGATCGAGATCCTGACCACACAGATCCTAGCAGAAGCAGGTTGATCTAGATCCTGACCAAACAGATCCCAGCAGAAGCAGGCTGATCTAGATCCTGATTACACAGATCTCAGAGGGAGCAGGTTGATCTAGATCCTGATCACACAGATCCCAGCAGGAGCAGGTTGGTCTACATCATGGTCACACAGAGACAGCAGGAGCAAGTTGATCTAGAACCTGACCACACAGATCCCAGAAGAAGCAGGTTGATCTAAATCCTGATTACACAGATCCCAGCACGAGCAGGTTGATCTAGATCCTGATCACACAGATCCCAGCAGAAGCAGGTTGATCTAGATCCTGATCACACAGATCCCAGAAGAAGCAGGTTGGTCTACATCATGGTCACACAGAGACAGCAGGAGCAAGTTGATCTAGATCCTGATCACACAGATCCCAGCACGAGCAGGTTGATCTAGATCCTGATCACACAGATCCCAGAAGAAGCAGGTTGATCTACATCCTGATCACACAGATCCAAGCACGAGCAGGTTGATCTAGATCCTAAACACAGATCCCAGCAGAAGCAGGTTCATTGAGATCCTGATCACACAGATCCCAGCAGGAGCAGGTTGATTTAGATCCTTACCACACAAATCCCAGCAGGAGCAGGTTGATCAAGATCCTGATCACACAGATCCAAGCAGGAGCAGGTTGATCAAGATCCTGATCACACAGATCCCAGCAGGAGCAGGTTGATCTAGATCCTGATCACACAAATCCCAGCAGGAGCAGGTTGGTCTACATCATGGTCACACAGAGACAGCAGGAGCAAGTTGATCTAGATCCTGATCACACAGATCCCAGCAGGAGCAGGTTGATCTAGATCCTGATCACACAGATCCCAGCAGGAGCAGGTTGATCTAGATCCTGATCACACAGATGCCAGCAGGAGCAGGTTGATCTACATCATGGTCACACAGAGACAGCAGGAGGAAGTTGATCTAGATCCTGATCACACAGATCCCAGCAGGAGCAGGTTGATCTAGATCCTGATCACACAGATCCCAGCACGAGCAGGTTGATCTAGATCATGATCACACAGAGACAGCACGAGCAGGTTGGTCTATATCATGGTCACACAGAGACAGCAGGAGGAAGTTGATCTAGATCCTGATCACACAGATCCCAGTAGGGGCAGGTTGATCTAGAGCCTGATCACACAGATCCCAGCACGAGCAGGTTGATCTAGATCATGATCACACAGATCCCAGCAGGAGCAGGTCGGTCTACATCATGGTCACACAGAGACAGCAGGAGCAAGTTGATCTAGATCCTGATCACACAGATCCCAGCAGAAGCATGTTGGTCTACATCATAATCACACAGAGACAGCAGGAGGAAGTTGATTCAGATCCTGATCACACTGACACCAGCAGGAGGAGGTAAATTCAGAACCTAATCACACAGATCCCAGCAAAAGCAGGTTGATCTTGATCCTGATTTTACAGATCCAAGTAGGTAAGAGTCACTGACTTTTGCTATCATAGAGAGGGCACCCATCGTCAAGTGGATAGAGTCGTAACTTGTACCATCATAGAGAGAGCACCCATGGCCGAGCGGTTAGAGTCCCTGACTTATTCTATCATAGAGAGGGCACACATGGCCGAGCGGTTAGAGTCCCTGACTTGTACCATTAAAGAGAGAGCACCCATGGCCGAGTGGTTAGAGTCAGTGACGTGTACCATCATAGAGAGAGCACCCATGACCGATCGGTCAGAGTCACTGACTTGCACCATCATAGAGAGAGCACCCATGGCCGAGTGGTTAGAGTCAGTGACTTGTACCATCACAGAGAGAGCACCCATGGCCGAGCGGTTAGAGTCACTGACTTGCACCATCATAGAGAGAGCACCCATGACCGAGCGGTTAGAGTCAGTGACGTGTACCATCATAGAGAGAGCACCCATGGCCGAGTGGTTAGAGTCAGTGACGTGTACCATCATAGAGAGAGCATCCATAGCCGAGTGGTTAGAGTCAGTGACTTGCACCATCATAGAGAGAGCACCCATGACCGAGCGGTTAGAGTCACTGACTTGCACCATCATATAGAGAGCACCTATGGCCGAGTAGTTACAGTCTCTGACTAATTCTATCATAGAGGGGGCACTCATTGCCGAGCGGTTAGAGTCCCTGATTTGTACCATTACAGAGAAGGCACCAATGGCAGAGCGGTTAGAATCACTGACTTGTACTATTACAGAGAAGGCACCAATGGCAGAGCGGTTAGAATCACTGACTTGTACCATTATAGAGAGGGCACCCATGGCCAAGCGGAAAGAGCCACTGACTTGTACCATCATAGAGAGGGCACCCATGGCCAAGCGGTTAGCGTCACTGACTTGTACCATCATAGAGAGGGCACCCCTGGCCAAGCGTTTAGCGTCACTGACTTGTACCATCATAGAGAGGACACACCTGGCCAAGTGGTTAGCGTCATTGACTTGAACTGTCATAGAAAGGGCACCCATGGCCAAGTGGCTATCGTCGCTGACTTGTACAACCATAGAGAGGACATCAATGGCAAAGCGGTTAGCGTCACTGACTATTACCATGATAGAGAGGACACCAATGGCCAAGCGGTTAGCGTCACTGACTTGTACCATCATAGAGAGGGCACCCATGGCCAAGCGGTTAGCGTCCCTGACTTGTACCATCATAGAGAGGGCACCCATTGCAGAGCGGTTAGAGTCACTGACTTGTACCAGCATAGAGAGGGCACCCATGGCCAAGCGGTTAGCGTCACTGACTTGTACCATCATAGAGAGGACACCAATGGCCAAGCAATTAGAATCACTGACTTGTACCATCATAGAGAGGGCACCCATGGCCGAGTGGTTTGAGTCACTGACTTGTATCATCATAGAGAGGACACCAATGGCAGAGCGGTTAGAATCACTGACTTGTACCATTACAGAGAAGGCACCAATGACAGAGCGGTTAGAATCACTGACTTGTACCATTATAGAGAGGGCACCCATGGCCAAGCGGTTAGAGCCACTGTCTTGTACCATTATAGAGAGGACACCAATGGCCAAGCGGTAAGCGTCACTGACTTGTACCATCATAGAGAGGGAACCCATGGCCAAGCGATTAGCGTCACTGACTTGTACGATGATAGAGAGGACACCAATGGCCAAGCGGGTAGCGTCACTGACTTGTACCATCATAGAGAGGGCACCCATGGCCAAGCGGTTAGCGTCACTGACTTGTACCAGCATAGAGAGGGCACCCATGGCCAAGCTGTTAGAATCAATGACTTGTACCATCATAGAGAAGGCACCAATGGCAGAGTGGTTAGAATCAATTACTTGTACCATTACAAAGAAGTCACCAATTGCAGAGCGGTTTGAGTCACTGACTTGTTTCATCATCGAGAGGGCACCCATGACCAATCGGTTAGAGCCACTGACTTGTACCATCATAGAGAGGGCACCCATGGCCAAGCGGTTAGCGTCACTGACTTGTACCATCATAGAGAGGGCACCCCTGGCCAAGCGTTTAGCGTCACTGACTTGTACCATTATAGAGAGGACACACCTGGCCAAGTGGTTAGTGTAATTGACTTGAACTGTCATGGAAAGGGCACCCATGGCCAAGTGGCTATCGTCGCTGACTTGTACAACCATAGAGAGGACATCAATGGCCAAGCGGTTAGCGTCACTGACTATTACCATGATAGAGAGGACACCAATGGCCAAGCGGTTAGCGTCACTGACTTGTACCATCATAGAGAGGGCACCCATGGCCAAGCGGTTAGCGTCCCTGACTTGTACCATCATAGAGAGGACACCCATGGCCAAGCGGTTAGCGTCACTGACTTGTACCATCATAGAGACGACACCAATGGCCAAGCTGTTAGAATCACTGACTTGTACCATCATAGAGAGGACACCAATGGCCAAGCGGTAAGCGTCACTGACTTGTACCATCATAGAGAGGGAACCCATGGCCAAGCGATTAGCGTCACTGACTTGTACGATGATAGAGAGGACACCAATGGCCAAGCGGGTAGCGTCACTGACTTGTACCATCATAGAGAGGGCACCCATGGCCAAGCGGTTAGCGTCACTGACTTGTACCAGCATAGAGAGGGCACCCATGGCCAAGCGGTTAGAATCAATGACTTGTACCATCATAGAGAGGGCACCCATGGCAGAGCGGTTAGAATCACTGACTTGTACCATTACAGAGAAGGCACCAATGGCAGAGTGGTTAGAATCAATTACTTGTACCATTACAAAGAAGTCACCAATTGCAGAGCGGTTTGAGTCACTGACTTGTTTCATCATCGAGAGGGCACCCATGACCAATCGGTTAGAGCCACTGACTTGTACCATCATAGAGAGGGCACCCATGGCCAAGCGGTTAGCGTCACTGACTTGTACCATCATAGAGAGGGCACCCCTGGCCAAGCGTTTAGCGTCACTGACTTGTACCATCATAGAGAGGACACACCTGGCCAAGTGGTTAGTGTAATTGACTTGAACTGTCATAGAAAGGGCACCCATGGCCAAGTGGCTATCGTCGCTGACTTGTACAACCATAGAGAGGACATCAATGGCCAAGCGGTTAGCGTCACTGACTATTACCATGATAGAGAGGACACCAATGGCCAAGCGGTTAACGTCACTGACTTGTACCATCATAGAGAGGGCACCCATGGCCAAGCGGTTAGCGTCCCTGACTTGTACCATCATAGAGAGGACACCCATGGCCAAGCGGTTAGCGTCACTGACTTGTACCATCATAGAGACGACACCAATGGCCAAGCTGTTAGAATCACTGACTTGTACCATCATAGAGAGGACACCAATGGCCAAGTGGTTTCAGTCACTGACTTGTATCATTATAGAGGGGGCACCCATAATCGAGTGGTTAGAGTCACTGACTTGTACCATCATAGAGAGGACACCAATGGCCAAGTGGTTAGCGTCACTGACTTGTACCATCATAGAGAAGATACCCATGGCCGAGTGGTTAAAGTCACTGACTTATTCTATCATAAAGATGGCACCAATGGCAGAGTGGTTAGAGTCACTGATTTGTACCATCATAGAGAGGGCACCAATGGCCGAATTGTTTGAGTCACTGACTTATACCATCATAGAGAGTGCACCCATGGCCGAGCGGTTTGAGTCACTGACTTGTACTATCATAGAGAGTACACCCATGGCCGAGTGGTTAGAGTTATTGATTTGTACCATCAAAGTGAGGGCACCCATGGTCGAGCGGTTAGAGTCACTGACTTGTATCATCATAGAGAGGGCATACATGGTCGAGTGGTTAGAGTCACTGACTTGTACTGTCATTAAGTGGGCACCCATGGCCGAGTGGTTTGAGTCACTGACTTGTATCATCATAGAGAGGGCACCCATGGCCGAGTGCTTAAAGTCACTGACTTGTACCATCATCGAGAGGGCACCAATGGCCGAGTGGTTAGAGTCACTAACTTGTACTCTCATGAAGAGGGCACCCCTGGCCGAGTGGTTTGAGTCACTGACTTGTTTCATCATCGAGAGGGCACCCATGGTCGAGTGGTTAGAGTCACTGACTTGTATCATCATAGAGAGGGCACCCATGGCCGAGTGGTTAGAGTCACTGACTTGTACCATCATAGAGAGGGCACCAATGGCCGAGTGGTTAGAGCCACTGACTTGTACCAGCATAGAGAGGGTACCCATGGCCGAGTGGTTAGAGTCACTGACTTGTACCAGCATAGAGAGGGTACCCATGGCCGAGTGGTTAGAGTCACTGATTTGTACCAGCATAGAGAGGGTACCCATGGCCGAGTGGTTAGAGTCACTGATTTGTACATTTAAAGCTGTTGACTCCAGATTAGCTCTCAGGTATGGTAGCAAGTCCATCTGTAGAGAACACATGGATTATGTCTATATGCAGACATATAAGCATCCCCCAGCACCGATATCTACACCATGAGCTCGACCTCCGCTCTCCATCGTCTCATCAGGGTAGACGAAGTGAACGACCTGGTCTTTATCCACACAGGTTAGTGTGTTTTGTTATATCACCGACATAGATCACTGTGTTATCTGGGCCTAGAATGAAGTACTGGAGCCTCTTAAACAGCTCTCTCCCTAAACGATCAAACTGGATGGACCTGGGGACCCTGCCGGCAAAATCCAGAATCTGAACCTTTGCTGGTATGACCAATGATACTACAATTTTATCTCCCATACAATGTAGAGCATTTCATTCTCCAGAGACTGGTATAATATAATAGGTATTCAAATTTTCGTACAAATTTGTATCTGCTGTTTAATAGGAAGCTACACTGGAACTCGGGACTCGGGCTGCAGATTTACATCAAGTGGTTTGGATTCGGGTGGTTGTCTCCTAAGGATTTCTCTTTTGTCTATGTCAACTAACTTGAGACATGAGTTTAGCCAATCTGCCAAAATCAGTTGTGATGGTGATGTTTCCACAATAACAGAAACACAAAAATGTTCTTATCTTCAGGGGACTTAATGTTAAGTAGTGATCTATTCTCGCAGACTATGGCAGGTGTACTGTTTCTAAATGCAGTCTTAACAAAAGCGTCATAACTAAATATAAATTTATGAATATACAATTGAGAAACCAGTTGCTTAAGAGTCTGGACAGAGTCAATGATTTGCTTTGCACACTTTTTTACGGCAATAAACTACGGGCCTCGGTGATTTTCTTTAAAATTCGACCCTTTTATCAATAGTCTCCATACACGACTGAACTTGCTGTTCATGCCATAAGACCTGTTCCATCAATCTGTCCAGGTTTACTTTGCTCACTTTTTTTTCAAAGTGTCCGCCCATTTGCTCTAGTTTGGTCAGTATGCTCATCATTTCCATTTGGAAACGCTGAAGATCTTAGAGACATTGAGAGTGCGCATTGTCATTCATTCATGAAGTTCAACTTCTGAACTAACTTTCTGTGCAGACTTTCTGCTTCTATACTACGACCTGAACATTTTCCATATTTTCAGAGATCTCTATATCCTTTGATAATTAAGAAATAAGATCAATATTCTCATATTTTCTGTGTCGTTCTATCAAGCACAATGTACATCCAATGATATCCTTATCTGAACAGTACATCTCCACCGTTCTGTCCGGGTGTACGGTACATCTTTCAGGGTCAGTGAGAGTTGGCCTCGACAGAGCCATGTTATCAACCTTTCAACAATTTATGATTTTTGGTTCCCCGAAATAGTCTATGCTGTTTCATACAGACTCTACACAGAAAATAATTGCAGGTCTGACAGAATCCCGAAGCAAGAGAAAGCTGTCCTAATTCTTCACACTGATCACAAGAGCTGTTTTTGTGATTACTGTTAATTTTGTCAAACTTTGTTGCCCTAACTATACCAACAGATACCTCCGTGCTTACTGAATATATATATATATATATATATATATATATATATATATATATATATATATATATATATATATATATATATATATATATATATATATATATATATATATATATATATATATATATATATATTCAGTAAGCACGGAGGTATCTGGTGGCATAGTTCTTTGATCATACCTGAAAAAAGAAAACTTGAATTGTGTCAACAAAATGCCTTCTTTAAAACATGTGTTTAATCATACTTTAATTACTATTAATTGATACTCATTACTGCCATAAAAGCATGTGTTTTCTTACGTTCATTACATTTTAACTTTGTAAGTGATTCAATTTGATTCAAAATGGATAATATAGCGGTTGAACTCAAATTCCGTGAAGCTTTGTTTCTGAAGTATTTCCAGTGTAAGAAACATCTTCCTCCAAGGATGTTTACTATAAGACAGTCAGTGATCTGAGGTTAGCAGCAACCACTGAATCAAAGAAATCTAGACATCAGTACTAATCAGTCAAAATATGAAATACTACAGTGTGGTGATGTTGAAAAGCTGATCAAGAAAAGAGAATCACCTGAAGAACGTCTCGTGTATTATGTCACCATAGAAGATACGTATGATATAAGCAAGAAAGCTCACATATCTACTGGTCATGGTGATTCCAACTTGGCTCAACGGCACGAAACAATACTCCAGCAGAGAAAGAGGGTTCGTGATTCTCAGTTGTTGCAAGCTGAGAGAATGGTCAAAAGATCACGTGTAGATCTAAAGTCTGGCGAAGTAGCAGACAATGTTGCTATTTCTATACCTATAGTTGACAGAGGAAGAGGTGACCCACGAAACGTTCTTGGTGCAATTCTGGATTGTGATGAACAAAATATGTACACTATTGCTGTCAAGTCTGGAATAATAAGTTCCAAATACGCAAGGAATCAATTTGATCTATATCAACAAAAGCTGCTGACTAATTGTGATGTTAACATGGAATGTACAGTGACACTTCGCCAAGCTATGAAAACAACAACATCAGGCGGTCAAGGGTTTTTTCGATGTGATTGTGCAAATGGTAAAAAAACAATGTCAAACCAACAGATGTAAGTGTTTTAAGGCTGGTAAATGTACTGTATATGTTTGTACTAAAATAATGTATACCGGTACGTGTATACATGAAAGTATATGTTAATGTACATAAAACATACAATGCATGTGTTTGTGTCTGAAAAAATATATATGTGTAAACATGAAAATAAATGTATCTGTACACGAAAATAGATATTTATTTGTACATGAAAAATATGTCTCTGTACATGGAAATATGTGTAGGCAGGTACAGTACATCAGGATGGTAATGATTCTCTTGTAAATGACAATAAAAACGGCATCCAACAGTTTGGATCGAATATCACGCATAATTCTGTTCACTGATTCTCCAGGTATGTGTGAAAAGTTTAGCATGCCATCATAATGATTATCTCAAGTATGGTATTACTATCAACCCATGCAGCATTATTTTGCACACATAAACGATGGACTGCAGGGCTCTGATGTTGACAAAAATAGCAGAAAACTGAAATGTGATTGTTGATAAGTTCAGAAATCCTGCACATTTAAGTCAAAGTTTTTTTTTAAATGTACTGTCGTATCATTGAGGTAGGGTAACATGTATTTATTAATTTAACAAAAATATGTATGGTAAAACGTTTGACCTGGAAAGTCAAGATACTGTAACATATATTCAATATATGTATATTCAATATATTCAAAGTGTAGGATACCAACTTAATATGAAATTATATTTCATCGGTGTTTGTGAGAGCTTGTGATTGATTAAAGGCTTTCCATATTCTTGTGTATTGACACAAACATTTATATAATTGTGCGTTCACCGAATTTAGTTTGAAATTTTAAAAAAGGCTAAGTATAATGTGTAAACATAAATAGAACCACTAATGAATTAAGGACATCAACAAACAGCCTTAAGCCAAATATTCCAGTTAAAACCATGTTGTGTTCGGCAAATTTATGTCGCTTACTTTCTGAAACAAAATGTAATATATGATGTCACCTTTAAATTAAGATTATGTCTTCACAGACTTTCTTTTGCGATTGTCTTAACAATTTTGATGAGAAACACATGCAAGGATTTCCTTTTTCACTTAACAAGGTTACTAACTGGGAAACTATTAGTTATGAAAGGTATACAACATTCATGAGACTCTAGTGTCTGGTGAAATAATTAACTTAACAATTGGTCCATAATAGCCCTATATTTCTCAAGCTGCAGTTAGTGAAAGAGTGAAATTGTATTAATATACATACACACACGCACCCCCCACATGCACACAAACACACCCACACACCCACGCACACACACACAAACATACACACACACACACACACACAGACACGCATACACTCACACACACACACGCACGCACACACACACGCACGCGCACACACACTTATATATATATATATATCAGGCCAACAACTACTATAACCATTATTGCGTTCAATCATGTGGTTGAATGATGGGCAAGAAAGCAACAAAGAAATTACGGGTATGCTTTTTTTGCAATACACTTCTTGCCATGTTGGAATAGGAAATGAATCATAAAGTCGAATATAACGACAGAAAAAACGGCGTCAGCTTCTCGCTATATTGTCAGCATTTTAAAACACTCGCTAGACAGTTCAGAAAATTTATAATAGACTAGTATAGTTATAATGACGAAAAAACATAAGATCAGCAATTTCTTAAGTAATATTTTGTTTACTTCTTGCAGTTTTTAGACCAGTAAATAATATTTACAGCGCAATCTGAAGGTTCCAACATAATATTGCTATGTACAGGGCCTGCTCTGCCAGATATCAAACAAGTAAATTTATACAAGGAAAGAAAGACAACTCACAGTGAAAGCTGGCAATCCAATTTCAGTTGAGTATCTATTTGCCAGGACAGCATCACAACAGGCAAAAAACAAGCCAAAATTGACATGGCGTTGCATGAAAACAATTACTATTGATTGGCATAATGTTGTTGGTGAACCATCCATAAGTCCTAGGACCAGGTCAAACTGCTTTTTAAAAAATTGGTCTCTAATAAAATACAACAACCAGACAAAGAAAGAGAAATAGTTCGTCAATACAAAGCAAGAGCATCTCTTGTGGCACCACAAGCGACATTGGATGTAGAGAATCAAATCGAAACCAACATAGAGTGTTGCTGAAAGTTAAACCAATCTAATGTAAATAATTAAACATCAAATCTGCTTTTCCACACATTTGGGTTTTTCTCTAAAGGATGACTCCAAAACTGATAGAAAAAATTATATATTTCACTGTTAAAAAGCAACCTAAGGGTTAATTACCCTTTGTATTTAAAGAAAAACGTGTTACTATTGTTACTTTGTCTGTAACTTGTTTGTGACCACTCACTTTTCAAGTTTTTTGGATTAAAGTATAATTAAAAATGATTTTATTGTACCTTTTAGCTAAATTTTGATCCGATTATGACAATTTAGAAAAATATTTCAACAGGTTACTTAAGTAAGCTTATAAAATGTCACATCATTTTTTAAATTTTACTTAAAACAAAGAGAAATACCACCAACCCACATATAAATAATGTCAATCGTTACTTTTCAGTTAGTTTTTACCTTATAACCAGCACATTCAGGACATTTTTCGTGACATATTTGTTATTGAAAGCCGATATTATGTATACTTAAAGTACAAAAAAAAGAGAACTTTAAAAACACCTTGAAAGGGAATAAAGAGTAAACCAGTTTGTAGAAATACCATAGAACTTTGTAGTCTTGACCACTGATAAGTAACATATGTCTATGAACGAAGGCATGGTCCCATATCTACTTTTTTATCGTTATTGTATCTTTTAAATTTTATATGTACATGCATATGAACACATTGTTATTTTATCATTCTTCAGTGTATTTTCTGATCCCAATGTCACTATTTGAACACTTTTTGGTATAAAACCATATACAGATACTCTCTGTAAAGATCTGTCTCAGTGAGTGCTGAGGCAGATTTTGCACCCCTGTCTGCATCTTCGTTTCCTCGGATGCCTACATGACTAGGAAGCCAACAGAAGGAGATTTCGTTAGTGTCATATAAACTTTGAAGTTTGACAAGAACAGTGCGAACATCTGGATTTAAATAATTCAGTGAATTTATGCTCTGCAATACAGATAATGAGTCTGAAAATATAACATATTTCTTACCGGAATGTTCTGAAATGAAATCAAGGCTTAGAGTTATAGCCTGGATTTCAGCGGTGAAGATGAGGAGTTGTTACGAAGTCTTTGTTCAATGCAGTGGCTATTACTTACGAAAGCACAGCCAACGTGAGTGTCCGTCTTTGAACCATCAGTATATATATGAAGGTGATCAAAATACTTGTCAAGGAGTTCGAGAAATTCAGATCGTAAAATCAAAGGATCTGTGTACGACTTTTTATTTTTACAAAGTTCTAAATTCACATCAGGGGAACGGAGTTACCATGGTGAATGTTCAATTTTGGGGTTTTCAGAAATGCTATCTAGTTTTATACCTGATGTGTTTATGCTATCTTTAAGCCTTAAACAAAGAGGTCTGATGGCTTCATGTGATCGATCATAAAGCTCTTCATGTTTAGGGTTGAAAACACAATTAAACGTTGGGTTGTCGGGGTTAGACGCGAGTTTAATTATATACTGCAAAGAAAGTGTCTCGCGACGCAAGAATAATGATGTTTCATTGGCTTCGACGTAAAGGCTCTGCACTGTTAAGATCCTGAACGCTCCTAGAGCTAGACGAAGTCCCTGGTTGTGAACGACGTCCAGCATCTGGAGATAAGACCTCCTGACAGAACCATAGACTATGCTTCCGTAATCTAATTTAGACCGAATTAGGGAACGGTACAGAAGCAACAATGTTTTCCTATCGGCTCCTCAGTCTGTATGGGATAAATATTTAGGCAAGTTAAGAGCCTTGAGACATTTCTTCTTAATGTAAAGGATATGTGAAAAAAAGGCAGTTTCCTGTCAAAATGACTCCAAGAAATAATTTTCTTGGCCGACGGGAATGCGAACGTTATTTAAAAACATTTCGGGGTCAATATGATGACCTAGTTTCTAAGAGAAATGTATACAGTTGGTTTTGGTTGGAGAAAATTTAAAAACCTTTTTGTTGCTCCATTTTTGCAAATTATTTAGACATTGTTGTAATTGTCTTTCAAGTGTGCTCAAATATTTAGAGCGGTAACAAATAACGAAATCGTCCACAACAAGTGAACAGTCAACCCCTTCATGAAAGGTTTTTACAATATTATTTATTTTTATGTTAAAAAGGGTAACAGATAGAATACTACCCTGGGGGACACCTTGCTACTGTTAATGAACAGATGACAGAGTGGACCCAATCTTGACATGAACATTTCTGTCTGAAAGGAAGCTGTCAATGAATATTGGTAAACGACCCCTGACACCAAGGTCACCTAAATTTTTTAAAATCCCATGTTTCAAAACCGTGTCACAAGCGTTTTCAATATCGAAAAACACAGCTACAAGGTGTTCCTTCTTGATAAAGGCATCACGAATGAGTGTTTCTAAACGGACAAGATGATCGACTGTGCTACGTTGGTGTCTGAATCCACTTTGATATTCTGAAATTAAAATATTGGACTCAAGATACCAGACAAGTCTATTATTGATCATTCGTTCTAAGGTTTTACAAATACAGCTCTTCAAAGCAATAGGTATATAACTTTGAGGATATGTTGGGTCCTTGCCTTCTTTATGAAGTGGAATAATGAAGGCATTTTTCCAAGAATCGGGTACTTTACCGGATACTTTATTTAAGATTCACAGAAGTAAGTTTAGAGATCGAATTGGTAAACGTTTTAAAAATTGATACGGTATGTCTTCTGGATCAACAGCAGCGGTATCATGCGATTTATTCAGAGCTTCTTTAAGCTCTATCAAGGAAAGGGATTGATTGTAAGTTTCGTTATTATTAGATTTAAAATTAACCTTTTCCATTTTAGCAGAGTGTTTAAAGGTTTGAAATTGAGGCGTGTAGTTGGCCGATGTGGAATTTTGGGCAAAATTTTCAGCCAGTGTTTTCGAAATGTTTTGTTTATCTGTTACTACGGTGCGATTTGTTTTAAGGTGGTTAGCAGTTGAATATAATGGTTTAACGCTAATCATTTTAATAGAAGACCAAACGTTTTTGATGGAAGTCTTGCCATTTATTTTTGAAACATACTTTTGCCAAGATGATCGTTTGGCATGTTTCATAGTCCGGTGACTTTTAGCCCGTTCTTTTTTAAGGTTATTAAGATTTGTATCTGTAGGTCGAACATCAAATTGCTTTAATTGCCGCCATACGAATAGATTTTTCACACTCTTCATTAAACCATATTCTGTTGAAGTTGGGACAAGTTCTGCAGAACATAGTGCTGAGAACAGGTTCCAACGAGGATTATCGTCGCCTATTGGCGAAGTATAGTTTGTAAGGATTATAAGAAAGTGATCACTTCCACAAAGGTCATCGTGTACATTCCAAGTGTTATCTTAATATACAGACAGGTGACACAATATTAGGTCTAACGATGAATAATGCCCAGTTACTGGTGCAAGTATGTTGGCTTTTTATCATTGACCAGACGTATGTCATTATGGGCAATAAAGTTGTCTATCGTCTTGCCCATATTATTAAAGTCACAACATCCCCATAGCAGGTTATGACCCATGACCAGTCTCCAACGAGTATATAAGGAGTGGGCAACTGGTTAATAAGATTATCTAAATCATCTTTAGATACATTTGAATTCGATGGAAGATAGACAGAGCAAATAGTTACAACTTTATGTAGGGTTACACGAATAGCAACAGCTTCGAATGTTTGACTTGAGAGTGTGGTAATTTGGAGTTGACAACTATTGTCGATCCTCCAGATGCCTTCTTGCAAGCTGTATGCATATAATTTTAACAGGTATAGTCCTAAAAATTGAATTTATCATAGTCTTTAAGAAAGGTTTCCCGAAGACAAAGCACAGCAGGATTTAATGTAGATAATAGAATAAGTATTTCATTGTAATTGGCCTTAAGACCTCGACAGTTCAACTGAATGATTCTGTTATTCATGTGATTATTCAACTTAATTCTTGTAGACTATATTTTAGGTGCTTTTACAGGTGACCTTGGTGGTTTTCTAGTGTCCAATGGAGACTCCGTTAGAAACTCGAATTTGTTTTGATGGATGTTTATTACCCGAGTATTTGGAGCAGTGGGAGGACTATGTCCACTCCTCTGCCCCGAAGGACCAGGTGTCTCCTTAGAGGAGACCTGGTCCTTTGCTGTAGGCTTGTTTTGTGCCTTTGTATAACTCTTAACAGTCTGACTTGAAGAGGCAGTGTTTTTGGTTGAGGGAGAAGTCTGAGTCTGAGAAATTTCCGATTGTATTTTGAAGGAATTATGATTTTGCCACACACCTCCTGTTGCGTGAGTTCCCTTAGGATATCCTCCTAGAGATACAAAGCAAGGCCAGGGCATCGAATTACGCCGTTCGACGAGTTCAAAGAATAGTGGGGGAAGTTTTTACTTTTAAAGAACAAAAGTCTGTGAGTTTTAAAAGTTTAACTGAGTAGGTTTTACAGTTTCAATTAGTAAGCAGCCATTTTTGTAGTTTTTTGACTGATACAACACTGCCAATAAGACCTTTGATGGATTTTTCTATGACAAAAGGGGATACATTGGTTATCGTTTTTTTCTCGGTCGATTCAACAACAATGAAGTGAGGAAAGCACGTGCTTGTAGGTGTTTCGATATCGGAATCTTCTGATGATAAAGTAGGGATCGGGTCTTTGCATTTGCGTTTTCGTTGCATGAGAGTTTAATATAATAATTCAGCATCCTGGCTTACACCCATCGCGGAGCCCAACAAGGGGGCGTCTTATGGGAGTGGATCTCCAACCTCCCAACGCCAGTGATACCAGGATGCGATACTCCGACATAAAATATACTCTAAAGCAAAATGCCAGATTGATCCGTTAAGGGGGTGTCGACCGGCAGCTGGGTTATAGTAAAAAGGGGAAAATTTGAGAAAAGAAGTTTACGGAACACGGTATATTTGAGGAAGAAAAAGGAGAAAAGGAGTGGAAAGTCGGAGGCAAGAAAGTGGAACGAAAGGGAGTAAAAGATAACCCAGCACCGGTCGAGGGGTTAGCCGATTGGGGATGCAGGACCAGCACCCCGCCCGCCTACTCCACAACTTAGGGCCAAAGTAGTGTGTTGGTCAGTGTCGACTTATGCGGCAATATCACGACAAGCCAACAAAGACCTCAACCACCAGGAACCCCTCGTCGCAAAGATACTGGGTCGCCACTCACGGCAAACAGGTGGGCTACCTTTGAAGGGTTCTTACCCCGCTACAGGTAGCGGCAGCCGGAGAATTCTAAGGCCCCTACCGGCAGGGCCGGTTTAACAATTAAGGTAGGTTTTCAAACGTTTTCATCCAACGTTTATGCTTAGATTATGCCCAAACAGTAGAAGAATATTGCTACATGCAGTCGCTTTTTACCAGATTGTTGGATATTCTCATTGATACAATTTCACATCACTTTATGTTTATTGGGTTTACATCCCACCAACAATATTTTAGTTATCTGGAGATGGTTCACAACACTTTGTCATTTGAGCCACACAGTTTGTCAAAATGCAAAATACACGTATAAATAAATTTAATTAACTTTTTATGACTTATCTGACCTTTCCGTGGTAAACATGATACAACATTAAACACACTCAATTATCTCAAAGTGAATATGCATTAGATATATATTAAAGCATTACTATACAAGCTAAAACAGCATAGTATTTTTAATCATGTTCAAATTAATAAAATTTCTGAAATTACACACAATAACAATTAACTGACTAGTACATTGTAAACACTCTGTCCTTTTAGGCTTATGACATAGGCTTGAGTGGAAGTCATGTCCAAAGGAGGTCACAGAGCCAACATGTTATCGGGAGCAAGTTCTAACAATCGAGTTTTTGGTATTTCACAAAATAAACAAAACTGACAAGGGTCAGGATAATTTTTAATATAAGAATATATGACAAATTCCGATGAGCATTGCAACACATACCAAACTTCGAAAAGGCACAGAACAAAGGTATTTCAAATGCAAGCCAAGCGAAAAGTAAGAACAAATTTGTGATGAGTCATTTAACGAAAAGAGCAAACCCGACAGTTACCGCCTTTGAACGGTCAGTCGGCAATATGGACCAACTGAGGTGCTTAAATATATCAAAATAGAAGCAAAACCTTAATTAGATTTGCCCAAAGATACTGAAGAGTAGGGCTGAGAACCGGTTCTCGTTGCGATACGTACACCGGTATGCAGTATTCCGTTTAAACACCGTATCGGTCGTTTTAGTATCAAACAAATATCGAACAACTATAGGAAAAAAGTACATTTTTACCAGCTTTTCATTAATATTTTAGCGAAATCGTGAAATATTTCAGTCGTTGCGTTTACAAATTACCGGAATTTAAATGATTAGAAATCGCATTATCCATGTTTCCGCTGCAAATGCTATATTAAACGGGTGTTCCGAATGCTGATTACATTCTGTATGCTTCAGAGTTCAAGTCATTTCAATGACGTCAGAAGATCGTCTGCAACATGCCACCGCCGAAAGCAAAGTATGCAGTATTGTGTAAAGAAAATCGAAGGAACGCGATCACCTATTGAATAAGTGACCGTTAATTTCCTGCTCTCTGTCCACTTAACTGTCCCGATCTTACAATCAAGATACATTTCTAGTTATCATCCATCTGGTAGTCGGAGCAAAATAATTGTCTCAGCATATATGGTTATGAAACTGGTAGCAGACGTATTAGTTAATGAGCGAGTTAATTTATGTATAGATTTACATCACCAAATTTACTTGACTACATATACATACATAAGATTGTCGACCCTTTTAATTTTTGTTGATACAAACCTCGTGTAAATCATGTTTACAATTACTTACTTCGTCTAACAATTCTCTTCTTGCTGATTTTGTTAAAAAATATTTAAATACGTACCATCCGGAATATGGCTGTCCGAGTATATGTACATTTTTCAGCGACTTTACTACAATTTAAAATTGAACTACAATTTTGCGGAGATTTTGGTAGATCTAATTTCACTATAAAGTTGACGTAACTAATTTAAAATGGTATGCTTTGTACTGTAAATGACTTCGATTTAGGAAGAGACTTTTGATATTCTGAACCATATTTTGATATTCCGAAAGCAATTATCTTGTAGTATTAAATACTTATTAGAACAGTACTAGCAGTAGATATATTATTTAGGTACATGCATCATTTATTTTACCATACAGGCTCACAGTAATAGGCAAACAATTATGTCGTATTTTCATCTTAAGCAGCCAACTTGTCTTAGGCAGCCAATTATAGGCTATTCGTTAGGTGGCTGCTTAAAACAAGTTTGACTGTTTTAATTTGTATTTATCGCCCAAATTTTATAAACAATCCAAAGCTACAACAGTTTTTACTTAAACAAAATGAAATATAATTCATATAATATTGTTATAGCATTTATTCGTGTGTCAATATCATTAGCCCTCTGCATTAACTTATCTACCTAACGACATATTAAGATATCATATGATAAATAGAAGTCATTCTGATAACAAATGCAAGATGTAGGTCAAAGTCAAGTCCAGTACCTTAATGACTGTTTTAAATTTAAAATACAACATACAACAGTTACAATTGTAAAGCGAAATATAAAGTGTCCTGCAATCTCTGTCTCTAAACTTTTTCTTTGTACACTTTGTCTACTGAATGGAAGTTATTCCTTTCTGTCTAGATGTGTCTTCCTCACTGACAACACCTAGGTAATAATCAAACATTTTCTTGCAGCAATACGTCACATGTTCAATGGGTATAGTTAGATAACAATATTAAAACAACAGTTACCAAGCAAATATAACAATAGTACATAATGAAGTATTGTCTTAACCTTTCTACGCGAACTGCAGTGTTTGCTGACAAAGGCACGACATTTTGGCCAAAAAAATACAAGGTATGTATGTTTTGTACTCACGAAACAAACAATTTCAGAATACCCTTCAATAAGTTAAAATAAGAAAAAGAATGATATTATGATACTTTTCAAACGAGCCATAGATGAAAATAAAAAGAATATTTGCATTAAACAAAACGTACATGTTATATGAAATAATAACATTATGTGTCTTTTATAAAAAATTCTAACTACGCGTACGCGTTTTATATTTAAATATTAAATATTATATTGGCGTATAAACCAAATGTCCTACAGTACAACACATGATAACTAGCAATCAATAAAATAACAAATAAAAACAAGTACCAGTAAAGAAGAAAGATGTACATAAATGAAAACAGCACAAAGCCTACTCACTACAAAACACATAGTAAATTAATAATACATTCTCCTATGAAAGATATCATAAAATTTGTCTATATCATTTATTGGGCGGCAGTGTCGCTTGCGACACCATCCAGATTTATGCAAAAGCTAAATTCTGAAAACACACAGAATTTACCCTGCATGACCTTGA
Source organism: Sinonovacula constricta (assembly GCA_007844125.1). Taxonomy (NCBI): domain Eukaryota; kingdom Metazoa; phylum Mollusca; class Bivalvia; order Cardiida; family Solecurtidae; genus Sinonovacula; species Sinonovacula constricta. The sequence continues at coordinate 47,079,270 of CM017564.1, forward strand.
CCACTTGCGGCCACTTATCCATTCCTTGAAAGAAGAAGTGTGTGTGTAGAAGAAATATATATATATATAAGGAGACCAGACGTGTCAATTTTGCAAAGACCTGATTCAAATTTTTTACAATAATATTGTTATCTGTTTAAACTGGAAGTTCATTATATTGTGAAATGTATATTTATGAATGAACAATGCCGTGTACAATTATCACTCATTGAGTAGAGTTACAAAATGTTGACAGACGCGTGACGCCCGACGTGGGTGCTTAAAGCCGGTTTTGCAGAGCTCTAACCTCGTACAAGATTCAAAAAGGCTTTACTAACTCAACTGGAGTTTCCTAATGGTGTTTGCTTCCCTATAATGGTATGAACTACTTGACACATACAATATCTGTCCGTAGTTGCTATAGCACAAGGCCCGTGGAAAGCTAACTCCAGTCTTTCTCTTAGGTATTACGGCAAGTCTGAAACCATCAGACGACACCACATGGATGGCGTCGGTGTGCTTGCTGCATACGTAAATGCACCCACCGCCACCAATAGCGACGCCACTAGCATGGTCTAAATTATCATCCTTATATACCCAGTAGACGATTTGTTCTGTGTTTACACAGGTAACGGTGTTTTTATCATAATCACTTACATAAACGAGCTTGTTATCCGAACTTACTGTAAGGTAATACGGTAGACAAAACAGTCTTTGTACTGAAACAGAATTGTGCTGAATAGTTTTAATGACAATTCCATCTAAATTCAATATCTGAACCATTGCAGGACCGACAAAAGAAACTACAATTTTATCATCCGAACAAGCAAGTCCATGACATTTCCCTGACACTCGTAAACTTTTATATATGCTTAAGTTCTGATCGGCTGTGTAAATTTTAATTTCCCGATCGCCTGGAAGTGATACTGCCAGTCGGAGTTCCGGCAGCAGAGTTAAATCACGTGGACGTGATTCCAGTGGTTGTCTGTGTGTGACTTCTTTTGTATCTATGTCGATCAGTTTAAGACACGAGTTCTCCGAATCAGCCAAAATAAGTCGTGAAGGCGATATTTCCACCATAGCAGTTACGGTACAGTTATAATTGTCATCAGGTGATTTGATCTCAATCAAAGATGTTGCCTTACAGACTATTGCAGGTGACCCTTTTTTAATATTTTTGTTTTCCTCGAAATATTTAGACTTAGATCCTGGTGTTGTTGTGCTATCTTTGCCGACACTATTGACTTTACCCACAGCATATTTGTCGTTGGTAATATTCTCCAAACCACCTTTACCTCTACACGCAGGGGACGTTATCATTTCTTCACTGACCTCAGCAACTTTCTCCGAAATTCCTTTACCTCTGGATGCAGGTGACGTTTTCACTTCTATCATTTCTACATTGGCATTGGTAACGTTCTCCACAGCAGGTTTATCTTTAGATGTACATGACGTCACCGTCCCTTTTCTGGCGACGTTATTGTGATTCTCTTTAAACTTTTCACCTACAGTTCTCGTTCCTGTTGATGTCTTTTCTGCGGCGTTGCAGTCCGTTCGCCTAGCCTCGTTCGTGTGTGATGTTGCGGGATTTGCAATAACAGTGGTTATTTTCTCTTTGGAGCTTTTATCTCTATATGCAGATACAATCTCTTCGCACACGGTACTGCCTTTCTCAACTAAAGGTTTATCTTTCAACGCATGTAGTGTTTCGCCTTCTGCTGTGCCACTGCTTTCTTTCTTAATAGAAAGCGAACCTGTACAAGATGCTTTAGCTATTTGAACCCCAGTGTCTGTCTGCATACGACTTCGACATTCAGTTGCAGAAAGTATCGACGTCTCTACTTCAATAAGGTTGTCCTTTACAAGCAAGCCTTGAAAATAAGGGTCATACGTTAGTTCAAATTCTTGTATATTCAATTCTGGACGTAGTTGCTCTAGTTTGTCTACGGAATGTAATAATTCCTTTTTATGTCTCTTCACGGCAATAAACAACTGATCTCTCTGCATTTCTTTTAGTAACAAGAGGTTGTCAATTTTCTCAACGGTATTAAAAAATTGCTGGTCACATGTTTTAATTAAACTCATCAAATTGTCGAGCTTCTCGTTGTTCATTTTCTTTAATTTATTTGCTCTTTTCCTTGCATTCTTCCCTTGTCTCTTTAGCTTGTCGACTATCTCATTTTGGAAAAGTTCATAATCGTCTGTAAATTTAGCATGACAATGTTCGTTCATGGCGATGAACTCCTGTACTGATTCTCTGCTCATATTGGATATTACTTTCTGCTTCTCTGACGCGTGACGAATTTCTTTCATGTCGACAGAAGACTCGATATGGTTTGAGAGATTTGAAATTATGTCCACATTCTGACACGTTCTGTGTCCTTCTATGAAGCACAATGTACATCCAAGGATATCCTCATCCAAACAATACATCTCCACTGCCCTGTCCGGGTGTACGGTACATTTTTCAGAGTCAGTGGGAGTAGGCCTCTTGAGAGGCATGTTGTCACCTTCCAGCAGTACATGATGTTTGGTTCCCCGAACTGTCTTGTGCTGATTAACACAGATACCACACAGAAAATCGTTGCAGGTCCGGCAGAATCCCGTGGCAATAGTAACCAATCCTGATTCTTCACACTGGTCACATGGGTTGTCTGACTTGTTCACCTTCCGCCTGGCGCCCCATACCTCCATGTTGACTGAAAAGATTTAAACGTGCACTTGTACAGGATAATTGATAATTTTGTTGCTAGTAGCAATAACATTTTTACTTTCTTTAGAGAAATTGAAACGAATGATGGCTGAAATAGAGACAGAACCGGAAATAGTCAAGCAGTTGTTTGTATTCATTTTAATTTTACAAAGACAATATAAGAAGTCCCTTGGCTGATGTTGTTAATAATGCCCTATCTTATGATCCAATTTCGTTCTCTTTTTGTTTCTCTACATTAATCTGTTGTTATTTATATATGTCAGTTTTATGTAAAAAACAAATGTATGCTAACTTGGGTCTTATATACGTGTGCAGATAAATTGTCTTCATGCATTAATAGTCATTCATTTTTATTGAGAATTGGACAAGAAGACAATGGAAGCATATATAAATAACACAATTAAAGATTGATAATATTATGGAGTCTACAATCAGAAGCTTATTTTGAAGATTTACGAAATGCATTTTAGGTTTCATGTTGTCTTCTAAGTTCGATGATTTAGAAGGATTATTTTGAATTTCTTAGGTGGCCCGATATCTCTGGTGAGATATTAATAGAGAAGTTTAAGTTGTAACCAACAAGACATCTACCAAAACTGGTATTAATAAAATGCAAATCCCACAAGATACAAACACTAAAAGTTATTCTTTCTAGATTTGTTTAGTAGACAATTTGACAAGTAAAGTTTCTACACCACTTGGGTTCATGTCCCGGTCAGGGATGAGTCTTTCAGCTGACCTGCGGTGCCGTGGTTTTACCTAAACATTTTTTCTTGGGTTTTACCGAACAAATAATTAGTTGCCGTCGCCAAAATGGCCTTAATTTTGTTGGTGCAACAACAACAAAAACAACAAAACAAAACATCCAACTTGTTAAAGTTGATATAGCTTCATATGCAAACGAGACAATTAATTCTGTGACCGTGAACAACATAGAGAACACGTTTTATTGTATCATGCAATGTGACTTAAATTACCAAGTGACTAGAATCGCCGACCAATAATTCGATAACCGAGGTAAAATCTATATGTGGGTATGTTTTACAGCTGACATGTCATGTAGATCAGTGGTTCTCCTTACATGTAAACTTATTGTCTGCAGTCTTCATACTTAATTATTGAAGTTTCAAAGCATCTAGGATGTCGATATAAACGGAGTGCCGTCTGCCTTCGATTAGTTTATTTAGTCCCGTTGAAATTTGAAATATAAGCTCGATAGAAGTTACTCTACAATTTTACATAAGCTTTACGGTGAGGCAGACGCTGCGGTCATTACAAGGGTAAATGGAGTTACTCTCCTTATTTATTAGGAAATGTTGAGCTAAAACTCGTAACTTTTTAATTTTGCCTTTATCTATACTTACACAAATTCCGCACAGATATACCAACTTAGTTTTTTAATGACAATAATAAGCCCCTTTCAACCCATGTGTTTAAGACAAATAACTCCATATAGTCAGTGTTATACATTTTTTGACACACGCACATGCGCACGCACACTCACATACATACATACATACATACATACTTACATACATACATACATACATACATACATACATACATACATACATACATACTTACATACATACATACATACATACATACATACATACATACATACATACATACATACATACATACACACATAAATACGCACACACACACACACATACACACACACACACACACACACACAGACCAGACATACATACACACACACACACACACACACACGCACACACACACACACATATCTGGAGTAAAGCATTGGACTGTTTGATAAATTAGGAAGAAATCAACGGGCAGACAGGGAGACAAAATGTTATGGTAAAAATAAATCAATAAGACATGCAGGCTAGTTACATATTTACAAAACTGATAAACTAAAGAGTTCCTTAAATATAGGTAGCTTCACATTTTTTATCTGACAAATATTGCAGTTGGTTTTGATTTTTGTTTTATCTTAAAGAAATGAATTGAGAACATGTATTGTTTATTAAAAGTTGTATTCTTAGAAACTAAGGAGCTGTATAGTTTACCTTTCTTTATCTCCTTATTCACCAAATGGAAACAAAACTGTAAAGTAAAACCGATACATTCCTTATTCTTAGTAAGTAAACATGCTCATAACTCTATCGTCCAATATAATAAATGAGCAATGTTGTCCAGATACAAAACACAACTCCAACGCTAAAGATATATCACGTCCAGGCCACTGAGAAATGCGTATTAAAAAGCTCTATACCCGTACACCGCGTTCGATATATCTCCACATGCCTCAGTGAGTTCTTTTGTTGTTAAAATAAATTGATCAATAGAAGAGTAACGTTCTTTATGCTGCACATATAACGATTATAATGTTCCCTGTTCTTGTCATTGTAGTCGAAACATGTAATTGTGTTTTGTAGAGAGCAGATTTCTAGATTGTTGTATATGGGATTCGCAAATTTGGTCATGTGTATTTAAATGGTCACATACACGTAGAACTCGTTCGATGTAACTCTACATGCACAGAGATGGGTTTTACCGGTCCGACAAAAGAACTAATCTATGAAAAGGTAAACAAGAGTTCTGGATGCTGCACATATAATGTAATATACCACTACAACTCATTCGATGTAACTCTACAAGCTCAGTGAGGTATTTAGCTGTCCAACAAAATAACTAATCTATGAAAAGGTAAACAAGAGTTCTGGATGCTGCACATATAATGTAATATACCACTACAACTCATTCGATGTAACTCTACAAGCTCAGTGAGGTATTTAGCTGTCCAACAAAATAACTAATCTATGAAAAGGTAAACAAGAGTTCTGGATGCTGCACATATAATGTAATATACCACTACAACTTATTCGATGTAACTCTACAAGCTCAGTGAGGTATTTAGCTGTCCAACAAAATAACTAATCTATGAAAAGGTAAACAAGAGTTCTGGATGCTGCACATATAATGTAATATACCACTACAACTTATTCGATGTAACTCTACAAGCTCAGTGAGGTATTTAGCTGTCCAACAAAATAACTAATCTATGAAAAGGTAAACAAGAGTTCTGGATGCTGCACATATAATGTAATATACCACTACAACTTATTCGATGTAACTCTACAAGCTCAGTGAGGTATTTAGCTGTCCAACAAAATAACTAATCTATGAAAAGGTAAACAAGAGTTCTGGATGCTGCACATATAATGTAATATACCACTACAACTTATTCGATGTAACTCTACAAGCTCAGTGAGGTATTTAGCTGTCCAACAAAATAACTAATCTATGAAAAGGTAAACAAGAGTTCTGGATGCTGCACATATAATGTAATATACCACTACAACTCATTCGATGTAACTCTACAAGCTCAGTGAGGTATTTAGCTGTCCAACAAAATAACTAATCTATGAAAAGGTAAACAAGAGTTTTGATGCTGCACACAGAAGGTGAAAACAATTCCTCCTCTTGTTATCATTTAGTTGGAACAATTAATTGTTATTTGTAGATGCTAGAGATCTGTAAAGATAAAACTATGGGTCACAGCTTGCAAGCTAACAAAACAAGCATTGTTTAAGTAAGAATACACTGTTCTACAGTATTTTCGTTGGTAATAACAATGATAGCATTTGTGATGATAATGATGATGATGATATTAATAATATTGATGATGATGTTGCTGCTGCTGCTAATGATGATATGACACCGCGCCTAAATAAAATAAATGTAGTCAATAATACAACGATTTAAAGAAACCCGATTGCATTAATGTAAAAGTGGTAGAATTTATCCGACGCTGACCTATTATGAATGTCATGCACTATTATTGTTTTTTTGATTGTCGTTATATATTTTCCTTAACAATTTCCGCTTACGTAGGAATAGACGCTATATTTTAATGTTTTTAAGACATTTAAATATAAAAGTCTAGAACTTATCTGTATGGGTCGATCTTTTAAAGATACAAAGTGCAATGGAGTCTGTGGCAATTTATTATTCATATGTCAACATGCTTGATATTAAAACACTAATGACGAGCAGCAATACTGGTAAGAAAGAAAATTAACGAAGTTATATTACTCTTTAATTCCAGAGCGTCCTTTGTGGATATGAAACACTCGATTTTATTTTATATGATATCTGTTGCATGACCGACCATTCAAAATGACCTGATTTAACAAAGGTTATTGTAGGTTTTAGATGTCTTAATTAGCTCTTTTGTTACGCATTATGAATGCCATACTATAGCATGGTTAAATAACAACTTATTTTAAATCACCAATCAAAAGATTAGCTGAAAAATGTCTGCACTTTCAAAGATGTGTCTACCTTCAGTTTCGCAATTACACAGGCTTTTTCTCACAGTTATAGCATTCTGGTTCCACAGGGTAGATATCACCATGCAAACTGGAGATATTTATTGGCTAAATATTTAAAAATGCTCCATATTTACAGTATTTACAGGTTATGCCATGCTTTTGAAAGTTATTAACGTTGATATTGGCTAAATTAATAAAGATTAGGAAATAACATGCTTTTTATTAATTGAAAAACCTACTTTCCATTGCGACAGAGAAACAAGAATAGACGACTGTGATTGGTGATAAAATATGACTGTGACATCAGTAATGTATGAATAAAGTTGCCTGCAAAAAAGATGCTGTACACAACAGAAATTATTTATGCGACCAGCAACCAGTTATGAATAGTTTGGAGATTGTGAGTGCACACACCTGTATACACACACACATCCGCACATACACGCGCCTACGCACGCACTCTTGCACCCGCACACACACACGCAGATCGCAACCGCACAGACTCGCGCACACACAGACATGCCCACGCACGCACCCGCATACCACAGTTATCACTGTCACTAATCTCCACGTTAGTGGTGACGTGACTTGTATACCACAGTAACCTCTGTCACTAATCTCCACGTTAGTGGTGACGTGACTTGTATACCACAGTAATCTCTGTCACTAATCTCCACGTTAGTGGTGACGTGACTTGCATATCACAGTATTATTATTATTATTATTATTAATTACCAAACTTATATTGCGCCCTTTTCATATACACGTTCAAAGGCGCTTTACAATGATATAAACTAATAACTAATTACAGCAATACAATTAAAATACTAAAACAGCATTCAATAATAAATCTACGACATACTAAGAATATGAGACAATCAATTAAAATGTGGAATTAACCTAGTCGTTTGAAATTAAAATAATTGAATATCGACATCATATGATTAAAATATTCTAGCGAAACTTCCAAGATAACCAATAAAAAATAATGTATTTTATAATCGACATTTTAAGTACGTGTCACTCTCTTAAAAGATATTAGCAGAATTAAAACAAATTGTAAAATTATGGATGATATCATACAGTAGTCACACAGTTTTCTAAAATCACTGTCTCAGTTTATTCACGATAAAAATACTATTCATAGTCTTGTTTGAAATAGTGTGTTTTAAATGCACGTTTAAAAGAACACAATGAGCTTGAGTCTCTCACACCTGACGGCAGATCGTTCCACAGTTTCGGAGCTGCATATTCAAATCGTCGGTCGCCATAGGTTACAGTTTTACTTGTTGGTATCACTAAAGTAAGTGCTTTGTTCTGAGATCGTAGATTCCTTCGTGGTTTGTAAACACATAACATTTCTTCCATATATTCCGGCGATTCTCCGTTTAAAGCTTTGTAGGTATGTGTTAAAATTTTAAACTGGATTCTGTATTGCACCGGTAGCCAATGTAATTCTTTAAGTACAGGTGTAATATGATCATACCGAGAAGTTCTGGAGATGATGCGGGCAGCTGTATTTTGAACAATCTGCAGTTTGTTGATTAATGTTTGAGGTACTCCATACAATAGTGCATTGCAGTAATCACGTTAGTGGTGACGTAACTTTTATACCACAGTAATCTCTGTCACTAATCCCCACGTTAGTGGTGACGTGACTTGTATACCACAGTAATCTCTGTCACTAATCTCCACATTAGTGGTGACGTGACTTTTATACCACAGTAATCTCTGTCACTAATCCCCACGTTAGTGGTGACGTGACTTGTATACTGTAGTATATTTAGCTTTGTTGAAAAAGACTATACTTTGTTGTTCCAAATGTTGCGCATGCTCACTGTACTGAGTCTTATTACTCTCGCGATCTCCGCATGTACAATACAGTTGTGATTAAATGATAGAACGGCACACCTGTGTTTCTTCGATTTCTCTCTATTGAGTTATCAAATACTATCATTTATTACTTCTAAATATATGTCTCAATAGAGACAACAAACAAATAAACATTACATATACCACAGTAATCTCTGTCACTAATCTCCACATTAGTGGTGACGTGACTTGTATACCACAGTAATCTCTGTCACTAATCTCCACGTTAGTGGTGACGTGACTTGTATACCACAGTAATCTCTGTCACTAATCTCCACGTTAGTGGTGACGTGACTTGTATACCACAGTAATCTCTGTCACTAATCTCCACGTTAGTCGTGACGTGACTGTTATACCACAGTAATCTCTGTCACTAATCTCCACGTTAGTGGTGACGTGACTTGTATACCACAGTAATCTCTGTCACTAATCTCCACGTTAGTGGTGACGTGACTTGTATACCACAGTAATCTCTGTCACTAATCTCCACGTTAGTGGTGACGTGACTTGTATACCACAGTTATCTATGTCACTAATCTCCACGTTAGTGGTGGCGTGACTTGTATACCACAGTAACCTCTGTCACTTATCTCCACGTTAGTGGTGACGTGACTTGTATACCACAGTAATCTCTGTCACTAATCTCCACGTTAGTCGTGACAGGACTTGTATACCACAGTAATCTCTGTCACTAATCTCCACGTTAGTGGTGACGTGACTTGTATACCACAGTTACCTCTGTCACTAATCTCCACGTTAGTGGTGACGTGACTTGTATACCACAGTAACCTTTCACTATTCTCCACGTTAGTGGTGACGTGACTTTTAGACCACAGTAATCTCTGACTTTTAGTACTATAGTATTCATATTTCCAAATGCATCACTTGTCTATACGTTATTTTGTAATAAAATCAAGCGCATCATTGTATTATCTGTTGTCTGTGTTTATGTCTGTCTTGTGTTGTTCTGCAGTGTTCGTTGTGTGACATTGAGTGGCACCTGTGTAGTCGAAGTAATATAGCAGTTGTATGTGAATTCTATTTTTAGCTCTCAACCTTCAACTCTCTTTACTTAATATATAAGGGAAAGATTATGGGCACGGTATGTCTCTCTTCTACTCTTACAGCTGATGTGAGTCGATTAGTTTACATTTTAATAATTAGGCGGAAACTCCGTTTACGCCTGTTGAGTTAAGTGTACTTAAATTTAAGATCATTTATATTTATTGAAATTATATAATGCATATAACTTGGTTTAAATTAAATGGATTATGCTTTTTATTTTCATAAATGTTTATTACTGGAATGGATTAATTTAGCTTAAAATTTATGTAAAGAAGTGAAACTACTTTTGACTGAGATATCATTATAAATGTCTAATACAGGTTTTTCATAATACACAAAATTAAATAAAATGCAAAATCTACAACCCGGAAATAAGCTTATAAATCTACAAATGAAGACCCCGGTTACATTTATATAAAACATTTGAAATAAAATTGAACAAAAGCATGATTTCCACTAACGTAACGGTAACTGTGTCACTGTGAAACGTTATCGGTATGAAGAGCGTCCTCTGCAGAAGAAATAAAGACAGAATTTGACGAACGAGATTTGAAAAATATATAATAATTTTAAAAAAAGGTTTTGCGATGAAAATATATTATGTTTTTTTTTTGCTTTTGCATCGAGTGGAACCTCTTAAATTAATACATCAACATCACATCAACACACATCTATCGACCTGTTTGGTCTCAGTCTTGCAAATGCTTTGGTCGGCCTGATCGATTGTTTGTCCTAATGGAACGCCTTAACTTTTCATGCGGTAACTGTTTTTTTTTTTGTTGTTGTTACGGGCCGTCTTTTCACCGAGGCATAGTCGGCCTTTCTCACAAATGACCAGATCCCCTAAAAGTTTGATAAAGAATAAATGGCCAAAGAACAGGCCAATCACTAATGCAGTGTCAGTGTCTGTGGCGTACACGTCTTGTATTGAAGCGTATTGTGCCGACTAAATTGTTTGTGTCATGAGAGTTGGTATGGCTGCAAAAGATTGTGCTTTATGTGATAAGCAAACTAATCCAATGTGTACTCTACTTAACAAGCCTAATTGATCACTGACGTCATCGTATCAGACACATATTACAAAGGGGCCTATAACACTGACGTCAAAAGAAAGTCTTATTTATCTTTTATATGCGTATCTTCCTGTTTTGTGAAACAATTTACCTAATTTTGACCGTTTGAAAAAACATTTTTAATGCATATCACATATTCTGTTTGTTGCGTAGTATATAAACTAGGCAACAGAGAAATCAATATTGTACAACGACTGACAGTATCATAATACCAAAATCAAGTTATCCTTCGGACGACTCTGTGTTGTGTCAATGCAAGCTATTATCCCATCAAGCATTCGAACAAATCGCATTTTCTCCCATTTCTCCAAGACGTCATCGAACTTTTGTTTTCAAGTATAAGTAAAATGACAGTCAGTTCGTGATTAAAGATTACTGAGCAGATAATTTCAGCTAAATTATGTTGATTAACAATTCATTAATTCATTAATTATATGTATTCGAGACTCTAAATGAACAATTGTCTGAAGCAGACAGGTGTCGAATTACGGTCCTCTTAATAGCTAGTCAAGCGCACTACCACTACACCATATTATATCATATACAAAAGGTGAGGTTTTTGCAAGCAATCATACAAAACAGATGTAAACTTGCTGGGATACGGAACAGCACATAGCCATAGGGGCGCTTTACAAGACTTGGGGGCATCCACAATGTAGATTATGGATCCAAACTTCACTTGTCATAATTCGCCTTCTATAATTATTTGGATCAGAAGACTTCATAATGATAATTTTAGTATAAAACATGTTCGAGTAGCTCTTTGGTATACCGGTTCGAACTCATAATCGTCATAACTAGTTTGTTGTTATAAAAGGAACATGTTCATATAAAAATAAATAAATATAAACCGCAATGATGTTCTTTATAAAATCATTAAAATACACTGTTTTTTTTTTTTTTTTTTTTCAACAAATAAAACTAAATATCCAATACATTTTTGAAGATATTTCTTAAATGCTTCTGTCAAGCGTACCTTCATAATGGTCATGAGGTGCTTTCAGACAGTTTGCCTATATCGATATATGTAACACTATCTGGCCTCTGTTTGTGGTATTTGTGCATAATTTCTTTTGAAAAACATGATTCTTTAATCTTAGATTTAACGATTTTCAACAGTATCTCAATTTTGGGTCATTTAAACTCGTTAATCAACACTTAAACGGTTATGCTTTTCAAATCTATAAATAAGAACGATTAGGATTTCTGCTAAAAATAGATATCGACATCACAGCAGAGGTCGTGAATGAAATGAAACATAATTGGTCACGTGTTTTGTTAGTTTAAAAATAGCTAATTGTGCAGCGTGGCTAAGATGTTTCAAACTGTCGGATTCCACCTTTAATGAGAGAGATTGTGCTTAGGTTGGATAAATAAAGTTGTTCTGTCATGTAACTGTCATAGGTTGAGTATGTTAAGCGTGTATTTACAATCTCAATGTAAAGCAAGTGCAATTGAAAATATCTAGAAACTGATGAGTTACCTACATTAATGTAAATAGGTATGCTAAATGTATAGAAAATTATCCTGCCAGTTATGTCTTTATTGATATTTCTCTTTTAAAATGGTCTTATGTTTATAAATAAGAAAACTCCTAACACAATGTTATATCTTCTTTAGGTAAGTGTTTTGGTATTGAGTCTCATTTGCATAAGACAAACAAACCAAACATATTACTTGATTGGTTTGACTCAGGCTGTTGCACATATGTAATTTCCTGTGTACAAACAAACCAAACAATTTAATAAGGATTTTCCAATTTTTTCTGCTTACTGCTCTTAAAAGCCAAAGGATTTATTCCCAAAGTACCAAATATGTTCTTTAAAGTATTTTGGTGGATGCTGCTCAATATAACCTAATTTCACCACATGTTTATGATTGCATTTACTTGGAATATACCAAGTAACGAATTTGTAATCAAATTTAGCACAAAACATACAAGTAAATAAAATGTACAAATATAACTTACAAACGACACATGTTCTCCTTCTTTATCTGCTAGATGGACGCAAATGTCAAATTCACATTCCGTGATTCGAACCCTAAATCTCTTCTCAGTTTGGAAGCATTATAACCTTATTTTGACATTCTTCAACTGAAGGTGCAGCATTTTATTTGCTGTGTCTATATGACCTATTAATTAAACGATTCCACAAACGGCTGCAATTGTAAGTAAGCGGAATAAAGTTGTTCTTGTGGAATTTGGTCAGTATTTGAAATTTTAGCCCACATTTTGTGTTAATAATAAAAATAAAACTACGTATAAACGTTTCAATCATTACATAATAAATGTCATTCTTATCAAACAAATCGTTAAAAGTTAGAGGGTTTAAAAGAGATGAGGTAAAATTTTTATAAATTCAACCAAAGCGATTAAGAAGACGAGACAGAGAACCACAAGACAAAAATCATCTAGAGGTGAAGGCGGTGTTACCATTACTGCTATATCGCTGCTGTCTTTCCTTAATAAACACCTAACTCTAGATTTTGGTGATAAATTTGCCTCCACTATGACGCTGTTCTCCGCCCCTACAATTCTACTTGCTTTGTTAGGCAACGGGGTCGTCTCTGATTTGACATTGCTTGCTTTCCGCACTGACGTGTTGCCTCTTTTAGCAGGCAGTGGTCCCGTTTCTGTTTTGACGGTGTTGTCTTTCCCCACTGACGAGTTAATACTTGTTTCCGGCGGTGTTCCCGTTTTTGTTTTGCCGTTGTTGTCTTTTTCCATCAAAGTGTTACGTCTTGTTGAGGTCGGTCGTACAACCTCTGTTTTGTCGCTGTTGTCTTCCCCCATTGACGTGTTTCCTCTTGTAGCAGGCATTGAGCCCGTTTCTGTTTTGACGGTGTTGTCTTTCCCCACTGACGAGTTAAATCTTGTTACAGGAACTGGTCCCGTTTTGGTTTTGACGTTGGTGTCTTTCCCCACTGACGAGTTACCTCTTGTTGCAGGCAGTGGTCCCATTTCTGTTTTTGCGCTGTTATCTTTTCCCATTGACGCGTTACCTCTTGTTGCAGGCAGTGGTGCCATTTCTGTTTTGGCGTTGATGTTTTTTCCCATTGAAGTATTTCCCCTTGTTGATGGCGGTCGTCCCATCTCTGTTTTGTCGCTGTTGTCTTCCCCCATTGACATGTTACCTCTTTTAGCAGGCAGTGATCCCGTTTCTGTTTTGACGGTGTTGTCTTTCCCCACTGACGAGTTAAATCTTGTTACAGGCACTGGTCCCGTTTTGGTTTTGACGTTGGTGTCTTTCCCCACTGACGAGTTACCCCTTGTTGCAGGCAGTGGTCCCATTTCTGTTTTTGCGCTGTTATCTTTTCCCATTGACGCGTTACCTCTTGTTGCAGGCAGTGGTGCCATTTCTGTTTTGGCGTTGATGTTTTTTCCCATTGAAGTATTTCCCCTTGTTGATGGCGGTCGTCCCATCTCTGTTTTGTCGCTGTTGTCTTCCCCCATTGACATGTTACCTCTTTTAGCAGGCAGTGATCCCGTTTCTGTTTTTGCGTTGACGTCTTTTTCCATTGAAGTATTTCCTCTTGTTGAAGGCGGTCGTCCCATCTCTGTTTTGACACTGCTGTCTTTCTCCTCTGAAATGTTACATCTTACAGCAGGCGGTCGTCCCATCTCTGTGTTGACGGTGGTATCTTTTCCCACTGAAGTACTAATTATAGATGCAGGCGCTGGTCTCGTCTCTGTTTTGACGCTGTTTTCATTTTTTACTAAAGTGTTACCACGAGATGCGGGCAGTATTCCCGTCTCTATTTTGACGCTGGTGTCTTTGTTTACTAAAGTGTTCTTTCTAAGTGAAGGTGGGGGAATAATGTCTAATTTGCTGCCATTTTCTGTCACCATGGAATTGCTACTTTTAGATAGATTTGGTGGTACCTTCCCCACTGTGGCATTGCTAACATTCACCACAGAAATGTTAACCTTAGGTGGTGCAGCCGATGGAAAAGTCTCCATTGCAACGTTGTTGCTGTTCCCTAGAGATATGTTATCACTACGTTGGGTCGGTGATAGCACCGCCTCCATCTGCTGCTGCTGTCATTGGCCACAGAAGTGGTACATTTAGATAAATGCGGTGGTACCGTCGCTGACTTGACACAGCTGTCACCCCGCACAGACATAATATATCTAGATGCTTGCAATGTTAACTCTTCCTCTTTAAAGTTGATGTCTTCCTCTAGAATATCTCTACCTTCAGATAAAGGTTTTACCATCGCTATTTTGATCGAAGTGTTTCCTGTAGATTCATATGATATATCGGGTTTAGCTTTGGTGTTGGTAATCGTCATTACAGAATCTTTATATTGATCTTGGGGTGAAGCCAATGTCTCTGTTTTGACACTACGGTCTCTGTCAGCAATTGCTTTGACAGAAGGGTCAACAAGTAACTTATATTTTTGAAAATACAATTTCGAACCTAATTCCTCTAATTCATGGACAGAATCAAGGATTTGTCTTCTATATTTCTTCACGACTATAAACAACTGCACGTGTTTCTGCGTGTGTGGTAGTAATATGCTGTCTTCAATCCTTTCAATACATGAACCAACTTCCAACTCATATGATAAAAGTTGGTTAATCACTTCAGCAAGCCTTTCTTTGTTGTTTTTATTAATATTTTCCGCCTTAATTAGTGCATCTTTTCCTGGTCCTATAAGCTTGGTGTCGATCTCCGATAGAAAATTCTGATAGTTAGCGAGACATTTTGCATAACAATGTTCATTAACGGAACGCAACTTGTCAACTGTTTCTCTGAAAATATTACTGAGGTATTTATGTTTTTTCGAGGCTTCCTGAATTTCTGACATGTCTTTTGAAGACTCTACATTCTTTGACAGATTCGAAATCAGGTCGATATTCTGACATGACCTGTGTCCAATGGTGAAGCAAAGAGTACATCCAAGGATATCCTCATCCAAACAATACATCTCTACCGGTCTGCCCGGGTGTACAGTACATCGTTCCATGGGAGTTGGCATCTGGTGCTGCATGTCGTCTCCTTCCAATAATTCATGACTTTTGGTTCCCCGAAACTTTTTGTGTTCACTGACACAGACTCTGCACAGGAAATCATTGCATACCCGACAGAAACCGAAGGCAACAACAATCTGTCCTGATTCTTTACATTGGTCGCATAGCTTATTGTTGTCATTGTGCTCAGAACTGCGCGGCTTGATCGCTCTCCTGATGACACCAGATACCTCCATGAGGACTAAAACAGATGTATATATAAATGTATTTTGCAAGTGATGATGATGATGATGATGATGATGATGATGATGATGATGATGATAATGATGATGATGATGATATTGATGATTTTCATGATGACGATGATGTAAATGATGAAGATAATGATAATCAGGATGATGAAGATCATAATGCTGCTTAAGGCATTGATGATGATGGTGATAATTGTGATGACGATCAAGTTTATACATAGGATCTGTTGTGACTTTGTAAATAGTTTATTTCCCTTTATTTATTTATGATAAAAATAAAATGTAATATTATAAAGTGTTTAAGCATAATTATTTTCAATAAATTTTTGTTCACCATTTTTGGCATACCTTGTTTTAAACTCAAGAATTACAACTTTTTTTATCTTTGTATATGATATATCAGCTGCCAGGTACGTGACGTAACTTGACTTGCACTGACATAAACGTTAGATTGTTTTTGTCAATAAATATTCACACCGCCTATATCCTTAAATAAATAGACGCTTGTTCCTTTGTTTGTTTCTCAAGAAATCTTGTAAGACAACGTACAATTGTTCACCTACCTTAAAAATTGGTCTCCTTATCCACACAATTATTCTTCTAATTTCGACTTGCCAGTAAATCCATCTGCGTAAGTTATAGTCATAATTTCTTGTATAAAATTAATCACGTCTAGACATATTGCCTTCTTCTTGTGTTCTATTAAAGAAAACCTTCGTAGCCGTTCGACAATCACGTGTACCTGTTATCTTTCGGCATGTGTGTTCCCTATTGAGATATGAACAAGATGTTATATTTTTGGTCAATAATCCGTTTCTATGCAGGGTAAGCTAACTTCACACTACTCATCCCCTTTTAATTTGTTGAACACTCTACAAGAAATATATCGTCTGGTGATCGATACTGATCACGTTTGGTTAGACGTACAATGGAAATTTGGCAAGGTTTCAACATCGATATAAACTATTTACATGAGCGGTCTACACTGAGCCGTTAAACCTGTCTTGTCTGCCATGTTTAATGGTAAATGGGGTTTATATATCTACTGTATTCACGTTTTGTTCTTATTAACTACGATGATCAACTTTTATTAATTATAACATACTTATTCATAAATTATCAATATTACATTTAGGAAAAGAAACATTGAGATAAACGGCCCTTTAGATTACAATACTGAAGACTTCAATGGTGTAGAATTGCTTTGAGAATCAAAGCGCTAAAAAGTGCTAGTAGCTTATCCACTAGGAACGCGTTTATGTATAAGTTATATGGGATAACCCGTAACAGTATTTCCTTATTAGAACGGGTACTAAGCTATTACGAAACATATCGTCGTATTTCCACGATAATAATATTTTTCCAAGATTGTTTTCTCTCTATATGAGTAATATCTGTGTGCATTTGTATGTATACTTGAATATAATGGCTTTAAAGCGACTGTTTAAACGACGACGGCGACAAAAACATCAACAACAATTATAATAATGATAATAATAATAACAACGGTAAGCGCTTAAGCTTAAGTTATTGGAGGTCGAATTGTTGCTGTACATTTTTTTCGAGGCTTAGCTGATATAAGCACCGGTATATGTATGACAAATGATACAGTCTTTGTATGCACCGCCTTAGATACTTTCTTTCACTCCAACATTTGTAGGATTGAAAGCGAAAATTATTGTATTTTTTCTCAAGAATTAATGTAAATTTACTAGTTAAATGTTGTTTTAAATTGCTGATATATCGCTGAAAGGTAGCATCGTTGTTTACTTTCATTGATACTTATTGTGATATTATGTTGATTGTTTAAATTAAGCAAGATAATTAAACAGGTACGTAGTTTGACAGGTTTTGTTGTAGTATTTCAATTTTTTTTGTGTTGATCGTCTGTTTTTGTTTGGTATGTGAATTCAATCGAGGTATTGTATGCATTTAATTTTCAGTCGATGCAATGGTTATTTGTATTATTTGTTAATTGAAAACTAGACAAAGTTAAATTAAAAACGTTTAGGGGAATACTAAAAATGTTTTAATTGTTCTGCATTGATAGGAAAAGACGGCAACATGTGCTTATGGTCACTGTGCGGCCATTCTTTTGTAGACCCTATTAGGTATTCTGTTTGATTGTGCAGTTTTGAAAGCGATAACTGGCTGTTTTCTATTTGTTTCGCTTTTGCGTTGGCACTGTCCAAGATTGGGCAGTTTCATTTGGCAGACAGCACAGTCCTAACAGAAAAGTTTATAAACAGGTTAAAAACAGGCATTTAGTATTTCAGTATGTGCACGTCTACGAAATTAGCAAATCTCATATTTTATAAATGGAAAGCTTGTTAAATTCTACTGGTGGCACCCTATGGGACAGAACTTTCAGCCTATTGGGGCATCTATATCTAAGCCTATTGGAGCATACAGTTTCTGCCTAGTTGGGCATGCAGTATCATACTATTTAAGCATACAGTCTTAGCCTAGTTGCGCATGTAGTTACAGACTATTTGAGCATCCGGTCTTAGCCTAGTTGGGCATACAGTTTCAGACTTTTTGTGCATACAGTCTTAACCTAGCTGACTATTTGAGATACAGTTTCAGCCAAGTTTGGCATACAGTTTCAGCCTAGTTGGACATACCATCTTTTAAGCCTTGTTGAGCATGCAGTTTCAGCCTATTGCGGCATAGTGAAGCGTACAGTTTCAGCCTAGTTGGGCAGGCTAGTTGGGCATACGCTTGAATGTTTTGATGGCCTTACCGACTATTTGTTCGGTGTACCTGCTTTGACAGTGGCTTAGCACGATGGGGATGGGAACCATGCCCATAAATTGACATTACCAACGTGACTTGAGAGTTGTATTGTGTTATACAAGTAAAGTTGTAAATAATTTATTATTTTTATTAATTTGCCTTGTCATATATGAGCTATCTGTTCGGGAACGCGAAATGCGTAAAATGTTATTTCTGCAAGTGTTTGTCTTAAAGAGAAAGCATACTGGTTTATTATTTATGATGTAAGAGTCTGTTAAGCCGTGTGGCGTCTTTGTTCTTTTAGGCTCGAATCTCCCAATAATAGCGGTAAGCGCTAAAGCTATGGTGTGTAAGCGGCCCGGTTAGCTCAGTCGGTAGAGCATTCGCCTTGTTAACGAAGAGTCCCGGGTTCGTGTCTCGGACTGGCTGCACATTTTTCTCTCTATGTTTACATAAAATATCGAGTTATTCCTAGTGTATGATACAGAATGTTCTTGGTCGCTTTGTTTTGTTTTCTTGTTTCAGTAAATTACAACGGGTTGTTTCGGTCAGGATCATTGGTGGAAAGAGATGAGAGTACATTGCAACGGGTTGTTTCGGCCAGGATCATAGGTGGACGGAGAAGGGAGTAAGGGCTGGTATGGTTCCAGGTTAAACTTGCAATAGGCAATAACATGTGGGACGGACAGAGGGCAGCGCAATTTGAACATGGACACAATTCCAAGGATCAGCGGAGCAGCAGACAGCACTGTCCAAACAGAAAATAATTCTTATCAATTTAGTTAATAACCAGGTTAAAACATGCATTTAGTATGTTAGTATTTGCACATCTGACAAAGCTGGAATTTTGTCATTGAGCAGCCTGGCACGATTTTTGTTTTCCAAGATCAGCCATAGTTGCAGGCGGAGAAATTTCCATTGAAATTTGCAAGTTAATTTTTTAATAAATGGAAAGTCTGTTAAATTCTTCTGGTGGCAACCTATGGGGCAGGAATTTTCAACGCATTGGGGCATATATATTTGAGCCCATTTGAGCATACGGTCTTAGCCCAGTTTGGCATGCAGTTTCAGACTATTTGAGATACAGTTTCAGCCTAGTTAGGCATATAGTTTTAGCCTAGTTGGGCATACAGTTTCAGCCAAGTTAGGCATATAGTTTCAGCCTAGTTGGGCATATAGTTTCAGACTATTTGAGATACAGCTTCAGCCTAGTTGGGTATACAGTTTCAGCCTAGTTAGGCATATAGTTTCAGCCTAGTTGGGCATATAGTTTCAGACTATTTGAGATACAGTTTCAGCCTAGTTGGCTATACAGTTTCAACCTAGTTGGGCATACAGTTTCAGCCTAGTTTGTCATACAGTTTCAGCCTAGCTCGACATGCAGTTTCAGGCTATTTGAGATACTGTTTCAGCCTAGTTAGACATACACTTTCAGCTTGATGGGATAACAGTTTCAGTCTAGTTCGATCATACAGTTTCAAACTAGTTGGCCATACAGTTTCAGCCTAATTCTCCATAGCGTTTCAGCCTAGTTGGGCATACAGTTTCAACCTAGTTGGGCATGCAGTTTCAGCCTACTAAGGCATACAGTTTCAGCCTAGTTGGGCATGCAGTCGCAGCCTGTTTCATTATACAGTCTTTGACTAGATGGGCATGCAGTTTCAGCCTAGTTAACCTAGTTTGCCGTACAGTTTCAGCCTAGTTGGGCATATAGTTACAGCCTAATTGGGCATACAGTTTCAGCCTAGTTGGGCATACTGTTTCAGCCTATTTGGGCATACAGTTTCAGCCTAGTTGGGCATACAGTTTCAGCTTAGTTGGGCATGGAGTTTCAGCCTAGTTGGCCATACAGTTTCCGCCTAGTTGTGCATACAGTTTCAGCCTAGTTGGGCATACAGTTTCAGTCTAGTTGGGCATGCAATTTCAAGGTAGTTGGGCATACAGTTTAAACCTAGTTGAGATACAGTTTCAACCTAGTTTGTCATACAGTTTCAGCCTAGTTGGGCATGCAGTTTAAACATACTTGAGATATAGTTTCAGCCTAGTTGGCTACAGTTTCAGCCTAGTTGGGCATACAGTTTCAGCCTAGTTGGGCAACATTTTCAACCTAGTTGGGCATGCAGTTCCAGACTATCTGAGCATACGGTTTCAGCCTAGTTTGGCATTCAGTTTCAGCCTAGTTGGTCATACAGTTTCAGTCTAGTTGAGCATGCAGTTTCAGTTTAGTTGGTCATACAGCTTAAGCCTATTTGAGATACAGTTTCAACCTACTTGGTCATACAGCTTAAGCCTATTTGATATACAGTTTAAACCTACTTGGTCATACAGCTTAAGCCTATTTTATATACGGTTTCAACCTAGTTGGTCATACAGCTTAAGCCTATTTGAGATACAGTTTCAACCTACTTGGTCATACAGCTTAAGCCTATTTGAGATACTGTTTCAACCTAGTTGGTCATACAGCTTAAGCCTATTTGAGATACAGTTTCAACCTACTTGGTCATACAGCTTAAGCCTATTTGAGATACAGTTTCAACCTACTTGGTCATACAGCTTAAGCCTATTTGAGATACAGTTTCAACCTACTTGGTCATACAGCTTAAGCCTATTGATATACAGTTTCAACCTAGTTGGTCATACAGCTTAAGCCTATTTGAGATACAGTTTCAACCTAGTTGGTCATACAGCTTAAGCCTATTTGAGATACAGTTTCAACCTACTTGGTGATACAGCTTAAGCCTTTTTGAGATACAGTTTCAACCTACTTGGTCATACAGCTTAAGCCTATTTGAGATACAGTTTCAACCTACTTGGTCATACAGCTTAAGCCTATTTGATATACAGTTTCAACCTAGTTGGTCATACAGCTTAAGCCTATTTGTGATACAGTTTCAACCTACTTGGTCATACAGCTTAAGCCTATTTGATATACGGTTTCAACCTAGTTGGTCATACAGCTTAAGCCTATTTGAGATACAGTTTCAACCTAGTTGGTCATACAGCTTAAGCCTATTTGAGATACAGTTTCAACCTACTTGGTCATACAGCTTAAGCCTATTTGAGATGCAGTTTCAACCTACTTGGTCATACAGCTTAAGGCTATTTGATATACAGTTTCAACCTACTTGGTCATACAGCTTAAGCCTATTTGAGATACAGTTTCAACCTACTTGGTCATACAGCTTAAGCCTATTTGAGATACAGTTTCAACCTAGTTGGTCATACAGCTTAAGCCTATTTGAGATACAGTTTCAACCTACTTGGTCATACAGCTTAAGCCTATTTGAGATACAGTTTCAACCTACTTGGTGATACAGCTTAAGCCTTTTTGAGATACAGTTTCAACCTACTTGGTCATACAGCTTAAGCCTATTTGAGATACAGTTTCAACCTACTTGGTCATACAGTTTCATCCTATTTGATATACGGTTTCAGCCTAGTTGAGCATGCAGATTCAGACTATTGGGTCATAGTGAAGCATACAGTTTCAGCATAGCTGGGCAACCTAGTTGGGCATACGCTTCAATGTTGGGGTCTATATTACGAATGGCTGTTTTAGGTCGGCCTTAACGACTATTTGTCTAGTGTACCTGCTTTGACAGTGG
Organism: Sinonovacula constricta; assembly: GCA_007844125.1. Classification (NCBI taxonomy): domain Eukaryota; kingdom Metazoa; phylum Mollusca; class Bivalvia; order Cardiida; family Solecurtidae; genus Sinonovacula; species Sinonovacula constricta. Next base: position 47,101,849 of record CM017564.1, read on the forward strand.
CTTTGTACGATGGGGACAGGAACCATGCCCCTACATTTCCATTACCAAGAATACTTGAAAGTTATATTGAGTTGTACATGTAAAAATGTAAATAAAGGATTATTATTATTGATTTTTCTTGTCATTTATGAGCTGTCTGTTCAGGGACGCGACATAGGCGATAAGATGTTATTTCTGCCATTGTTTGTATTAAAAAGAAAAAAAAAAAAAGCATACTGGTTGAAAATATAAGAGTGGATTCTGTTCACCCGTGTGGCGTTGTTGTTCTTTCAGACTCGAATATCCCTCTAAGATTAATAATAATAATAATAATAATAATAATAATAATAATAATAATAATAATAATAATAATAATAATAATAATAATAAAAATAATAATAATAATAATAATAATAATATTTGAGGCTCTGTGAATAAAGGACAAGACAATAAAGACTGCGCTTAAAAGCCTAGCCAAGGAAACAGAAATAGTATCCAGCTTGCTATGGCTGAGACGAAATGAACTGGCATGTAAGCCAACACAGACAAATGGTAGCTGATCCATACAGCTGCCCCGCCATCTAGAGGGTGTACCGAGTTAAGGGTAAAACAGCAGGTAACAAATGGACATTCATGCTGCTGATGTCAGTATGCATTACAACAGAACTGTATTCCACCACAATGAAAAACAATGGCATAAATTGTTTTTATCCGTTATGCTGCATGATATTTTCTATACTGGCATAATATCACTTGCTAAAAGTCACTTACGGATTAGGCATGAATGATTATTATAGTTAACTGCACTTTTTTGATGAATAAGACTTTTATCATCAAACAATTTGCAAATAGTTGTTATTATTATATTATTAATTCTGTCTGTCTGTCTGTATGTATGCATGAGTGTATGCGTGTGTGTATCTGTCTTTATATATATATTATATTTTCCTTCTAATCAATTCATCAGCAATCAACATAAATCATCATCATATTGTCGTCAATATCAATCAGTTGTAGCAATTATCATAAAAAGCATCACATTGTCATCAGTATTAATCATTTATCGGTTTTATCATCTTCAAAAGTCATAAGTTATCAACATACCACTCAACTCATCACATTGTAGTCATTATTGATTAGTCATCAACAATCAATATAAATCATCTTGACATTGAAATCATTTTCAAATATTCATTAGCAATCAATCATCACTATCAGTAATTTTATTAGCAATAAATATAAATTCATCACTTAGTCATCGTCATCAATTATTTATCAGCAATCGACATAAATCATCACCACATTGCCATCAATATCATCTATTTATCAACATTAAATCACTATTTATCATTATTACAATTTTATTATGAATCATTTAGCAACCGTCAACATGAATCATTCCGACATTGTACTTGTTATAAATAATTCATCAACAATATAAAATATGATTACATTATAATGATTCGTCATTACAACAAATTATTGTCCATTGCCATCATACACACTAAGGTATCAGTAATTAAAGAAATATAATCACGTTATCTTCCTAATTAATCTTTCATCAATAAATGATCTTCGTCACAATGAAATCAGAATCGTTCATTTGACACAACAATGATTATTATCGCACCGCCATCACTAACAGTCTTTTATAATATTCTTAAAACCTCTCCCTCCCTCTTTTTCTTCTCCTCTATCTCGCCTTTTTTCATTATCTGCATATATATATATCGCCACATTACGATAAGAAACTTCCCGTGAACTTACTCACGGTTAAAACGTTTCAATCAAACATAGATGTGAATTCAAACCGCCTTGTATTATGTTCAAATCTCTAAAAATGTACAACAAACAAAACAATAAAACATGTATAAATCATATAACATAATTATCTTGTATCAAGAATACATGCAAACATTTGCAGTACGAAATTATATCAATGTTGTATTGCGACATATAATAAAATTAATAAAATCTACAACAAACAAACACAAGCAAACCATATAAAACTGCTACAAATGTAAACAAAAATACAATGTATGGACACATGAACATCTTAAAATCTCACAGGTATATATCTGCACCAAAATATCTTGTATATTGTGAGGCAATAGACGCAGTACTGCTAATGTGACAAAAATCATCATTGTGTGAAAATTTTAAAAGAATTTATGATTATCGGTAATATTGTGTATAAACTTGCTGAATGCCTAGTTACATCCGTGCAATGTCAAGTGGTACCGAAGTTAAAGATGCCCTCATAAAATTTGTTTCGACTACTACTATATTTTCCTAACTCAAGAATATTATTTAATAATGGATTTTATAATAGTTACAATAAATAACATATTTGATGAATTTGTTTGACCTCCACGCATGGATGTTGCTTGCTGAAAAAAATATTGAAATTTCTTCCAAACATGTTTTTTACACACACTCGCTTGCTCTGCTACCTTAGCTTTTACAATATTTAGGGTTTTAGGGACAATGAGAAATTTACCCCTCGTGCTCTAATCCATACAGGTAAAGATTAAAGGAAAAACTATGTCTCTAATAGGTTTCAGTACACATTGAATAGTGAATATCCCTCACCAAAGACACGCGTGATCAATTGTATGTAAGTGTTTGCTTTTGCATTGTCCAGTAATCAGCATGTTCCAATTACATCTGGCCACCTTTTAGCACTTTTGGTCGTGCAAACATAATAATAATTGTTTTTTTTTAAATAATCAAAATAACAAATAGTATATGGTTACTTCCGATACAATCTATAGTATGTATAAGAAAATGGGATATAAGTTCATGTTAGAAGCAATCAAAACAGTTTGAGAAAATAATAATGTTATCTTTGATAGTAAGCGTTGTCATAAAAATGCACTGTATTAAAAACAAAATTTATATCAATTTTCAAAAAAGAAAGGCGTAGCAAGGGTAAGTTCTGACATGTAAAAGGAATCAATGCACAATGTTTACTATCAAACGGTGTCATTTCGAAAGAATGTACTTTGAAAAAAGAAAAAGAAAACAATGTCGCGAATTCAACTCTGACTTTAAAAGTTCCTAGAGTGAGGATTGTTATATTTTGAAAAGACTTAGGTGACTTATTGTGGCATAGTTGGCATGATAACGTCGGATCAGTATTACTACTCTGGAGGCAAACATCACTTTTATAGATTATCATGTGATCTCTAACGCAAAGTAAGCTTAGTGATACAGTTTCTGATGTCACTTTCAAATTTCAAACTCGACACGAACAATTTCTTACTGAAATTGCTGCAACAAACAGCTAGGCCGAATTCTATGCCAGTATCGCTCATTGGTAGGACGGCTAGTTTTGTTCCGTCAGCAGATACCACGTGAATTGTGTGCTTGTGTTTGCTGCAAACATAGAGACAACCATCGTTCCCAGTAGACACGCCTGTTGGTCCCTTAAGGTCCTCATCCCTGTAAATCCAGTGAACTGCTCGGCTCATATCTATGCAGGTGAGGGTATGTTTGTTGAAATCACTAACATACATCCGCGTTTTGTCAGCGTTGACCGAGATGTATTCAGGGCCTTTGAACAGTGAGCGTCTTAATATATCACGTTTAATGGACTGCAAGACGCTGCCGCTCAGGTCAATTATTGAAACTTTTGCCTTATTTCTGTACGATACTAAAACTTTATCTCCAATACTGCGCAAGCCATAGCATGCTTCATCTACGTCCATTGTTTGCCGCAAATCTAGTTCTTCGTCGGCCGTGTAGATTCTAATCTCACGGCGTTGCGGAAAAGACACTGCCACCCGGAAATCAGAGAGCATGGTTATATCATGGGGTTCAGAATCAACTGGTTGTCTTTTAATGATTTCGTTACTATCTATGTCAACCAGCTTGAGACACGAGTTGGACGAATCAGCCAAAACAAGTCGTGAGGGAGATATCTCTACCATACCAGTAACAGAACAGTTATTAATGTCTAGATGTGACTTAATGCTTACTAATGATCTTGTGTCGCAGACCGTAGCAGGTGATACTTTGACGCCATTCTCAACAGAACCGTGGGAATTAGATACAGCAGAAGTTAATGTGTCCGTTGGTGTGTCCTGTAGGGACTTTGTATCTGTCTCAGAAGAACCTTGACATTCAGATGCAAATTCTTGAGTCGTCTTCAACTCAACGTTGCAGCATTTGTCCAACATGTCATGAATGGACGACGTATAAGTAAAGTTAAACTCCTGAATGTACGTTTCTGGAAGCAGTTGTTCTAGTCTTTGAACCGAGTCAAAAATTTGGTTTGAATTCTTCTTTACGGCTATGAATAACTGGTCATTCAGGTTTTCCTGTACTGGCAATCTTGCATCAATGTTATTCATAGATGACTCAATCTGCTGCTCCGATGACAGTACCATGTCCATTAGTTTTTCTAGCTTCTCGTTGTTCTCTTGCTTCAACGTGTCTGCCTTCTTGGATACAATATCTTTGCCTTTTCCTAAAAGATCTATTATCCCTGTTTGAAATATATGATAATCTTCTAGACATTTAGAGTGACATTCGTTATTCGCTGACTGTAGCTCCTGAATTAACTCCCTAAACTGAATAGACAATGTTTTCTGTTTTATATATGCTTCTCGAATGTCTGTCATCTCTTGAGATGTTTCTATATCCTTTGACAATTTAGAAATCATGCTAGCATTCTGACAAGTTTTGTGTCCTTCGAAGAAGCACAGAGTACATCCAAGAATATTTTCATCCAAACAGTACATCTCCACCGCTCTGTCAGGGTGCACAGTACAGTATTCTACGTATGTAGGAGTTGGTTTTTGGTCAGGCATATCCTCGCCCTCCAGCAGTTCATGGTTTTTGGTTGCCCGAATTTTCTTGTGTTGCTCGATACAGGGGCTGCATAAAAAATCGACGCAGGTCCGGCAAAATCCTGACGCAAGGGTGACCTGTCCTAGCTCTTCACACTGGGCACATGGCTTGTTTTTGACGGTGTGGTCGGAGCTGACGGACGTGTCCACCTTCCGCTTTGCCCCCGATACCTCTATGTTGGCTTAATGCTGATGATAAGGAAGCTGATGATGACAATAAAGATAATATGATTGTATAGCTCCAGATCTTTTATTTAATGCCATGTTGATCACATCTGGACCTTTTCATCTGTAGATCCTTCGTGAGTATTTAGCAATCTCCGGTGGTCTCCTTAATGTAATGTCCTTTTATCTTTCCTTATTTATCAAAGCATTTTGATACCAACTCGATAGTGTAGCTTGTTAGTAGATAACTTTTCATATTGACAAGTTTAATCGGTATCCTGATAAAACTGTAGAACAACTACATATGGCGTAAAGACAGCGTTGAGTTTATAACGATCTAGTAGTATTTCAACATTTATATCAAGATATAAATCCAGGTTTGATATATGTTGCCGTTCAAAGTGTAAACGCCAAGCTCATTCATTTTATTGCCTTAGTAAACACGTACCAATCACGCGTTTCCATTAGAAACAGATAACTTTATGATTGGTCAATTCGATTAAATTAACATTTAAAAGTATATAAAGTATAAAGTAAAATTTAAGTGATAAATTTCAAGGTCACTGTGTTCTGGAATAGCATTACAGTCTTAATATACATGCTCTGTATGCTTAATGAGTTGATGGTCCTTATCAAGATCAAGTTTAGATATACAATAACTTTTTGTAATTAAAAAATCATTTACAAAAAGGACCACATATTAGTGTCAATTAAAGCGTCATTTGGTTTATGAATAACGAAGTTTCATGTTCTCATTTAATACCTAATGTATCGTGATTAAAAACTAAATGCATATATAATTGTATGATAAAGAGCTTATTTGGTTTATCGTCCCAGCAGCAGTGTTTTAGATATCTGGAGACGTGCACACTTGAAGCAGATAATGTGCATTCAATGTCCTTAATGTTGCCTTATCTTGACATCGGTCCGACAAACCAGATGTTAAACTACCTTACTATTTTGTTAATCGTTTAGCAAGGGAGCTGTTACTACTTTATGAAACAATCAGAGGTATACTGGATCTGTGGTCGATTGCACTTCAATGCTCAGGGATCGAAGTTCTGTACTTGAAAGGTTTCCACCTGAAATATAATCAATGTGTGGAATTATGCAATTAAAAGTGAAAACAACAAAATAGAGAAGAGCCTGAAAGACATAATTACTTAACTGCTTGCAAATATCACCTTATTTTACCGTTTTGGTAATACACTGCGCCGGTTACATCTCCATCATGATGTATTTTAAATTTTTTTGCAATCATTGGAAAGAATACAGGTCACACAGAAACATTGCAATCAACGCTTGATATGTAATATTATTGATAAATGTCACCCACTATTATTTTTGTACAACCCTATCAAATCTTACCGACAAAGGCACATACGTTATGGTTTTTTAAAGAAATCACGTTTTGTCAAGCACACAACAATAACAATTATACGTGCAGCTGAAGTAGCACTTTGATTGTTTAAAGTTGTGATAGATGCACTTTCAAACCAATACGATTGAACCAGATACAGATGACCGAATAAGTCCGTCACTATCTTCTTTTATTTAAAGGGACAACATTATGAAATTTGACTTAATCTTAACAGAATATTCATGAGAATAACTATACATTATGCTGTTAACCAGTGGTAGTTTTAAAGTATAATGCCAAAAGAAGAATTGATGTAACATTATGATTTCTACAGCAATACAGATACGATAGGAAGGTTTTTCCTGTTTAATCGACATGATATCTTAGACAAAAGACAGCCAGACATGACACCCTACTTTATATAATAGTACATGCAGATAAGCGTGATCTAGGTTTCATTAAATGAAATTAATATTCACTTTATACATTTATAAATTGATGTTTAGCATGAAGTCTTTGTCATAATTTCAAATTAATAATTTGCCTTTTTCGTCAAACGCCAAAAATGTCTAATAATATTAAATATTGTGTTTATCGACGAAGCAAATCTACAATGTTACATTGTTTAAACATATTATTTTTATGTTCCCCTACAGTTCATATTGACTGACACAACTGTAATACAGACAACAACAGAAATGTTTCCAATTTAAAGCAATGTATAAGAAAAAATGTTACGGAACAAAACAATTAAAAACGAGAAATAAATGACAATTATGACTGTCCAAAACAACAGCGATTTACTCCAACCAATCATCACAACTGATGTGTCTAGCTCCCTTCAAATATTGTTTCTGTACACCCACTACTTTTTCCCAGGCATAAAGATTAGTAGTTAATGTCATGCAGGATCAATCCTTACTGCCTCCACAATACATATTTCTCATAACTCTGACTCCAGCGACACCGCTCCATCAAACGTTTCCATGTACGTTGCCACAATTCTCGCTTTCAAGATGTAAACACGGATAGTTAATACAAATAGTTCTGCTACTGATGGTGACAATGAGGACAGCGGTAAGGAGAGTTATTATACAATGAACATTTTAAGGAGAAACAACAACATTTTGTCTACTTTTATTCTTTTGTGAGATAATATAACAGCAAGGAATTTTAGATAATTCTTAAAATCACTACACAACTTCCGTGTGCCCATGAGAAAAGCATTATTTATTGGTCCAAAAGGAACGTAAATATAAATTCATATAAATTTTGATTAAAGATGTAAGAAAGTAAATGACATATTGCAGTCGACATTTTTTATGTAAAGACCGTTTTAGATGCTGAGTGAAATTTGGGTTTCAAGTTGTAATTCATACACAATATTGTTTATTGCTGTTTCAGTATTATGTATTCGATTCAAAAATTATGCGATCACGGACTACGTGGCTTATTTCATATTAAGGAATAAGAAACACATGGAGTTTGGGGTTTCAACGAAGGATTGCTTTACCGACATTTAGCATAATGCATAGCATAAAAGAATACACACTAGAAATATAAAGCAAAAACTAGTAACTTGATCCGAAATGATAATCATATTAATGTCAAAACGAAAAGTCAACAAACATAAGTAATCTTACTTGAACAATTGAGAGACACACACATGTTATATTCACCCCGCTGACGGATTGTCCAAAGTTCCAGTCCGCACAATCGCCTGGTCATATAAGACAGTATATTCTTATAAGGTTAATGATATAATGAACACTTATTTTTGTAACATGAAGATCACGTCTAGACATCTCAGTGATCTTTGTACAGAATAACGTTAGTGTATAAAAGTTCAATAAGCCTTCGCGAGACTTGTTTGGTGTCTGTTATCACGTGTAATGTTATCTGTTGTTAACCTTATTCACCTGATAGCAACCGTTCTTGTAATCTTGTACTAGATAATTGTTGATGATCTATGTACTGACCATTGAACGATACAGGCACAAGATATGCTGAAGGATAGTAAACGGCGTGCAGAGACAGAGAGACAGACAGACAGAGAGAGACAGAGAAAGAGAGAGAGAGAGAGAGAGAGAAAGAGAGAGAGAGAGAGAAAGAAAGAGAGAAGGCGAATTGTTTTAAATGCTAGTTTTTTCTTAAGTTCGATGCCTTTTGAAACTGCCTTTTCCGTTTCACCTCCTCACATAATGAATATTCATTGATAAATGCAAAGAAATGGGGTGCTACCTTATAATTAAGACCTTATGTATGGTTTTAATGAGCCGTTTCATTAATTTTGTTTTTATTATGCGAAGAATGTTTTAATAGTTTTTCGTCTGTTGATCTTTTCATCCCTATACGTGCACATTTTCATGCATCTTTCTAGGCACACGATAATTGAGGTCCAAAAATACTTACCATTTTGTTGGATGTTTGTTTCCAATGTCGCAACTATTACTTGAATAACTTTTAGTCGATTCATGCCAATTAATATTATGCATATCACTTACAAATGTGCAACTAAAAACTCTCATGATTGCATTACTTTTAAAACAGTTAAATAAAATGCATCAAATATTATTATTTTTAATGATTTCAAAGATTATTGATATGTTTTATGATAGACGAAGTTATCATTTGAAAAATAAAATCTCTGGCGAAAATATGCTGTTAGTGGTAAATGCAAAGATGCAGATGTAGTTTTTTATTGAAAAATGTGTATTATGTCTGTTCATTAATTTCATACTTTATGTATCAACCACTGCTTCAGTTACCGTAACTTTGGAGCGCATGTATATTTGACCTGTAAACGCCTTTTTGAAAATATGGAGAGTTATAGCTGAAAACCTCTGTACATTCTTGACATTCTTGGTGTTTTCAGAACTCTTATACCCAGCGTATATAGTGTCAAACCTACATTCGGTACCAACTAAAACCACAACCTGCAAACAGTACTAGACATACTTTAAACAAGAAAGAGCGCGGATGTAAGACATCCAGTGCGCCATAGAGAGCATGCGCTTTAAACAAGAAGATGGCTATCATTGGGATCTTAACCCTCTCTTACACTGTCGATTCATTACATAAATTTGCGAGAGTAAAGAACCGTAAAACTGATGGAAACTAGACTATATGCTACTTAGTTTTCTTCCTTGTTGTCTGTTACCTCTGGAATTATCAGCTGCATTGTTCACAACTGCTTATTCTGTTACTTTTGTTAAACAAGATTATGCCAAACAACTGCGAATTGCTATTAATGCCTGCTACCTTTCTTATAATTATAATCGCATATATGTGAGGACCTACTCTTATTTTCTAACTTATTGTTGCAAGCTACTCCGTTAAGAGCGGTACCAATGAGGACGTTATCTTTTCACGATAGTGTAGCTTTTCAAGTCTATCGTCGGAACCTACGGTAAATCTTCCGTTATCACTACATACATATACATGCATCATTTGTTTTACTTGGTCAGAAATACTTCGTCCTAATAAATATATCTATGAAACATTCCATTGGCTCTGTGTCCAAAACGGCAGGGACATTCCGCCAATGAAATGATAACAATCTTAACAAAACGTGTCACAGGTTAGTGTGGTCATCTTGAACAGTTTTGTTTGCTTCATTTAAAGAGTAGCGTCGATGTAACGCGTATTGTCAATGGACCACTGGTTACTATGGATATTCGCGAAAACGAATTTTTACCAGCCTATTATCTCAAGACCACCATGAATCAGAGCGGTATGATTGACGTAGGTTCCGACGATGTTCTTATTTAGCCGTTATGTTTCTCTCCTCTCTTAATGTTATTTCTTTAAACCAGTCGAGTCGCGAATTGTCCAGATTGAACTAGCACAGGGAAAGTTTATCTTACATAAATAACAAGATGAAAGATAAACATAATGTCCCACTTTGGATAGATGTAAATATTTTAAAAAGTATGGTGGGGCGCCCGAGGCGAAGCGGTAGAGTCGCCGACTTGTAACTTCTCTTCCTGCTTAGCCTCTTACCGCTTGGGTTCGAGTCCTGTTCCCGGCGAATGACTTAATGTGGGAAGGTTTTCAAGCTGACCTGCGATGCGCCGGTGGTTCTACCCAGACATTTGTTTGGGGTCTTGCTCCAAATAGCTGGACGTCGCTATAATGATCATAAATGTTCGATGTATTTCAAAAATCAAAACAAAACAAAAGAAGAATTGTGAGTTTTCTGCATTCTATTTTCTGCATGTGATTCCTGGAAATAAAATTTTATCAATACTGCATGCTTATGTTTTTTGTTGTTTTGGTAAAATAAAACCAATTCTATGCTCATTGTTGTTAGCTTTTCACATAAATCGAGTACTTTATGTTACTGACTAAATAAAAAGGTGACACTCAAACCAGATTTTGCTAGCTCATATATTAAAGAAAGGCAAACGTTAATATAATTACCCACACAGATTAATCAAGTTAAAACATTTCAGACAAGACTGGGCTAACAACCAATGAAATAAGTGTACTTCATCGTCGTTTATTCTCGACTACACAACAATCAATGGCGCGATCGACGGACGATACAACATATAAAAGTCAGCATACACTTTAATGAAATATATGTTAAGGTCAAATAAATCACAAAATCGCAGCCTATTTTAAAAGAAGATATTATCTGCCCTTGATTTCGCGTCACATGATCCACACTGCGAGCGCGTCTCGAGTACACGTGTCAAAAAGCAATATTATTTGCACTATACATAAGGTTGTAATTTTATTGATTATGATAATTAAAAATAATGGTTGGAAAATAACAACAAAAAAATCACACCCTCGTATAAAAGCAATACGTGTAGTGTGTAATGTCAAGGCCGTTTAACATAAAAGTTTCTACGCATATGGCATTAAGAAACAAGAATTACATTCGACGTTTTTGTGTGTTTGTGGTTGTAACAAACAGTTTGCTTATGGATTTTAATTGTTGATGACATTTAAATTCTTATCATTGACTATACCATTAAAAATTGCGAAGATAGTTGTGTTTTTGACAGGGTGACTTGCGAAATTTGGAGAAATGTTGAAATTGGAGGTGGTGTGCTGGTGTTCATGTTTAAGTCTAGAATCTGTGATTTATTAGCACATTTGTACAAATCTGTGCAGTCAGCTGTATTTGGTTCAACTAAGGATTCAGCTCTATCTAAACCATTTAATTGCTCATCATGTGACTGTAACGACATTTGATCATCAGGTTCTGCCCTCAGATAAGGCAGCTGATTGCTGCTTTCTGAGACAGCCACAGATTCAAGATCAATTTCCTTCTCAAAACTGTTGGGATTAAAGCCAAAGTTTGCCTCGAAATCCTCGTAGCTCATCTCAACAACACTGCTTAGGTTTTAACACGATTCCTTATTACATTCTTTCAATTTACACCAAATAACATCAAAACAACAGGGACTCGCATGATCTGACATTTTGATAGTTGTTTTTATTTTTGTCGACTACAAATTCATACTTTTATTGATTTTATTACTATTCCTAAACAGTTTTAATCAAATTTCTGTATTACATGTTGTTTAATATTTTTGCAAGTTTTTGAATTGAAAATGTGTACATTTTGATTAATACATTTAATACTGTTTTTCTAATATATTTTTTTGTTTTAAAATTTTCTATATCATTGTTTAATAAAACTTCGGAAGATCGCGATGAACTGTCCGGTTAGCTCAGTTGGTTAAGACGCAGCTACTTAAATTTTAAATCATGCAGGACCAATCTTTATATTATGGACATTGTTGGGGTGACCACAAGCATAATTACGGGATAAATGAGTTTCGTTCTCGTAAACATTCTTAATCGTTTCGTCAAAAAAGTAGTCTAGCTTAGAGCAGGTGCTCGAATATCGGTTGATAAAGCTCATCTTTATCACACGGGTTATATCAGCCGATATTTACAGAGATGATGGGAAAAATAGAGATAATTTAATGATCAAATAAAGCTACGCAGGTGTCTGAAAATCCTTTCGAAAGTCATTACTATACCTGTCCATAACATGCGGAGAAGTGTCAAGTCAATTACAAGAATGTTATTTTAATAACCCCCGATGACTCTTTCAATACATCTCTTCTGTCATGATGAGGAGCAATAACATTTCCTGGTCAGTGGATGGGGACAGGAAGGGGAAGCAGGAAGAGAGTTGGTGCATCTGGCTTAATGAACAGATTTATGAAAACCTGCCGTAACTCATACTCCAGTTGATTATATCATTAACGTAGTATGTACTGTAAAGGTAAGTCGGATCTAGCTGGGATTTTTACCGATTCACGTGAAACATGACACTACGTACATATATTCATACTTGTCGATCCTTCCATTCTTATTTCAATGTCTAAAGGTGAGTTGTCTATGATACTATTGTACTAACGGTATTTGGGACTTATTTTTAGAAACGTTGACTCATATTTACAAGCAAAGACAAATATAAATGACCCCACAAACATAATTGATGGTTTATATCTTAGGCTTTGGTTGTATTGACCTTATTCTTTCTGCATAAAAGTAGTAATGCGTTATATTGGAGCTTCCTCTGTAGAATGTAATAAAACCAATGACTTACACATATTATTATGAGTCTTTAAGTCTCTAAGTAAATACATGCAAAGACAAAATAAGTGTGTTTTATCAAGTTTCAATGTACAAGGAATAAAGGACTTATTGGTTGATAAAACAGGAGATGCGCATATCTGTGATTTATAACAGCCTAGCGAAAGAAAAAGCGACAATATACCAAAATGTCAGTGGTTTTATCAGTATTTTGATCACACGTTGACAGAATAGTTTTGTTCTAATTAAATAATTATATAATAAACAAAAACCACAACTAGTTTTTGTGCTTTTTCGGGAGGACACTTGGTTTGCTGACATTCATGTCTGAGGTCAATATTAGTTTTTATTTTTGTTTATATCCAGTGTTACTCAGAATAGCTGGATTAAACCGTCTTCAAAATGCAACGAAAACAGATTACTCTGTTTGGTCGTCACAGAAGCCTTCTATTTGTCAATCGGATCACAACGACCGATCTTACTTTCCACTTTCACTTCCACTTTCCTTAGATTCTTGTCCTTGGGGAATTAGTGAAAACCAATATTAGACTGATCAGTAAGTTCGAGGCAACTTGATCGCATGTTATACTCAAATGCTGCACAATACGCCATTTTGCATCCATATGCGGTCCTTTTGTGAAGTGACAGACTTAATGTATCCCTAGCAGGTAATATGGACCGAAGGGTTTAAAATTGACTTTATTACTAGGTTAATAACCGTGTACGGATTAAAGCGGACCTGTATACCTTCTCACTTTACGCCCCTTACTCCCCCCCCCCACACACACAACACCATCGCAAAACAGTGGGTTCAAAATGTAAGAGTTAGCACACTGATATTCTTATTACTTGGATGTGTCTACGTGCGTATATATATAGTAATATATAGTAATACGTGCTTCTTGAATTCTATATTTATAAATCATGTTACGATTAAAGGCCACAGTAAAATTTGACCACAACTTCAAAAGTCACGTCACGAAAAGCCGTAACAAACACTACCGGCATGAATATCATTAGCTAAAGCCACTTGCCTAAGTATGCACTACCAGAGAGTTAATAAATGGTTGGGATATTTATGAAAAAAATATTTTAAGAGTAAGCCTTATCCCACACCCCATTCAAAGGACCCACTACAACCTTGGCGCGCATTTAGACTCGTCTCTTCGGTTAATCTACTTTATTTACATTTTCCTACGCGCCAGGTCAAAATAACCTCAGTTATGTCGGCGTCGTAATTATTGCGTAGATGCATCACTGGCTTTGTTTACTGACTATTTAGACAGAAATTCGTTTGCTACTGGTACAACATAATGAAGATGTCGTATGACGATTTGTTTATGCCGCTTTATGGCTATAAAATCGAAACTATTTTTGATTTTTCTTTTTTGTTCGATTGGTTTATCGGCCCACTAACAATATTTCGCTTTCAGCTGCCCTAAGTCGGTGTCCACCTGAAGCATGTATAGTTGTGCTCACAGTAAAATATAAGTAATGACCACCTGGTATGATACCACACTCGGTCATATTTATCGGATATCGAACCATCGTGTAACTTTCCCTGACACTTGCTGAAAAAGCACACCTGGTATAATACACACTGTCACATTTTTCTGACACTGGGCCAATCAGTCGTGAAATTACCCTTATATTTGCATTGTTAGCATTGAAGCTAAACCTCTATCCCGTACATGTAAACGACGCTGCACTAATTGTGCAACCAGGCTGAGTAAACTATACTTATATGTGTTTGAGCATCAGCAATGGAGATAAATCACGACTATTTTCAAAGCCTTTGGTATGTAGCGGCCCGGGTGTGAACATTTTTTTGACAAAAAAAAAGATTCTTCAATGCTATATAAAACAAATCTGGCACTTTAAGTTCTCATTTCGGCTTATCAACCGAAACCTGACCAAAAAGAGCCGGTAAGTGTATCAAGGGGAATAATACAGTAATACTGTATATACACTGAACGGAGTTGTCATTTCTATCATTGTGAAGTTAGTTAAAGGTTGTTGTTTTTATAAAAAAAACAAAGAGAAGAAGCTTAATTAACTTATTATTTGAATAATGCCATAGTCAGTAATCATGATAATCAAATTTCATTTAATAATAATAATAATAATAATAATAATAATAATAATAATAATAATAATAATAATAATAATAATAATAATAATAACAACAACAACAAGTGCTGTCTGTAGACAGTATGCTTCACTTTTATCAGTGCTGTAGAGTATAATGTAAGCTGCTATTAACCTTAACAAAGACACAGAAAAGTTCTTGTAAACAAGACTCTGTCACAAAAACAGTGTATTCTCTCCGATCAGTTCTTGTTTGAAAAAAGGGTAAAGTCAGAATTTGCATAAAAAGAAAATGGGAAGAAATCACTAACAAATTTTCTAATAAAAATCTTTGTGGTTATCATGTAGATTAAAGAAAAAACATTGTGCAATCGCAAAAAGTGATGATATGTGCTGTAGTGCATGCGGGCTTGTCAGTTCTGTCGAAACAATACAATTTATCATCATTTAAGGAATAAGGCTATTGCGTTTCAATGTTGTTTGAATTACAGTTTGAATTCTTCAGTAGTTGCCGAGGAAAAAAGCGGAAATGAAATACCATTTAGGGTCATCAATCTGTATTAATTGGTCAGACTCGAAAATATCAATGATTTAGACATCACCTTAGTATTGATGGTTCCCGTAAAGTTTCACTGAAATCCAGTAACCCATTGCCGAGAATCGAATGTTACTCTGTATACATACTGCACAGATCAACTAATCAAAAGCCATAAATCTAAAGGTCCAACCAGAACATGCCAAGGATATACGCACCTCGTTTTGGCATTGAAAGTTCCTACAAAGTTTCATTGAAATCCAGTTAGTAATTGCTCAGAAATAGCGCAAAACAAAATACTATTCAGGGGCAATGACTCTGTGTTAAATTGCTTGACCGTAATATGTCAAGGATATGCGCATCTACTTTTGGTATTAATGGGTCCCATAAAGTTTCCTTGAAATCCAGTAAACCGTTGCCGAGAAATAGTGCAGAAAGATGGTGTTGCCTTCACTATGTATAGCATGGCGTAAACACCTGGCAAGATACCACACCAGTCACATTGTCCTAACAATGGTCGACCAGTCGTGGAACTTTACTTATAGCTGCTTAAGCGTTAGCAAGGGAGCTATACCACTACCGTTTTTATCGACTTTGGTATGTCGCTGCCCGGGATCGAACCAGCAGACATCCGTACCGACTGCGCTACCAGGTCCGGTGCCAAGTTTGAAAGTAAATATATTTTCAGGAAATGGACATAATTATGCCATAATGATTTTACATGTTTCCCGCTCTATTAAAATGTGATCTGCTTTTGAAAGTGAGCAGGTATTTTAAGTCAGAAATAAATATTTAGTGGTTTTCTTGTAATGGAACTTAACATAAACCTTAACAACACAAAATTCAAAGTAAAAGGGGCATAAATCTGCTAAAATTAGTTTGATGGTTTCCTGCTATTTTGAAAGAGGGTTGCACTTTTGATAGTTTTAAGTGGCTCTCTAACTGATCTTTAAAAGAGTCAACCAATGCCAACTAGAGGGTTAGACAATAGCGCCACTCTTTTTCTTCTTTATTGTAACAAATAAAAATAATAATACAGTTGAACTTCGTTATGATAAACTCGCTTGAGATAAAACTCCGCTTGACTCAAAATATTTTCCAAGTCTCATTTTGTTTCCTTCTTTGATCATATAAATATGGATTAGTCAATGGTCAAGTATTTCATTCAACATTGAATGCAAATAGCTGTTTTGTGTAATAAAGAGATATCTCAAAGTTCTTTTAAATCAAAGTATTTTGCCAGGCTTCAGCGACTTTGAGATAACGAAGTTCAACAGTTATGACAAAGTATGGAAGTAAAATAATGATCATTTGAAGCACATTAGTAAAAAGTATTACAAGGTATACTTAAAACAATAACAAATGGTCTCTAGTCGATAAGTATTATCTCCTTTAAGATGTACACACTATATCCCTCTTGCTAAATTGATTGTTATACATTTTATTTTAGAAACAGATTGGCTATAAAATTTCTGTGTTTCTTAAAAGTTGGTGTTCTTTTTTTTGTAGAAAACAAGCACATTGAATTTGGTGTGAAAGTTTCTGAAGGATAACCTCTAAGTCACGTTAAATGAAAGTTATGTATTAGTTGTCTCCCTTGTGGGTAGGTACTGTCATTTACTTTATATGGGAAATATTCTTAATTTTAATTTGTTTTTTGTTTAAAGCAGTTTTCAAGCACTTTAATCCATTTTCATCTCGATCAACAAGTTATAATTTTATGAGCCTGCTGCAGTCATGTGTTCCAAAAAGTTGAAAAATAATTTCATTATTCAGTAACTAAGTAACTATATACAATTCAGTAACTATATACCATTCAGTAACTATATACCATTCGGTAACTATATTCCAATTACCTTCCCAAAAGAGAAGTAGGAAGAAGGAATATAAATAGAGTAACGTTCCTTCATAAACAAAAAGAGGAAATACCGACAACAGGCCAATAAATAATTGTACTACCCTTAAAGCTTACCAATAACTAATATAAATCTTAGTTATTTTCGAACAAGTACATGTAAACTCAGAAATAGCAAGTGTAAATCCTAATCACGCAGATCCCAGGAGCAGGTCGATCTAGATCCTGATCACACAGATCCAAGCAGGAGCAGGTTGATCTAGATCCTGACCACACAGATCCAAGCAGGAGCAGGTTGATCTAGATCCTGATCACACAGATCCCAGCAGGAGCAGATCGATCTACATCATGATCACACAGATCCCAACAGGAGCAAGTTGATCTACATCATGATCACACAGATACCAGCAGGAGCATGTAAATCCAGATCCTGATCGCAGAGATCCCAGCAGGTTGATCTAGATCCTGATCACACTGATCCCAGCAGGTTTATCTAGATCCTGATCACACAGATCCCAGCAGGATCAAGTTGATCTAGACCATGATTACACATATACCAGCAGAAGCAGGTTGATCTAGATCCTGATCATACAGAACTCAGCTGCAGCAGGTTGATCTAGATCCCGATGAAACAGACAACAGCAGGGGCAAGAACATCTACATAATTAGCACACATATTCAAGCAGGAGCAGGTCGATCTAGATCCCGATCACACAGATCCCAGCAGCAGGTAGATCTAGATCCTGATAACACAGATTCCAGCAGGAGCATGTTGATCTGGAGCTACACTTTATGCGTTTAATAAAAGAGGCCAGGAATGGCCAAGCAGTTAAAGTCACTGACTTGTTTCAACATATAGAGTACAGGTTGATCTAGATCCGGATCACACAGATCTCAGCAGGAGCAGGTTTATCCAGATCCTGATCAGACAGATCCCAGCAGGAGCAGTATGATCAAGATCCCGATCACACAGATCCCAGAGGCAGGTTGATCCAGATCCTGATCACACAGATCCCAGCAGGTTGATTCAGATCCTGATCACACAGATCCCAGCAGGTTGATATAGGTCCTGACCACACAGATCCCAGCAGGTTAACATAGATCCTTATCACACATCCCAGCAGAAGCAGATTGATATATATCCAGATCACACAGAATCTAGCAGGAGCAGGTTGATCTAGATCATGATCACATGGACCCAAGCAGGAGCTTGTCGATCAAGATCCTGATCATACAGATCTCAGCAGAAGCAGGTAGATTTAGACCCTGATCACACAGATCACAGAAGGAGCAGGTTGATATAGATCCTAATCACACAGATCCCAACAGCAGGTTGATCTAGATCATGATAACACAGGTCCCAACAGCAGGTTGATCTAGATCCTGATCACACAGGTCCCAACAGCAGGTTGATCTAGATCATGATCACACAGGTCCCAACAGCAGGTTGATCTACATCCTGATCACACAGGTCCCAACAGCAGATTGATCCAAATCCTGATCACACAGGTCCCAACAGCAGGTTGATCTAGATTCTGATCACACAGGTCCCAACAGCAGATTGATCCAGATCCTGATCACACAGGTCCCAACAGCAGATTGATCCAGATCCTGATCACACAGGTCCCAACAGCAGATTGAACCAGATCCTGATCACACAGGTCCCAACAGCAGATTGATCTAGATCCTGATCACACAGGTCCCAACAGCAGGTTGATCTACATCCTGATCACACAGGTCCCAACAGCAGGTTGATCTACATCATGATCACACAGGTCAAAACAGCAGATTGATCTAGATCATGATCACACAGGTCCCAACAGCAGGTTAATCCAGATCCTGATCACACAGATCCCATCAGGTTGATCTAGATCCCGATCACACAGATCCCAGATGGAGCAGGTTGATCTAGATTCTGACCACACAGATCCGAGCAGGAGCAGGTTGATCTAGATCCTGACCACACAGATCCCAGCAGGAGCATGTTGATTAAGATCCTGATCACACAGATCCCAGCAGGAGCAGGTAGATCTAGATCCTGATCACAAAGACCGCAACCGGAGCAGGTTGATCCAGATCCTGATCACACAAATCCCAGCAGGAGCAGGTAGATCTAGCTCCTGATCACACAGATCCCAGCAGGTTGATATAGATCCCGATCACACAGATTCCAGCAGGAGCAGATTGATCTAGATTCTGATCACACAGATCCCAGAAGGTTGATCTAGATTCTGATCACACATATCCTAGCCGGTTGATCTAGATCCCAATCACATAGATCCCAGCAGGAGCAGGTTGATCTAGATTCTGATAACACAGATCCCAGCAGGTTGATCTAGATTCTGATCACACAGATCCTAGCAGGATCAGGTTGATCTAGATCATGATCACATGGATCCAAGCAGAAGCATGTTGATTCAGATCCTGATCACACAGATCCCAGCAGGTTGATCTAGATCATGATCACACAGATCCTAGCAGGAGCAGGTTGATCTAGATCCTGACCACACAGATCCCAGCAGGAGCAGGTTGATTTAGATCCTGATCACACAAATCCCAGCAGAAGCAGGTAGATCTAGATCCTGATCACAAAGATCCCAACCGGAGCAGGTTGTTTCAGATCCTCATCACACAGATCCCAGCAGAGCAGGTTGTTCTACATCCCGATAACACAAGTATCAGCAGGAGCAGGTTGATCTAGATCCTGAACACACAGATCCCAACTGGAGTAGGTTGATCTACATCCCGATAACACAAGTATCAGCAGGAGCAGGTTGATCTAGATCCTGAACACACATATCCTATAAGCAGGTTGATCCAGATCCTGATCACACAGATCCCAGAAGGATCAGGTGATCTACATCATGATCTCACAGATCCCAGCAGAAGCAGGTCGATCTAGATCCTGATCAATCAGATTCTAGGAGCAGATTGATTCAGAACCTGATCACACAAATCGCAGCAGTAGCAGGTAGATCAAGATCCTGAGCACACAGATCCCAGAAGGATCAGGTTGATCTAGATCCTGACCACACAGATCCCAGCAGGAGCATGTTGATTTAGATCCTGATCACACAGATCACAGGAGCAGGTTGATCCAGATCCTGACCACACAGATCCCAGAAGGATCAGGTTGATCTACATCATGATTATTTACTGCAAAGAAAGTTTCTCGCGACACAAGAATAATGATGTTTCATTGGCTTCGACGTAAAGGCTCTGCACTGTTGAGGTCCTGAACGCTCCTAGAGCTAGACGAAGTCCCTGGTTGTGAACGACGTCCAGCATCTGGAGATAGGACCTCCTGGCAGAACCATAGACTATGCTTCCGTAATCTAATTTAGACCGAATTAGGGAGAGGTACAGCAGCAACAATGTTTTCCTATCGGCTCCTCAGTTTGTATGGAATAAATATTTAAGCAAGTTAAGAGCCTTGAGACATTTCTTCTTGATGTAATTGATATGTGGAAAAAAGTCAGTTTCCTGTCAAAATGACTCCAAGAAATAATTTTCTTGGACGACGGGAATGCGAACGTTATTTAAAAACAATTCGGGGTCAATATGATGACCTAGTTTCTGACAGAAATGTATACAGTTGGTTTTGGTTGGAGAAAATTTAAAAACGTTTTTGTTGCTCCATTTTTGCAAATTATTTAGACATTGTTGTAATTGTCTTTCAAGTGTGCGCAAATATTTAGAGCGGTAACAAATAACGAAATCGTCCACAACAAGTGAACAGTCAACCCCTTCATGAAGGGTTTTAACAATATTATTTATTTTTATGTTAAAAAGGGTAAAAGATAGAATACTACCCTGGGGACACCCTGCTCCTGTTAATGAACAGATGACAGAGTGGACCAAACTTGACTTGAAAAATTCTGTCAGAAAGGAAGCTGTCAATGAATATTGGTAAACGACCCCTGACACCAAGGTCACCCCATGTTTCAAAACCGTGTCATAAGCCTTTTCAATATCGAAAAACACAGCTACAATGTGTTCCTTCTTAATATGGGCATCACGAATGAGTGTTTCTAAACGGACAAGATGATCGACTGTGCTACGTTGATGTCTGAATCCACTTTGATATTCTGAAATTAGGTTGTTGGACTCAAGATACCAGACAAGTCTATTATTGATCATTCGTTCTAAGGTTTTACAAATAAAGCTCTTCAAAGCATTAGGTATATAACTTTGAGGATCTGTTGGGTCCTTGCCTTCTTTATGAAGTGGAATAATGAAGGCATTTTTCCAGGAATCGGGTACTTTACCGGATATTTCATTTAAGATTCACAGAAGTAAGTTTAGAGATCGAATTGGTAAATGTTTTAAAATTTGATACGGTATGTCTTCTGGATCAGCAGCAGCGGTATCATGCGATTTATTCAGAGCTTCTTTAAGCTCTATCAAGGAAAAGGATTAATTGTAAGTTTCGTTATTATTAGATTTAAAATTAACCTTTTCCTTGTCAGCAGAGTGTTTAAAGGTTTGAAATTGAGGCGTGTAGTTGGCCGATGTGGAATTTTGGGCAAAATTTTCAGCTAGTGTCTTCGAAATGTTTTGTTTATCTGTTACTACGGTGCGATTTGTTTTAAGGTGGTTAGCAATTGAATATAATGGTTTAATGCTAATCATTTTAATACAAGACCAAACGGTTTTGATGGAAGTCTTGCCATTTATTTTTGTAACATACTTTTGCCAAGATGATCGTTTGGCATGTTTCATAGTCCGGCGACTTTTAGCCCGTTCTTTTTTAAGGTTATTACGATTTGTATCGGTAGGTCGAACATCAAATTGCTTTAATGCCGCCATACGAATAGATCTTTCACACTCTTCATTAAACCATATTCTGTTGAAGTTGGGACAAGTTCTGCAGAACATAGTGCTGAGAACAGGTTCCAACGAGGATTATCGTCGCCTATTGGTGAAGTATAGTTTGTAAGGATTATAAGAAAGTGATCACTTCCACAAAGGTCATCGTGTACATTCCAAGTGTTATCTTAATAAACAGACGGCTGACACAATATTAGGTCTAACGATGAATAATTCCCAGTTACTGGTGCAAGTATGTTGGCTTTTTATTATTGACCAGACGTATGTCATTATGGGCAATAAAGTTGTCTATCGTCTTGCCCATATTATTAAAGTCACAACATCCCCATAGCAGGTTATGACCCATGACCAGTCTCCAACGAGTATATAAGGAGTGGGCAACTGGTTAATAAGATTATCTAAATCATCTTTAGATACATTTGAATTCGATGGAAGATAGACAGAGCCAATAGTTACAACTTTATGTAGGGTTACACGAATAGCAACAGCTTCGAATGTTTGTGTCAAGTTCGACTTAAGAGGGGGCAATTTGGAGTTGACAACTATTGTCGATCCTCCAGATGCCCTCTTGCAAGCTGTATGTACATAATTTTAACAGGTATAGTCCTACAAATTGAATTGATCATTGTCTTTAAGAAAGGTTTCCTAAAGACAAAGCACAGCAGGATTTAATGTAGATAATAGAATAAGTATTTCATTGTAATTGGCCTTAAGACCTCGACAGTTCCACTGAATGATTCTGCTATTCATGTGATTATTCAACTTAATTCTTGTAGACTATATTTTAGGTGCTTTTACAGGTGACCTTGGTGGTTTTCTAGTGTCCAATGGAGACTCCGTTAGAAACTCGAATTTGTTTTGATGGATGATTATTACCCGAGTATTTGGAGCAGTGGGAGGACTATGTCCTCTCCTCTGCCCCGAAGGACCAGGTGTCTCCTTAGAGGAGACCTGGTCCTTTGCTGTAGGCTTGTTTTGTGCCTTTGTATAACTCTTAACTGTCTGACATGAATAGGCAGTGTTTTTGGTTGAGGGAGAGGTCTGAGTCTGAGAAGATTCCGATTGTATTTTGAAGGAATTATGATTTTGTCACACACCTCCTGTTGCGTGAGTTCCCTAAGGATATCCTCCTAGAGATACAAAGCAAGGCCAGGGCATCGAATTACGCCTTTTGACGATTTCAAAGAATAGTGGGGGGAAGTTTTTACTTTTAAGAACAAAAGTCTGTGAGTTTTAAAAGTTTAACTGAGTAGGTTTTACGATCAGTTTTAATTAGTAAGCAGCCATTTTTTTAGTCTTTTGACTGATAGAACACTGCCAATAAGACCTTTGATGGATTTTTCTATGACAAAAGGGGATACATTGGTTATCGTTTTTTTCTCTCGGTCGATTCAACAACAATGAAGTGAGGAAAGCACGTGCTTGTAGGTGTTTCGATATCGAAATCTTCTGATGATAAAGTAGGGATCGGGTCTTTGCATTTGCGTTTTCGTTCCATGAGAGTTTAATATAATAATTCAGCATCCTGACTTACACCCATCGCGGAGCCCAACAAGGGGGCGTCTTATGGGAGTGGATCTCCGACCTCCCAACGCCAGTGATACCAGGATGCGATACTCCGACATAAAATATACTCTAAAGCATACAAAATGCCAGATTGATCCGTTAAGGGGGTGTCGACCGGCAGCTGGCTTAAAATAAAAAGGGGAAAATTTGAGAAAAGAAGTTTACGGAACACGGTATATTTGAGGAAGAAAAAGGAGAAAAGGAGTGGAAAGTCGGAGGCAAGAAAGTGGAACGAAAGGGAGTAAAAGATAACCCAGCACCGGTCAAGGGGTTAGCCGATTTGCGATACAGGACCAGCACCCCGCCCGCCTACTCCACAACTTAGGGCCAAAGTAGTGTGTTGGTCAGTGTCGACTTATGTGGCAATATCCTGACAAGCCAACAAAGACCTCAATCACCAGGAACCCCACGTCGCAAAGATACTGCAAACAGGTGGGCTACCTTTGAAGGGTTCTTACCCCGCTACAGGTAGCGGCAGCCGGAGAATTCTAAGGCCCCTACCGGCAGGGCCGGTCTAACATTTAAGGTAGGTTTTCAAACGTTTATGCTTAGATTATGCCTTAACTCCCCCAAACAGTAGAAGAATATTGTTACATGCAGTCGCTTTTTACCAAACTGTTGGATATTCTCATTGATACAATTTCACATCACTTTATGTTTATTGGGTTTACATCCCACCAACAATATTTTAGTTATCTGGAGATGGTTCACAACACTTTGTCATTTGAGCCACACAGTTTGTCAAAATGCAAAATACACGTATAAATAAATTTAATTCACTTTTTATGACTTATCTGACCTTTCTGTGGTAAACATGATACAACATTAAACACACTCAATTATCTCCAAGTGAATATGCATTAGGTATATATTAAAGCATTACTATACAAGCTAAAAAGCAACATAGTATTTTTAATCATGTTCAAATTAATAAAATTTCTGAAATTACACAAAATAACAATTAACTGACTAGTACATTGTAAAACACTCTGTCCTTTTAGGCTTATGACATAGCAATATGGACCAACTGAGGTGCTTAAATATATCAAAATAGAAGCAAAACCTTAATTAGATTTGCCCAAAGATACTGAAGAGTAGGGCTGAGAATCGGTTCTCGTTGCGATACGTACACCGGTATGCAGTATTCCGTTTAAACACCGTATCGGTCGTTTTAGTATCAAACAAATATCGAACAACTATAGGAAAAAAGTACATTTTTACCAGCTTTTCATTAATATTTTAGCGAAATCGTGAAATATTTCAGTCGTTGCGTTTACAAATTACCGGAATTTAAATGATTAGAAATCGCATTATCCATGTTTCCGCTGCAAATGCTATATTAAACGGGTGTTCCGAATGCTGATTACATTCTGTGTGCTTCAGAGTTCAAGTCAATTCAATGACGTCAGAAGATCGTCTGCAACATGCCACCGCCGAAAGCAAAGTATGCAGTCTTGTGTAAAGAAAATCGAAGGAACGTGATCACGTCTTGAATAAGTGACCGTTAATTTCCTGCTCTCTGCCCACTTAACAGTCACGATCTCACAATCAATATACATTTCTAGTTATCATCCATCTGGTAGTCGGAGCAAAATAATTGTCTCAGCATATATGGTTATGAAACTGGTAGCAGACGTATTAGTTAATGAGCTAGTTAATTTATATATAGATTTACATCACCAAATTTACTTGACTACATATACATACATAAGATTGTCGACCCTTTTAATTTTTGTTGATACAAACCTCGTATAAATCATGTTTACAATTACTTACTTCGTCTAACAATTCTCTTCTTGCTGATTTGGTAAAGAATACTTAAATACGTACCATCCGGAACATGGCTGTCCGAGTATATGTACATTTTTCAGCGATTTGTGGAACTACAATTTTGCGGAGATTTTGGTAGATCTAATTTCACTATAAAGTTGACGTAACTAATTTAAAATGGTATGCTTTGTACTGTAAATGACTTCGATTTAAGAAGAGACTTTTGATATTCTGAACCATATTTTGATATTCCAAAAGCAATTATCTTGTAGAATTAAATACTTATTAGAACAGTACTAGCAGTAGATATATTATTTAGGTACATACAATATTTATTTAAACATACAGGCTCACAGTAATAGGCAAACAATTATGTCGTATTTTCATCTTAAGCAACCAACTTGTCTTAAGCAGCCAACTATAGGCTATTCGTTGGGTGGCTGCTTCAAACAAGTTTGACT
The DNA here is from genome assembly GCA_007844125.1 of Sinonovacula constricta. Lineage (NCBI taxonomy): Eukaryota > Metazoa > Mollusca > Bivalvia > Cardiida > Solecurtidae > Sinonovacula > Sinonovacula constricta. The sequence continues at coordinate 47,127,875 of CM017564.1, forward strand.
GTTTTAATTTGTATTTATCGTCCAAATTTTATACACAATCCAAAGCTACAACAGCTTTTACTAAAAAACAAAATGAAATATAACTTAAATAATATTGTTATAGCATTTATTCGTGTGTCAATATCATTAGCCCTCTGCATTAACTTATCTACCTAACGACATATTAAGATATCATATGATAAATCGAAGTCATTCTGATAACAAATGCAAGATGTAGGTCAATGTCAAGTCCAGTACCTAAATGACTGTTTTAAATTTAAAATACAACATACAATAGTTACAATTGTAAAGCGAAATATAAAGTGTCCTGCAATCTCTGTCTCTAATCTTTTTCTTTGTACACTTTGTCTACTGAATGGAAGTTATTCCTTTCTGTCTAGATGTGTCTTCCTCACTGACAACACCTAGGTAATAAGCAAACATTTTCTTGCAGCAACACGTCACATGTTCAATGGCTATAGTTAGATAACAATATTAAAACAACAGTTACCAAGCAAATATAACAATAGTACATAATGAAGTATTGTCTGAACCTTTCTACGAGAACTGCAGTGTTTGCTGACAAAGGCACGACATTTTGGCCAACAAAATACAAGGTATGTATGTTTTGTACTCACGAAACATACAATTTCAGGATACCCTTCAATAAGTTAAAATAAGAAAAGGAATGATATTATGATACTTTTCAAACGAGCCATAGATGAAAATAAAAAGAATATTTGCATTATTAGATCTATATGCAATCAAAGCAACCAAAGCAACCCGGATATTTCATTTCAAGCAACAAGGTCTTATTTATTAGATCTTTCCTTTCCTGTATAAATTTTAGAGCTGCGAGACACAGAAATTCATTAACACTTACCGTTTTACCGTTGAAGTTAAAGCTTGTGTCATTTGGCTTCGTTTGGATATTAACATGATCTTTGGTCCTGTGATGAGTCGTTTTCATTGGGAGGGCGCTATTTATAAACTGGGATTTTACGGAATTCGCTTCGATGCTTTTCAAGAGGGTGCGATTATATGTTCAAAACCGACGTGTTTTGCAAATATATGTCTTTGGAATTCATATACAATCCTTTTCCTCAATGTTCAGAAAGAGTCGCTTCCTGTAGAAATACAAATATGCTTTTTCGGCGTTACTTTCTATTCTAACTTTTGGCCTACATAGAGTTGCTGACGCAAGGCAAGCCATGGTTAATAAATTGACACTTGATAGGCATTTCAGTTCAACTAAGTATCGTTTGTATTAAATTTGATATATTCTTATTGCATGGATGTGCTCAAATTGCATTTGACTCGTTTTCTGATAAATCTGCGATAACAAGTTGTGTTATATTCAACGTGAGTTTAATTATTTAACAAAAGTAAGATCATATCGTCAGAGTAAGTTAGCGCATTGAAACATGTTAAAATTGTCTGCAGTCTTAGTTCGTACAGGCTTATTTTCTTTAAAAAAAACCAACATAAATTAACGCACTAAACGTTCAATGCCGCATTTCTTTTTAAATGAGATTTATTGTCGTTTGTAACCGCATTTTATTTGGCTTATTTATATCCGATTTTCTTAAACAAAACGTACATTTTATATGAAATAATAACATTATGTTTCTTTTATAAAAAGTTCTAACTACGCGTACGCGTTTTATATTTCAATATTAAATATTATATTGGCGTATAAACCAAATGTCCTACAGTACAACACATGATAACTAGCAATCAATAAAATAACTCTAATAGAAACAAGTACCAGGAAAGAAGAAAGATGTACAATAACATATGTACATAAATGAAAACAGCACAAATCCTACTCACTACAAAACACATAGTAAATTAATAATATATTCTCCTATGAAAGATATCTTAATCACAAGAAAATAAAATTTATCCATATCATTTATTGGGCGGCAGTGTCGCTTGCGACACCATCCAGATTTATGCAAAATCTAGATTCTGGAAAAAACACAGAATTTACCCTGCATGACCTTGACCACGGAGGAGGAGACCAGACGTGTCAATTTTGTCAAGACCTGATTCAAATTTTTACAATAATATTGTTATCTGTTTAAACTGGAAGTTCATTATATTGTAAAATGTATATTTATGAATGAACAATGCCGTGTACGATTATCACTCATTGAGTAGAGTTACAAAATGTTGACAGACGCGTGACGCCCGACGTGGGTGCTTAAAGCCGCTTTTGCAGAGCTCTAACCTCGTACAAGATTCAAAAAGGTTTCACTAACTCAACTGGAGTTTCCTAATGGTGTTTGCTTCCCTATAATGGTTTGAACTACTTGACACATACAATATCTGTCCGTAGTAGCTATAGCACAAGGCCCGTGGATACCTAACTCCAGTCTTTCTCTTAGGTATTGTGGCAAGTCTGAAACCATCGGACGACACCACATGGATGGCGTGGGTGTTCTTGCTGCATACGTAAATGCACCCACCGCCTCCAATAGCGACGCCATTAGCACGGTCTAAATTATCATCCTTATATACCCAGTAGACGATTTGTTCTGTGTTTACACAGGTAACGGTGTTTTTATCATAATCACTTACATAAACGAGCTTGTTATCCGAACCTACTGTAAGGTAAGCCGGTAGACGAAACAGTCTTTGTACTGAAACAGAATTGTGCTGAATAGTTTTAATGACAATTCCATCTAAATTCAATATCTGAACCATTGCAGGACCGACAAAAGAAACTACAATTTTATCATCCGAACAAGCAAGTCCATGACATTTCCCTGACACTCGTAAACTTTTATATATGCTTAAGTTATGATTGGCTGTGTAAATTTTAATTTCCTGATCGCCTGGAAGTGATACTGCCAGTCGGAGTTCCGGCAGCAGAGTTAAATCACGTGGACGTGATTCCAGTGGTTGTCTGTATGTGACTTTGTTTTTATCTATGTCGATCAGCTTAAGACACGAGTTCTCCGAATCAGCCAAAATAAGTCGTGAAGGCGATATTTCCACCATAGCAGTTACGGTACAGTCATAATTGTCATCAGGTGATTTGATCTCAATCAAAGATGTTGCCTTACAGACTATGGCAGGTGACCCTTTTTTAATATTTTTGTTTGCCTCGAAATATTCAGACTTAGATCCTGGTGTTGTTGTGCTATCTTTGCCGACACTTTTGACTTTATCCACATCATTTTTGTCGTTGGTAATATTCTCCAAACCACCTTTACCTTTACACGCAGGGGACGTTATCATTTCTTCACTGACCTCAGCAACTTTCTCCGAAATTCCTTTACCTCTGGATGCAGGTGACGTTTTCACTTCTATCCTTTCTACATTGACATTGGTAACATTCTCCACAGCAGGTTTATCTTTAGATTTACATGACGTCACCGTTCCTTTTCTGGCGACGTTATTGTGATTCTCTTTAAACTTTTCACCTACAGTTTTCGTTCCTGTTGATGTCTTTTCTGCGGCGTTGCAGTCCGTTCGCCTAGCCTCGTTCGTGTGTGATGTTGCGGGATTTGCAATAACAGTGGATATTTTCTCTTTGGAGCTTTTATCTCTAGATGCAGAAACAACCTCTTCGCACACGGTACTGCCTCTCTCAACTAAAGGTTTATCTTTCAACGCATGCAGTGTTTCGCCTTCTGCTGTGCCACTGCTTTCTTTCTTAATAGAAAGCGAACCTGTACAAGATGCTTTAGCTATTTGAATCCCACTGTCTGTCTGCATACGACTTCGACATTCAGTTGCAGAAAGTATCGACGCCTCTACTTCAATAAGGTTGTCCTTCACATGCAAGCCTTGAAAATAAGGGTCATACGTTAGTTTAAATTCTTGTATATTCAATTCTGGACGTAGTTGCTCTAGTTTGTCTACGGAATGTAATAATTCCTTTTTATATCTCTTCACGGCAATAAACAACTGATCTCTCTGCATTTCTTTTAGTAACAAGAGGTTGTCAATTTTCTCAACGGTATTAAAAAATTGCTGGTCACATGTTTTAATTAAACTCATCAAATTGTCGAGCTTCTCGTTGTTCATTTTCTTTAATTTATTTGCTCTTTTCCTTGCATTCTTCCCTTGTCTCTTTAGCTTGTCGACTATCTCATTTTGGAAAAGTTTATAATCGTCTGTAAATTTAGCATGACAATGTTCGTTCATGGCGATGAACTCCTGTACTGATTCTCTGCTCATATTGGATATTACTTTCTGCTTCTCTGACGCGTGACGAATTTCTTTCATGTCGACAGAAGACTCGATATGGTTTGAGAGATTTGAAATTATGTCCACATTCTGACACGTTCTGTGTCCTTCAATGAAGCACAATGTACATCCAAGGATATCCTCATCCAAACAATACATCTCCACTGCCCTGTCGGGGTGTACGGTACATTTTTCAGAGTCAGTGGGAGTTGGCCTCTTGAGAGGCATGTTGTCACCTTCCAGCAGTTCATGATTTTTGGTCCCCCGAACTGTCTTGTGCTGATTAACACAGATACCACACAGAAAATCGTTGCAGGTCCGGCAGAATCCCGTGGCAATAGTAACCAATCCTGATTCTTCACACTGGTCACATGGGTTGTCTGACTTGTTCACCTTCCGCCTGGCGCCCCATACCTCCATGTTGACTGAAAAGATTTAAACGTGCACTTGTACAGGATAATTGATAATTTTGTTGCTAGTAGCAATAACATTTTTACTTTCTTTAGAGAAATTGAAACGAATGATGGCTGAAATAGAGACAGAACCGGAAATAGTCAAGCAGTTGTTTGTATTCATTTTAATTTGCAAAGACAATATAAGAAGTCCCTTGGCTGATGTTGTTAATAATGCCCTATCTTATGATCCAATTTCGTTCTCTTTTTGTTTCTCTACATTAATCTGTTGTTATTTATATATGTCAGTTTTATGTAAAAAACAAATGTATGCTAACTTGGGTCTTATATACGTGTGCAGATAAATTGTCTTCATGCATTAATAGTCATTCATTTTTATTGAGAATTGGACAAGAAGACAATGGAAGCATATATGCCAACACAATTAAAGATTGATAATATTATGGAGTCTACAATCAGAAGCTTATTTTGAAGATTTACGAAATGCATTCGAGGTTTCATGTTGTCTTCTAAGTTCGATGATTTAGAAGGATTATTTTGAATTTCTTAGGTGGCCCGATATCTCTGGTGAGATATTAATAGAGAAGTTTAAGTTGTAACCAACAAGAAATCTACCAGTGCAAATATTAATAAAATGCAAATCCCACAAGATACAAACACTAGAAGTTATTCTTTCTAGATTTGTTTAGTAGACAATTTGACAAGTAAAGTTTCTACACCACTTGGGTTCATGTCCCGGTCAGGGATGAGTCTTTCAGCTGACCTGCGGTGCCGTGGTTTTACCTAAACATTTTTTCTGGGGTTTTACCGAACAAATAATTAATTGCCGTCGCCAAAATGGCCTTAATTTTGTTGGTGCAACAACAACAAAAACAACAAAACAAAACATCCAACTTATTAAAGTTGATATAGCTTCATATGCAAACGAGACAATTAATTCTGTGACCGTGAACAACATAGAGAACACGTTTTATTGTATCATGCAATGTGACTTAAATTACCAAATGACTAGAATCGCCGACCAATAATTCGATAACCGAGGTAAAACCTATATGTGGGTATGCTTTACAGCTGACATGTCATGTAGATCAGTGGTTCTCCTTACATGTAAACTTATTGTTTGCAGTCTTCATACTTAATTATTGAAGTTTCAAAGCATCTAGGATGTCGATATAAACGGAGTGCCGTCTGCATTCGATTAGTTTATTTAGTCCCGTTGAAAATTGAAATATAAGCTCGATAGAAGTTACTCTACAATTGTACATAAGCTTTACGGTGAGGCAGACGCTGCGGTCATTACAATGGTAAATGGAGTTACTCTCCTTATTTATTAGGAAATGTTGAGCTAAAACTCGTAACTTTTTAATTTTGCCTTTATCTATACTTACACAAATTCCGCACAGATATACCAACTTAGTTTTTTAATGACAATAATAAGCCCCTTTCAACCCATATGTTTAAGACAAATAACTCCATATAGTCAGTGTTATACATTTTTTTGACACACGCACATGCGCACGCACACTCACAAACATACATACATACATACATACATACATACATACATACATACATACATACATACATACATACATACACACATAAATACACACACACACACACACACACACACACACACACACACACACACACACACACAAACACACACACACACACACACACACACACACACAGACCAGACACACACACACACACACACACACACACACACACACACACACACACACACACACATACACACACACACACACACACACACATATATATATCTGGAGTAAAGCATTGGACTGTTTAATAAAATAGGAAGAAATCAACGGGCAGACAGGGAAACAAAAGGTTATGGAAAAAGTAAACCAATAAGACATGCAGGCTAGTTACATATTTACAAAACTGATAAACTAAAGAGTTCCTTAAATATAGGTAGCTTCATATTTTTTATCTGACAAATATTGCAATTGGTTTTGTTTTTTGTTTTATCTTAAAGAAATGAATTGAGAACATGTATTGTTTATTAAAAGTTGTATTCTTAGAAACTAAGGAGCTGTATAGTTTACCTTTCCTTATCTCCTTATTCACCAAATGGAAACAAAACTGTCAAATAAAATACATTCCTTATTCTTAGTAAGTAAACATGCTCATAACTCTATCGTCCAATATAATAAATGAGCAATGTTGTCCAGATACAAAACACAACTCCAACGCCAAAGATATATCACGTCCAGGCCACTGAGAAATGCGTATTAAAAAGCTCTATACCCGTACACCGCATTCGATACATCTCTACATGCTCAGTGAGTTCGTTTGTTGTTAAAATAAATTGATCAATAGAAGAGTAACGTTCTTTAGGCTGCACATATAACGATTATAATGTTCCCTCTTCTTGTCATTGTAGTCGAAACATGTAATTGTGTTTTGTAGAGAGCAGATTTCTAGATTGTTGTATATGGGATTCGCAGATTTGGTCATGTGTATTTAAATGGTCACATACACGTAAAACTCGTTCGATGTAACTCTACATGCACAAAGATGGATTTTACCGGTCCGACAAAATAACTAATCTATGAAAAGGTAAACAAGAGTTCTGGATGCTGCACATATAATGTAATATACCACTACAACTCATTCGATGAAACTCTACAAGCTCAGTGAGGTATTTAGCTGTCCAACAAAATAACTAATCTATGAAAAGGTAAACAAGAGTTTTGATGCTGCACACAGAAGGTGAAAATAATTCCTCCTCTTGTTATCATTTAGTTGGAACAATTAATTGTGAGTTGTAGATGCTGCGTTCTGTAAAGATAAAACTATGGGTCACAGCTTGCAAGCTAACAAAACAAGCATTATTTAAGTTAGAATACACTGTTCTACAGTATTTTCGTTGGTAATAACAATGATAGTATTTGTGATGATAATGATGATGATGATATTAATAATATTAATGATGATGTTGCTGCTGCTGCTAATGATGATATGACACCACGCCTAAAATGAAATAAATGTAGTCAATAATACAACGATTTAAAGAAACCCGATTGCATTAATGTGAAACTGGTAGAATTTATCCGACGCTGACCTATTATGAATGTCATGCACTATTATTGTTTTTTTTGATTGTCGTTATATATTTTCCTTAACAATTTCCGCTTACGTAGGAATAGACGCTATATTTTAATGTTTTAAGACATTTAAATATAAAAGTCTAGAACTTATCTGTATGGGTCGATCTTTTAAAGATACAAAGTGCAATGGAGTCTGTGGCAATTTATTATTCATATGTCAACATGCTTGATATTAAAACACTAATGACGAGCAGCAATACTGGTAAGAAAGAAAATAAACAAAGTTATATTACTCTTTAATTCCAGAGCGTCCTTTGTGGATATGAAACACTCGATTTTATTTAATATGATATCTGTTGCATGACCGACCATTCAAAATGACCTGATTTAACAAAGGTTATTGTAGGTTTTAGATGTCTTAATTAGCTCTTTCGTTACGCATTATGAATGCTATACTATAGCATGGTTAAAAAACAACTTATTGATCAATAGAAGAGTAACGTTCTTTAGGCTGCACATATAACGATTATAATGTTCCCTCTTCTTGTCATTGTAGTCGAAACATGTAATTGTGTTTTGTAGAGAGCAGATTTCTAGATTGTTGTATATGGGATTCGCAGATTTGGTCATGTGTATTTAAATGGTCACATACACGTAAAACTCGTTCGATGTAACTCTACATGCACAAAGATGGGTTTTACCGGTCCGACAAAATAACTAATCTATGAAAAGGTAAACAAGAGTTCTGGATGCTGCACATATAATGTAATATACCACTACAACTCATTCGATGAAACTCTACAAGCTCAGTGAGGTATTTAGCTGTCCAACAAAATAACTAATCTATGAAAAGGTAAACAAGAGTTTTGATGCTGCACACAGAAGGTGAAAACAATTCCTCCTCTTGTTATCATTTAGTTGGAACAATTAATTGTGAGTTGTAGATGCTGCGTTCTGTAAAGATAAAACTATGGGTCACAGCTTGCAAGCTAACAAAACAAGCATTATTTAAGTTAGAATACACTGTTCTACAGTATTTTCGTTGGTAATAACAATGATAGTATTTGTGATGATAATGATGATGATGATATTAATAATATTAATGATGATGTTGCTGCTGCTGCTAATGATGATATGACACCACGCCTAAAATGAAATAAATGTAGTCAATAATACAACGATTTAAAGAAACCCGATTGCATTAATGTGAAACTGGTAGAATTTATCCGACGCTGACCTATTATGAATGTCATGCACTATTATTGTTTTTTTTGATTGTCGTTATATATTTTCCTTAACAATTTCCGCTTACGTAGGAATAGACGCTATATTTTAATGTTTTAAGACATTTAAATATAAAAGTCTAGAACTTATCTGTATGGGTCGATCTTTTAAAGATACAAAGTGCAATGGAGTCTGTGGCAATTTATTATTCATATGTCAACATGCTTGATATTAAAACACTAATGACGAGCAGCAATACTGGTAAGAAAGAAAATAAACAAAGTTATATTACTCTTTAATTCCAGAGCGTCCTTTGTGGATATGAAACACTCGATTTTATTTAATATGATATCTGTTGCATGACCGACCATTCAAAATGACCTGATTTAACAAAGGTTATTGTAGGTTTTAGATGTCTTAATTAGCTCTTTCGTTACGCATTATGAATGCTATACTATAGCATGGTTAAAAAACAACTTATTTTAAATCACCAATCAAAAGATTAGCTGAAAAATGTCTGCACTTTCAAAGATGTGTCTACCTTCAGTTTCGCAATTACACAGGCTTTTTCTCACAGTTATAGCATTCTGGTTCCACAGGGTAGATATCACCATGCAAACTGGAGACATTTATTGGCTAAATATCTAAAAATGCTCCATATTTACAGTAATTACAGGTTATGTCATGCTTTTGAAAGTTATTAACGTTGATATTGGCTAAATTAATAAAGATTAGGAAATAACATGCTTTTTATTAATTGAAAAACCTACTTTCCATTGCGACAGAGAAACAAGAATAGACGACTGTGATTGGTGATAAAATATGACTGTGACATCAGTAATGTATAAATAAGGTTGCCTGCAAAGGAAATGATGTACACATCAGAAGTTGTTTATGCGACCAGCAACCTGTTATGGATAGTTTGGAGAGTTAGTGTACACACAACCTGTATACACACACACACAGACATCCGCTCATACACTCGCCCACGCACGCACTAATGCCTCCACACACACACACACACGCACAATAGCAACCGCACAGACGCGTGCAAATACAGACACGCCCACGCACGCACCCGCACCCGCACACAGCCCCCCACCACCACCACACACTGATGTTGGCTTGTTCCGAATCACTTTAAAGTAGAAACGTTGTTAAAGTAAATGTAGTTAAATGTATTTTCCTACCTTTACTGAGATATCGTCACCTTGAACACGGTGTTACAACACTCAATATACACAGGATATTCTCCAGCAGTTGTAATAAAGTGTTCTTAAGCCTTCGCAATCTCAGGACATTTCAGTAATGCTAGGCTACCACTAGTCTCTTAGCACCATTTTATCTCTGTTCATGTGCGTTTTGCACTGGTACGAAAAAGGTTAAACTTCAACCGTTGTATATAGCTATTGGCTAGCCCAAATGAGCAACGACTGTGTATTCAAAATAAACAGATAAGAACAGATAAGGTGGCTATATGTAAACCATGACTTCAATGCTGTGACGTTCGGGCCAGTCTATCGACTGTTGCAAATATATGCAAAGCATATTTCCCAACACATTACAAAGACAATTTCCCAACACATTACAGCGCTGTAAAGCAACGTACAGCTTAAATAACCTGAATGGGATGACATATCCAATTTTCTCGTCATGGTTTCTTGTGAGTCTGTTGGCCACTTATTGTGTTATATGTTAGGGATATACAAGTCGTACAACACCAGTTGTAATTCAACACAAAACATTTGTTTCGTTTCTATTTCAGACCACAGTAACCTCTTTTACTAATCTCCACGTTAGTGGTGACGTGACTTGTAAACCACAGTAACCTCTTTTACTAATCTCCACGTTAGTGGTGACGTGACTTTTAGACCACAGTAATCTCTGTCACTAATCTCCACATTAGTGATGATGTGAATTTTAGACCACAGTTATCTCTGTCACTTATCTCCACGTTAGTGGTGACGTGACTGTTATACCACAGTTATCTCTGTCACTTATCTCCACGTTAGTGGTAAGGTGACTGTTATACCACAGTAACTTGTGTCACTAATCTCCACATTAGTGATGACGTGACTTTTAGACCACATTAATCTCTGTCACTAATCTCCACTTAGTGGTGACGTGACTGTTATACCACAGTTATCTCTGTCACTAATCTCCACATTAGTGGTGACGTGACTGTTATACCACAGTAATCTCTGTCACTAATCTCCACGTTAGTGGTGAGGTGAACTTTATACCACAGTAACTTGTGTCACTAATCTCCATTTTAGTAGTGACATGACTTTTAAATCACAGTGATCTCTGTCACTAATCTCCACGTTAGTGTTGACGTGACCTTTACATCACAGTAGTCTCTGTAACTAATCTCCACGTTAGTAGTGACTTGAATTTAAGACCACAGTAACACAGTCACAGTAAAATTGCATATGGCTCGTTTTCTAATTAATCTGTGATAACAAGTGGTTTATATTCAACGTGCGTTTAAGTATTTAACAAAAGTAAGATCTTATCATCAGAGTAAATAAGCGCATTGTAACATGTAAAATATTGTCAGAAATAGAATTTTCTGCAGTCTTAGTTCGTACAGGCTTATTTTCTTAAAAAAAAACAAACATTAATTAACACACTAAACGTTCAACGCCTCATTTCTTTTTAAGTGAGATTTATTGTCCTTTGAAACCGCATTTTATTTGGCTTATATATATATCCGATTTTTCTAGACAAAACGTACATATTATATGAAATAATAACATTATGTGTCTTTTATATAAAACAATAACGAACCCGTACGCGTTTTTCTATTTCAATATTAAATATTATACTGGCGTATAAACCAATGTCCTACAGTATAACACATGATAACTAGCAATAAAATAATTCTAACAAAAACAAGTACCAGTAAAGAAGAAAGATGTACAATAACATATGTACATAAATGAAAACAGCACAAAGCCTACTCACTACAAAACACAAAGTCAGTAAATAATAAAGTCTCCTATAAAAGATATCTTAATCACAAGATAATAAAGTTGTTTATCTATATCATTCATTGAGCGGCGGCGTCGCTTGCGACACCATCCAGATTTATACAAAAGCTAGATTCTGGAAACACACAGAATATACTCTGCATGACCTTGACCACTCGCGGTCACTTATCCTTGCCTAGAAAGAAGTAGTGCGTGTGCAGAAGAAATATGTATGCATAAGGAGACTAGACGTGTCAATGTTGTCCAGACCTGATTCAAATGTTAACAATAGTATTGCTATCTGTTTAAACTGGAAGTTCATTATATTGTGAAATGTATATTTATGAATGAACAATGCCGTGTACGAATGTCACTCATTGCTTAGAGTTACAAAATGATGACGGACGCGTGACGCCCGACGAGGGTGCTTAAGCCCGTTCTACAGTGGTCTAACCTCGTACAAGATTCAAAAGATTTTACTAACGCAACTGGAGTTTCCTAATGCTGTTTGTTTCCCTAATATGGTATGCATTACTTGACACATATAATATCTGTCCGTAGTTGCTATAGCACAAGGCCCGTGGATACCTAACTCCAGTCTTTCTCTTAGGTATTGTGGCAAGTCTGAAACCATCGGACGACACCACATGGATGGCTTGCTGCATACGTAAATACACCCACCGCTTCCTATAGCGACGCCATTACCACGTTCTAAATTCTCGTCCTTATATACCCAGTGGACGATTTGTTTACACAGGTTACGGTGTTTTTATCATAATCACTTACATAAACGAGCTTGTTATCCGAACTTACTGTAAGTTACTACAGTTGACGAAACAGTTTTTGTACTGAAACAGACTTGTGCTGAATAGTTTTAGTAGCAGTTGTATGTAATTTCTATTTTAGCTCTCAACCTTCAGCTCTCTTTATTTAATATTTAAGGGAAAGATTATGGGCACGGTATGTATCTCTTCTACTCTTACAGCTGATCTGAGTCGATAAGTTTACATTTGAATAAGTAGGCGGAAACTCCGTTTACGCCTGTTGAGTTAACTGTACTTAACTTTTTAGATCATTTATATTTATTGCAATTATATTATGCATATAACTTGGTTTAAATTAAATGGATTATACTTTTCATTTTCATAAATGTTTATAAATGGAATGGATTTATTTAGCTTAAAAGTCATGTAAAGTAGTGAATTTACTTTTGACTGAGATATTATATAAATGTCTAATACAGGCTTTTCATACTACAAAAAAGTAAATAAAATGCAAAATCTACAACCCGATAATAAGCTTATAAATCTACATATAAGACCCCGGTTACATAAATATAAATCATTTGAAATAAAACAAAAGCATAATTTCCACCAACGTAACGGTTGCTGTAGTACTGTAAAACATAACTGGTATGAAGAGCGTTCTCTGCAGAAGAAAAAAAACAGAATTTGACGAACGAGATTTGAACGAGATTTAAACAATATTAAATAGTTTTAAAAATAGGTTTTCCGATGAAAATCTTATTTTCACGATAATGTATGTGGAATGCTGAAAATATATATATATATTTTTTTGCTTTTGCATCGAGTGGAACATCTTAAATTAATACATCAACATCACATCAACACACATCTATCCACCTGTTTGGTCTCAGACTTACAAATGCTTTGGTCGGCCTGGTCGAGTGTTTGTTTTAATATAACGTCTTAACTTTACATTCCATGCGGTAACTGTTTTGTTTGTTTGTTGTTACGGGCCGTCTTAATTTTGGCTCCCAAGGCGGTAACTCCTGCGTTTGTTTGTTTTAATGAGACATCTTATCTTTGCCTTCCCATGCGGTAACTGTTGTGTTTGTATTATTAAATTACTACTACGGTTTGAAGAGCCATTCGTCAGAGGCTGTCTCTCTTAAAGATAAGAAACCATATTGGGAGTCTACTGTTGAAATGTGGTCAATAAACACTGATTGCAGTTAAAGGCGGGTATAACTAAACAGCAAATAGTCACAAATAGTCACAAATAGTCGAATGACTAAACAGCGTATAGTCGATTACAGGTTGATATAAAGGCATAGGCTCCATGTTTTCGTATATTGTAAATGTTCTTTTGCATTAGAAAAAGGTCATTTCGTTGGTTTGAGACCGAAATCTAAACAGAAATGTGCATGAATAACGCAAAAACGGTGACAAATAGTCACGAATAGTCAAATGACTATACAGCGTATAGTCGATTTTAGGCTGTTATATAGGCATAGGCTTCATGTTTTAATTTATCATAAATATATTAATTATAAATAAAAAAAATGTTCTTTTGCATTAGAAAAAGGTCATTCCGTTGGTTTGGACCGAAATCGAAACAGAAATGTGCATATATAACGCCAAAACGGTGACAAATAGTCACGAATAGTCAAATGACTAAACAGCGTATAGCCAAATTTCAGTAGGTTCATTCGTTTAACTATACCTTTTGGATCAGTTTAAAGTATGAGTTTATACAGAAATTATGCCTATATTCCCCCAAACAGTGGGAAAATATTGTTACTTGTATTTAATGTAGGCATACTGTCGGCTACCACCTTTAAGGGGCTTAGACAAAAGTATCTAATTTTTATTTTCTTGAATTTTACACTGAGTCTCTGAAGAATGTTGTAAATTAAATCTAAAATGTTAAAGGATCATTCTTACTCGTAGTTGAACCTTTCAACAATCAATCAATAGAAAAAAAATATTCTAATACAATATACAGAATTGAAGATTCATCCAATTGATGTGTTCTGGGCCTTCAAACGTATTTAAAATTTTAACAAAATTCACCATCCAGTTTTGCTTATTTTTATATGTTAAATAGTATTTTGCTTATACAGACTGACATTAAACAGCTTCATTTTAGAAGATTTTTTTTTATGTTAGAACATATTTTATGAAAAGTGTTTGCCATTGGGTATCGTTTTAAAAATATGGCGTTACTTACCAAAATTGTTACTTGACTGGTTTAATTCAAACTATTGCATAGCAGCACATTTTAACGACTGATGTTCCCATTGTTCTGCTTGGTGTGTTTTTTTAACAAATCATCAAGCTCTGAACAGCCAATTGATTTTTAAGTTGCCAAAAAGTGCTGAATAGCAATTTGGTTGATTATGCTAAAGATAAAATACCCTTACCGCATCGTTCTTATCTTTAAACTTTGTTATCAAATTTGACAAATATATATATATAATAAATCATTTAAAACTGTAATAATAATAATAATAATAATAATAATAATAATAATAATAATAATAATAATAATAATAATAATACATAAATTCGCAAAGTAGAAAAGTAGGAAGGAACAGTGACTTTAGGTGCCCATATTGGATTTCGAAACCCACAACCCGATCAGGTCATACCTATGGTGCTACTTTTTGGAAGTGCTGCATTACACTTGCTCTGTCTTAACGCCAAAATTTACCTTGAGTGACTGGACATCTAATTCCAAAGAGTAGTCATCAACGTTGACAATATATGAATCTAATTTTCCCTAGTTAAACAATCAGATTTAACACTAATTCATGTGGAAATACTGTCCAAAACATAAACTGTCAGTGTTATATCACGTCTTGAATCCAGACAAAACTTCGTTTCAATTGTCGCATTTACAAAGCATTTAATATACATAATTTCATAATTATTTTTTCACCGAGGCATAGTCGGCCTTTCTCAAAAATGATCAGTTCCTCTAAAAGTTTGATAAAGAATAAAGGGCTCAAGAACAGGTCAATCACTAATGAAGTGTCAGTGTCTGAAGCGTATTGTGCCGACTAAATTGTTTGTGCATGAGAGTTGGTATGGCTGCAAATTGTGCTGGTATGTGATAAGGAAACTTATCCAATGTGTACAGTACTTAACAAGCCTAATTGATCATTGACGTCGTCGTATCAGACACATATTACACAGGGGCTTATAACACTGACGTCAAAAGAAAGTCTTATTTATCTTTTATATGAGTATCTTCCTGTTTTGTGAAACAATTTACCTAATTTTGACCGTTTGAAAAAAAACATTTTTAATGCATATCACATATTCTGTTTGTTGCATAGTATATAAACTAGGCAACAGAGAAATCAATCTTGTACAACGACTGACAGTATCATAATGCCAAAATCAAGTTATCCTTCTGACGACTCTGTGTTGTGTCAATGCAAGCTATTATCCCATCAAGCATTCGAACAAATCGCATTTTCTCCCATTTCTCCAAGACGTCATTGAACTTTTGTTTTCAAGTATAAGTAAAGTGATAGTCAGTTCGTGTTTTAAAATTTCTGAGCAGACAATTTCAACTAAATTATGTTGATTAACAATTCGTTTACTCTTATCATTTGTATTCAAGACTCTAAATGAACAATTGTCTGAAGCAGACATGTGTCGAATTACGGTCCTCTTAATAGCTAGTCAAGTGCACTACCACTACACCATATTATATCATATACAAGAGATGAGGTTTTTGCAAGCAATCATACAAAACAGATGTAAACTTGCTGGGCTACGGAAGAGCGTAGGGGCGCTTTACACAAGACTTGGGGGCATCCACAATGTAGATTATGGCTCCAAACTTTACTTGTCATAATTCGCCTTCTATAATTATTTGGATCAGAAGACTTCATAATGATAATTTTAGTATAAAACATGTTCGACTAGCTCTTTGGTATACCGGTAAGAACTCATAATCGTCATAACTTCCGAGTTTGTTGTTATAAAAGAAACATGTTCATATAAAAATAAATAAATATAAACCACAATGATGTTCTTTATAAAATCATTAAAATACACTGTTGTTTTATTTATTTTTTATTTTCAACAAATAAAACTATATATCCAATACATTTTTAAAGATATTTCTTAAATGCTTCTGTCAAGTGTACGTTCATAATGGTCATGAGGTGCTTTCAGACAGTTTGTCTATATCGAATATATGTAACACTAATCTGGCCTCTGTTTGTGGTATTTGTGCATAATTTCTTTTGAAAAACATGATTCTTTAATCTTAGATTTAACGATTTTCAACAGTATCTCAATTTGGGATCAGTTAAACTCGTTAATCAACACTTAAACGGTTATGCTTTTCAAATCTATAAATAAGAACGATTAGGATTTCTGCTAAAAATAGATATCGACATCACAGCAGAGGTCGTGAATGAAATGAAACATAATTGGTCACGTGTTTTGTTAGTTTAAAAATAGCTAACTGTGCAGCGTGGCTAAGAAGTTTCAAACTGTCGGAGTCCACCTTTAATGAGAGAGATTGTGTTTAGGTTGGATAAATAAAGTTGTTCTCTCATGTTACTGTCGTAGGTTGAGCATGTTAAGCGTGTATTTACAATCTCAATGTAAAGCAAGTGCAATTGAAAATATCTAGAAACTGATGAGTTACCTACATTAATGTAAATGGCTATGCTAAATGTTTAGAAAATTATCCTGCCAGTTATGTCTTAATTGATATTTCTCTTTTTAAAATGGTATTTAAGGTGTCTTATGTTTACAAATACGAAAACTCCTAACACAATGTTATATCTTTTTTAGGTTAGTGTTTTGGTATTGATTCTCATTTGCATAAGACAAACAAACCAAACATATTACTAGATTGGTTTGACTCAGGCTGTTGCACATATGTAATTTCCTGTGTACAAACAAACCAAACAAATTAATAAGGATTTTCCAATTTTTCCTGCTTACTGCTCTTAAAAGCCAAAGGATTTATTCCCAAAGTACCAAATATGTTCTTATAATACCGAGTATTTTGATGGATGCTGGTCAATATAACATACTTTCACCACATGTTTATGATTGCATTTACTTGGAATATACCAAGTAACGAATTTGTAATCAAATTTAGCACAAAGCATACAAGTAAATAAAATGTACAAATATAACTTACAAACGACACATGTTTTCCTTCTTAATCTGCTAGAGGGACGCAAATGTCAAATTCACATTCCGTGATTCGAACCCTAAATCTCTTCTCAGTTTGGAAGCATTATAACCTTATTTTGACATTCTTCAACTGAATTTGCATTTGCTGTGTCTAAATGACCTATTAATTAAACGATTCCACAAACGGCTTCAATTGCAAGTAAGCGGATTAAAGTTGTTCTTGTATAATTTGGTCAGTATTTGAAATTTTAGCCCACTTTTTGTGTTAATAATAAAAATAAAACTACGTATAAACGTTTCAATCATTACATAATAAATGTCATTCTTATCAAACAAATCGTTAAAGGTTAGAGGGTTTAAAAGAGATGTGGTAAAACTTTTATAAATTCAACCAAAGCGATTAAGGAGACGAGACAGAAAACCACAAGACTCAGAAAATCATCTAGGTCACCTAGAGGTGAAGGCGGTTTTACCATTACTGCTATATCGCTGCTGTCTTTCCCTAATAAACAACTAACGCTAGATTTTGGTGATACATTTGCCTCTACTATGACGCTGTTCTCCGCCCCTACAATTCTACTTGCTTTGTTAGGCAACGGGGTCGTCTCTGCTTTGACATTGCTTGCTTTCCGCACTGACGTGTTGCATCTTTTAGCAGGCAGTGGTCCCGATTCTGTTTTGACGGTGTTGTCTTTCCCCACTGACGAGTTACCTCTTGTTGCAGGCGGTGGTCCCGTTTCTATGTTGGTGTCATTGTCTTTTCCCATTGACGAGTTACCTCCTGTTGCCGACTGTGGTCCCGTTTCTGATTTGACGTTCTTGTCTTTTTCCATCGAAGTGTTACCTCTTGTTGAGGTCGGTCGTACAACATCTGTTTTGTCGCTGTTGTCTTCCCACATTGACGTGTTTCCTCTTGTAGCAGGCATTGAGCCCGTTTCTGTTTTGATGGTGTTGTCTTTCCCCACTGACGAGTTAATACTTGTTTCCGGCGGTGTTCCCGTTTTTGTTTTGCCGTTGTTGTCTTTTTCCATCAAACTGTTACCTCTTGTTGAGGTCGGTCGAACAACCTCTGTTTTGTCGCTGTTGTCTTCCCCCATTGACGTGTTAACTCTTGTAGCAGGCATTGAGTCCGTTTCTGTTTTGACGGTGTTGTCTTTCCCCACTGACGAGTTACCTCTTGTTGCAGGCAGTGGTCCCATTTCTGTTTTTGCGCTGTTATTTTTTCCCATTGACGCGTTACCTTTTGTTGCAGGCAGTGGTGCCATTTCTGTTTTTGCGTTGATGTATTTTCCCATTGAAGTGTTACCCCTTGTTGAGGGCGGTCGTCCCATCTCGGTTTTGTCGCTGTTGTCTTCTCCCATCGACATGATACCTCTTGTAGCAAGTAGTGATCCCGTTTTTGTTTTGGCGTTGGCGTCTTTTCCCATTGAAGTAATTCCTCTTGTTGAAGGCGGTCGTCCCATCTCTGTTTTGACACTGCTGTCTTTCTCCTCTGAAATGTTACATCTTATAGCAGGCGGTCGTCCCATCTCTGTGTTGACGGTGGTATCTTTTCCCACTGAAGTACGTATTATAGATGCAGGCGTTGGTCTCGTCTCTGTTTTGACGCTGTTTTCATTTTTTACTAAAGTGTCACCACGAGATGCGGGCAGTATTCCCGTCTCTATTTTGACGCTGGTGTCTTTGTTTACTAAAGTGTTCTTTCTAAGTGAAGGTGGGGGAATAATGTCTAATTTGCTGCCACTATCTGTCACCATGGAATTGCTACTTTTAGATAGATATGTTGGTACCTTCCCCACTGTGACATTACTAACATTCACCACAGAAATGTTAACCTTAGGTGGTGCAGCCGATGGAAAAGTCTCCATTGCAACGTTGTTGCAGTTCCCTAGAGATATGTTATCACTAAGTTGGGTCGGTGATAGCACCGCCTCCACTCGGCTGCTGCTGTCATTGGCCACAGAAGTGGTACATTTAGATAAATGCGGTGGTACCGTCGCTGACTTGACACAGATGTCACCCCGCACAGACATAATATATCTAGATGCTTGCAATGTTAACTCTTCCTCTTTAAAGTTGATGTCTTCCTCTAGAATTTCTCTACCTTCAGATAAAGGTTTTACCGTCGCTATTTTGATCGAAGTGTTTCCTGTAGATTCATATGATATATCGGGTTTAGCTTTGGTGTTGGTAATCGTCATTACAGAATCTTTATATTGATCTTGGGGTGAAGCCAATGTCTCTGTTTTGACACTACGGTCTCTGTCAGCAATTGCTTTGACAGAAGGGTCAACAAGTAACTTATATTTTTGAAAATACAATTTCGAACCTAATTCCTCTAATTCATGGACAGAATCAAGGATTTGTCTTCTATATTTCTTCACGACTATAAACAACTGCACGTGTTTCTGCGTGTGTGGTAGTAATATGCTGTTATCAATCCTTTCAATACATGAACCAACTTCCAACTCATATGATAAAAGTTGGTTAATCACTTCAGCAAGCCTTTCTTTGTTGTTTTTATTAATATTTTCCGCCTTAATAAGTGCATCTTTTCCTGGTCCTATAAGCTTGGTGTCGATCTCCGATATAAAATTTTGATAGTTAGCAAGACATTTTGCATAAAAATGTTCATTAACGGAACGCAACTTGTCAACTGTTTCTCTGAACATATTACTGAGGTATTTATGTTTTTTCGAGGCTTCCTGAATTTCTGACATGTCTTTTGAAGACTCTACATTCTTTGACAGATTCGAAATCAGGTCGATATTCTGACATGACCTGTGTCCAATTGTGAAGCAAAGAGTACATCCAAGGATATCCTCATCGAAACAATACATCTCTACCGGTCTGCCCGGGTGTACAGTACATCGTTCCATGGGAGTTGGCATCTGGTGCTGCATGTCGTCTCCTTCCAATAATTCATGACTTTTGGTTCCCCGAAACTTTTTGTGTTCACTGACACAGACTCTGCACAGGAAATCGTTGCATGCCCGACAGAAACCGAAGGCAACAACAATCTGTCCTGATTCTTTACATTGGTCGCATAGCTTATTGTTGTCATTGTGCTCAGAACTGCGTGGCTTGATCGCTCTCCTGATGGCACCAGATACCTCCATGAGGACTAAAACAGATGTATATATAAATGTATTTTGCAATTGATGATGATGATGATGATGATGATGATGATGATGATGATGATGATGATGATGATGATGATGATGATGATGATATTGATGATTTTCATGATGACGATGATGTAAATGATGACGATAATGATTATCAGGATGATGAAGATCATAATGCTGCTTAAGGCATGAGCGGTCTACACTGAGTCGTTAAACCTGTCTTGTCTGCCATGTTTAATGGTAAATGGGGTTTATATATCTACTGTATTCACTTTTTGTTCTTATTAACTACGATGATAAACTTTTATCAATTATAACATACTTATTCATACTTTGTCATGATTACATTTAGGAAAAGAAACATTGAGATAAAAGGCCCTTTACATTACAATACTGAAGACTTCAATGTTGTAGAAATGCTTTGAGAATCAAAGCGCTAAAAAGTGCAAGTAGCTTATCCACTAGGAACGCGTTTATGTATAAGTTATATGGGATAACCCGTAACAGTATTTCCTTATTATAACGGGTACTAAACTATTACGAAACATATCGTCGTATTTCCACGATAATAATATTTTTCCAAGATTGTTTTCTCTCTATATGAGTAATATCTGTGTGCATTTGTATGTATACTTGGGAAACTAATTGAATATAATGACTTTAAAGCGACTGTTTAAACGACGACGGCGACAAAAACATCAACAACAATAATAATAATGATAATAATAATAACAACGGTAAGCTCTTAAGCTTAAGTTATTGGAGGTCGAATTGTTGCTGTACTTTTTTTGTCGAGGCATAGCTGATATTAGCACCGGCATATGTATGACAAATGATACAGTCTTTGTATGCACCGCCTTAGATACTTTCTTTTCACTCCAACATTTGTAGGATTGCAAGCGAAAATGATTGTATGTTTTCTCAAGAATTAATGTAAATTTACTAGTTAAATGTTGTTTTAAATTGCTGATATAAAGTTGAAAGGTTGCATCGTTGTTTACTTTCATTGATACTTATTGTGATATTATGTTGATTGTTTAAATTAAGGGATTAGGGATTAGGGATTAGCCGGCATTTTTGCCGATACTGCGCAGCGACATTTCTATCGTTATAGCACAGGGGCACTTATGAGGTGTCCAGGGACTGAACC
This sequence comes from Sinonovacula constricta, assembly GCA_007844125.1. Taxonomy (NCBI): domain Eukaryota; kingdom Metazoa; phylum Mollusca; class Bivalvia; order Cardiida; family Solecurtidae; genus Sinonovacula; species Sinonovacula constricta. The sequence continues at coordinate 47,149,936 of CM017564.1, forward strand.
CGGCCGGCCCATTATACTGACACCGACGAGTCGGCGTAATGCTGTCCCCTTAGCCCCGAGCGTTAGGAGGGAAGCCACTACTACCAACTTTAAAGTCTTTGGTAAGACCCGGCCGGGGTTCGAACCCACGACCTCCCGATCCGCAAGCCGACGCTCTACTACCTGAGCTATTTCGGCCGGTTTAAATTAAGCGAGATAATTAAACAGGTACGTAGTTTCATAGGTTTTGTTGTAGTATTTCAAATTGTTTGTGTTGATCGTCTGTTTTTGTTTGGTATGTGAATTCAATTGAGGTATTGTATGCATTTAATTTTCAGTCGATGCAATGGTTATTTGTATTATTTGTTAATTGAAAACTAGACAAAGTTAAATTAAAAACGTTTAGGGGAATACTAAAAATGTATTAATTGTTCTGCATTGATAGGAAATGACGGCAACCTTTGCTTATGGTCACTGCGCGGCCATTCTTTTGTAGACCCTATTAGGTATTCTGTTTGATTGTGCAGTTTTGAAAGCGATAACTGGCTGTTTCCTATTTGTTTCGCTTTGGCGTTGACACTGTCCAAGATGGGGCAGTGTCATTTGGCAGACAGCACAGTCCTAATAGAAAATTGTATAAACAGGTTAAAAACAGGCATTTAGTATTTCAGTATGTGCACGTCTGCGAAATTAGCAAATCCCATATTCTACTGGTGGCACCCTATGGGGCAGAACTTTCAGCCTATTGGGGCATATATTTCTAAGCCTATTGGAGCATACAGTTTCTGCCTAGTTGGGCATGCAGTATCATACTATTTAAGCATACAGTTTTAGCCTAGTTGCGCATGTAGTTACAGACTATTTGAGCATCCGGTCTTAGCCTAGTTGGGCATACAGTTTCAGACTTTTTGTGCATACAGTCTTAACCTAGCTGACTATTTGAGATACAGTTTCAGGCAAGTTTGGTATACAGTTTCAGCCTAGTTGGACATACCATCTTTTAAGCCTTGTTGAGCATGCAGTTTCAGCCTATTGCGGCATAGTGAAGCGTACAGTTTCAGCCTAGTAGGGCAGGCTAGTTGAGCATACGCTTGAATGTTTTGATGGCCTTACCGACTATTTGTTCGGTGTACCTGCTTTGACAGTGGCTTAGCACGATGGGGATGGGAACCATGCCCATAAATTGACATTACCAACGTGACTTGAGAGTTGTATTGTGTAATACAAGTAAAGATGTAAATAATTTATTATTTTTATTAATTTGCCTTGTCATATATGAGCTATCAGTTCGGGGACGCGAAATGCGTAAAATGTTATTTCTGCCATTGTTTGTCTTAAAGAGAAGTCAAACTGGTTTATTAATGATGTAAGAGTCTGTTCAGCCGTGTGGCGTCTTTGTTCTTTCAGACTCGAATCTCCCAATAATAGCGGTAAGCGCTAAAGCTATGGTGTGTAAGCGACCTGGTTAGCTCAGTCGGTAGAGCATTCGCCTTGTTAACGAAGGGTCCCGGGTTCGTGTCCCGGACTGGCTGCACATTTTTCTCTCTATGTTTACATAAACATATCCAGTTATTCATAGTGTATGATACAGAATGTTCTTGGTCGCTTTGTTTTGTTTTCTTGTTTCAGTAAATTACAACGGGTTGTTTCGGACAGGATCATTGGTGGACAGAGATGAGAGTACATTGCAACGGATTGTTTCGGCCAGGACCATAGACGGAGAAGGGAGTAAGGACTGGTATGGTTCCAGGTTAAACTTGCAATAGGCAATAATATGTGGGACGGACAGAGGGCAGCGCAATCTGAACATGGACACAATTTCAAGGATCAGCGGAGCAGCAGACAGCACTGTCCGAAAATAATTCTTATCAATTTAGTTAATAACCAGGTTAAAACATGCATTTAGTATGTTAGTATTTGCACATCTGACAAAGCTGGGATTATTTTCATTAAGCAGCCTGGCACGATTTTTGTTTCCCAAGATCAGCCATGGTTGCAGGCGAAGAAATTTCCATTGAAATTTGCAAGTTAATTTTTTTATAAATGGAAAGCCTGTTAAATTTTTCTGATGGCAACCTATGGGGCAGGAATTTTCAGCGCATTGGGGCATATATATTTGAGCCCATTTGAGCATACGGTCTTAGCCCAGTTTGGCATGCAGTTTCAGACTATTTGAGATACAGTTTCAGTCTAGTTGGGCATACAGTTTCAGCCTAGTTGGGCATACAGTTTCAGCCTAGTTGGGTATATAGTTTCAGCCTAGTTAGGCATAGAGCTTCAGCCTAGTTGGGCATACAGTTTCAGACTATTTGAGATACAGTTTCAGCCTAGTTGGGTATACAGTTTCAGCCTAGTTAGGCATATAGTTTCAGCCTAGATGGGCATATAGTTTCAGACTATTTGAGATACAGTTTCAGCCTACTTGGGCATACAGTTTCAGCCTAGTTGGGCATACAGTTTCAGCATAGTTAGGCATATAGTTTCAGCCTTGTTGGGCATACAGTTTCAGCCTAGTTAGGCATATAGTTTCAGCCTAGTTGGGCATACAGTTTCAGCCTAGTTAGGCATATAGTTTCAGTCTAGTTGGACATATAGTTTCAGACTATTTGAGATACAGTTTCAGCCTAGTGGGGTATACAGTTTCAGCCTAGTTAGGCATATAGTTTCAGCCTAGTTGGGCATATAGTTTCAGACTATTTGAGATACAGTTCCAGCCTAGTTGGCTATACAGTTTCAACCTAGTTGGGCATACAGTTTCAGCCTAGTTTGTCATACAGTTTCAGTCTAGCTCGGCATGCAGTTTCAGACTATTTGAAATGCTGTTTCAGCCTAGTTAGCCATACACTTTCAGCTTGATGGGATAACAGTTTCAGTCTAGTTCGATCATACAGTTTCAAACTAGTTGGCCATATAGTTTCAGCCTAATTCTCCATAGCGTTTCAGCCTAGTTGGGCATACAGTTTCAACCTTGTTGGACATGCAGTTTCAGCCTACTAAGGCATACAGTTTCAGCCTAGTTGGGCATGCAGTTGCATCCTGTTTCATCATACAGTCTTTGACTAGATGGGCATGCAGTTTCAGCCTAGTTAACCTAGTTTGCCGTACAGTTTCAGCCTAGTTGGGCATATAGTTACAGCCTATATGGCTATACAGTTTCAGCCTATTTGGGCATACAGTTTTAGCCTAGTTGGGCATACAGTTTCAGCCTAGTTGGGCATACAGTTTCAGCCTAGTTGGGCATACAGTTTAAGCTTAGTTGGGCATGGAGTTTCAGCCTAGTTGGCCATACAGTTTCCGCCTAGTTGGGCATACAGTTTCAGCCTAGTTTGGCATATAGTTTCAGCCTAGTTGGACATATAGTTTCAGACTATTTGAGATACAGTTTCAGCCTAGTTGGGTATACAGTTTCAGCCTAGTTAGGCATATAGTTTCAGCCTAGTTGGGCATATAGTTTCAGACTATTTGAGATACAGTTTCAGCCTAGTTGGCTATACAGTTTCAACCTAGTTGGGCATACAGTTTCAGCCTAGTTTGTCATACAGTTTCAGCCTAGCTCGGCATGCAGTTTCAGACTATTTGAAATGCTGTTTCAGCCTAGTTAGCTATACACTTTCAGCTTGATGGGATAACAGTTTCAGTCTAGTTCGATCATACAGTTTCAAACTAGTTGGCCATACAGTTTCAGCCTAATTCTCCATAACGTTTCAGCCTAGTTGGGCATACATTTTCAACCTTGTTGGGCATGCAGTTTCAGCCTACTAAGGCATACAGTTTCAGCCTTGTTGGGCATGCAGTTGCAGCCTGTTTCATCATACAGTCTTTGACTAGATGGGCATGCAGTTTCAGCCTAGTTAACCTAGTTTGCCGTACAGTTTCAGCCTAGTTGGGCATATAGTTACAGCCTATATGGCTATACAGTTTCAGCCTATTTGGGCATACAGTTTCAGCCTAGTTGGGCATACAGTTTCAGCCTAGTTGGGCATACAGTTTCAGCCTAGTTGGGCATACAGTTTAAGCTTAGTTGGGCATGGAGTTTCAGCCTAGTTGGCCATACAGTTTCCGCCTAGTTGGGCATACAGTTTCAGCCTCGTTGGCCATACAATTTCAGTCTAGCCGGGCCTGCAGTTTCCGCCTAGTTGCGTATACAGTTTCTGCCTATTTGGGCATGCAATTTCAACGTAGTTGGGCATACAGTTTAACCTACTTGAGATACAGTTTCAACCTAGTTAACCTAGTTTGCCGTACAGTTTCAGCCTAGTTGGGCATATAGTTACAGCCTATATGGCTATACAGTTTCAGCCTATTTGGGCATACAGTTTCAGCCTAGTTGGGCATACAGTTTCAGCCTAGTTGGGCATACAGTTTCAGCCTAGTTGGACATGCAGCTTCAACATATTTGAGATATAGTTTCAGCCTAGTTGGCTACAGTTACAGCCTAGTTGGGCATACAGTTTCAGCCTAGTTGGGCAACATTTTCAACCTAGTTGGGCAAGCAGTTCCAGACTATCTGAGCATACGGTTTCAGCCTAGTTTAGCATTCAGTTTCAGCCTAGTTGGGCATACAGTTTCAATCTAGTTGGGCATACAGCTTAAGCCTATTTGAGATGCAGTTTCAACCTACTTGGTCATACAGTTTCATCCTATTTGATATACGGTTTCAGCCTAGTTAAGCATGCAGTTTCAGACTATTGGGTCATAGTGAAGCATACAGTTTCAGCATAGCTGGGCAACCTAGTTGGGCATACGCTTCAATGTTGGGGTCTATATTACGAATGGCTGTTTTAGGTCGGCCTTAACGACTATTTGTCTAGTGTACCTGCTTTGACAGTGGCTTTGTACGATTGGGACAGGAACCATGCCCATACATTTCCATTACCAAGAATACTTGAAAGTTATATTGAGTTGTACATGTAAAAATGTAAATACAATTATTATTATTGATTTTTTTTGTCATATATGAGCTGTCTGTTCAGGGACGCGACATAGGCGATAAGATGTTATTTCTGCCATTGTTTGTCTTAAAAAGAAAAAAAAGAAAGCATACTGGTTGAAAATATATGAGTGGATTCTGTTCACCCGTGTGGCGTTGTTGTTCTTTCAGACTCGAATATCCCTATAATAATAATAATAATAATAATAATAATAATAATAATAATAATAATAATAATAATAATAATAAAAATAAAAATAAAAATATTTCAGGCTCTGTGAATAAAGGACAAGACAATAAGGACTGCGCTTCAAAGCCTAGCCAAGGAAACAGAAATAGTATCCAGCTTGCTATGGCTGAGACGAAATGAACTGGCATGTAAGCCAACACAGAGAAATGGTAGCTGATCCATACAGCTGCCCCGCCATCTAGAGGGTGTACCGAGTTAAGGGTAAAACAACAAGTAACAAATGGACATTCATGCTGCTGATGTCAGTATGCATTACAACAGAACTGTATTCCACCACAATGAAAAACCATGGCATAAATTGTTTTTATCCGTTATGCTGCATGATATTTTTTATACTGGCATAATATCACTTGCTAAAAGTCACTTACGGATTAGGCATGAATGTTTTTTTTAGATAACTGCGCTTTTTTGATGAATAAGACTTTATCATCAAACAATTTGCAAATAGTTGTTATTATTATATTATTAATTCTGTCTGTCTGTATGTATGCATGAGTGTATGCGTGTGTGTGTCTGTCTTTATATATATCATATTTTCCTTCTAATCAATTCATCAGCAATCAACATAAATCATCATCATACTGTCGTCAATATCAATCAGTTATCATGAATTATCACGAATCATAACCGCATTGCTGTCTGTGTCAAATATTTGTTAGCAATTATCATAAAAAGCATCACATTGTCATCAGTATTAATCGTTTATCGGTTTTATCATCTTCAAAAGTCATAAGTTATCAACATACCACTCAACTCATCACATTGTAGTCATTGTTGATAAGTCATCAACAATCAATATAAATCATCTTGACATTGTTATCATTTTTAAATAGTTATTAGCAATCAACATAAAAGTCATCACAATACTATCACTATCAGTAATTTTACTAGCGATAAATATAAATCCATCCCTTTGTCATCATCATCAATTATTTATCAGCAATCGACATAAATCATCACCACATTTCCATCAGTATCAGCCATTTATCAACATTTAATCACCATTTATCATTATCACAATTTTATTATGAATCATTCAACAACCGTCAACATAAATCATTCCGACATTGTACTTGTTATAAACAATTCATCAGCAATATAAAATATTTAAATTATAATGATTCGTCATTACAACATATTATTGTCCATTGCCATCATACACACTAATGCATCAGTAATTAAAGAAACATAATCACGTTATCTTCCTAATTAATCTTTCATCCCTAAATGATCTTCGTAACAATGAAATCATAATCGATCATTTGACACCTAACAACAATGATTATTATTGCACCGCCATCACTAACAGTCTTTCATAATTTTCTTAAAACCTCTCTCTCCCTTTTTTCTTCTCTTCTATCTCGTCTTTTCCCATTATCTGCATTTATATATCGCAACAGTACGATAAGAAACTTCCCGTGAACTTACTCACGGTTAAAACGTTTCAATCAAACATAGATGTGAATTCAAGCCGCCTTGTTTTATGTTAAATCTCTAAAAATTTACATCAAACAAAACAATAAAACATGTATAAATCATACAACATAATAATCTTCTACAAATCAAGAATACATGCAAACATTTGCAGTACGAAATTATATCAAGGTCCTATTTGTATTGTGACAAATAAAATTAAAAAAAATCTACAAGAAACAAACACAAGCAAAACATGTAAAACTGCTACATATATAAACTAAACTATCTGTCAATATATGGACACATCAGCATCTTAAAATCTCACAGCTATATATCTGCACCAAAATATCTTATATATTGAAAGGCAATAGACGCAGTACTGATAATGTGACAAAAATTATCATTGTGTGAAAATTTTAAAAGAATTTAGGTCAAGTAATTTATGCCTATAGGTTATATTGTGTATAAACTTGCTGAATTCCTAGTTACATCCGTGCAATGTCATGTGGTACCGAAGTTAAAGATGCCCTCATAAATTGTGTTTCGACTAATAGTATATTTTCCTAACTTAACGACTATTATTTAATAATGGATTTTATAATAATTACAATAAACAACATATTTGATGAATTTGTTTGACTTCTACGCATGGATGTGGCTTGCTGAATAAATTTATCAACATTTCTTCCAAACATGTTTTGTACACACACTCGCTTGCTCTGCTTAGCTAATATAATATTTAGGGTTTTGGGACAATGAGAAAATTAGCCCTCGTGCTCTAATCCATACAGGTAAAGATTATAGGAAAAACTATGTATCTTGTAATCAATTGTAAGTGAGTGTTTGATTTTGCATTGTCGAGTAATCAGCATGTTCCAATTACATCTGGGCCCCTTTTTAGCACTTTTGGTCGTGCAAACATAGTAATGATTTTTTAAATATTCAAAATAACAAATAGTATATGGTTACTTCCGATACAATCTCTAGTATGTATAAGAAAATGGGATATACGTTCATGTTAGAAGCAATCAAAACAGTTTTAGAATTTAGAAAATAATATTGTTATCTTTGATAGTAAGCGTTATCATAAAAATGCACTATATTAGGAACAAAGATTATATCAATTTTCAAAAAAGACAGGCGTGGCAAAGGTTAGTTCTGACATGTAAACGGAATCAATGCATAATGTTAACTATAAACCGGTGTCATGTAGAAAGAACACACTTTACTTTACTTTTCGCTTGTCTTGCATGTGAAATACCTTTGTTCTGTGCCTTTTCGGAGTTTGGTATATGTTGCAATACTCATAGGACTTTGTCATATATTCTTATTTAAAAAGAAAAATAAAAAAAATATCGTGAATTTAACTCTGTAAATGTTCCTGCAGTGAGGATTGTTATATTTTGAAAAAAACTTAGGTGACGTATTGTCGGATTTTTTTGTTTCGCACAGTTGGCATGATAACGTTGTTGGGTCAGTATTACTACTCTGGAGGCAAACATTACTTTTATAAATTATCATGTGATCTCTAGCGCAAAGTAAGCTTAGTTATACAGTTTCTGATGTCACTGCCATATTTCAAACTCGACGCGAACAACTTGTTAGCGAAATTGCTGTAACAAACAGCAAGGCCAAATTTGACGCCAGTATCACTTACTGGTAAAACGGCTAGTTTTTTTCCGTCGGAAGACACCACGTGAATGGTGTGCTTGTGTTTGCTGCAAACATAGAGACAACCATCGTTCCCAGTAGACACGCTTGTTGGTCCCTTAAGTTCCTCATCCCTGTAAATCCAGTGAACTACTCGGCTCATATCTATGCAGGTGAGGGTATGTTTGTTGAAATCACTAACATACATCCGCGTTTTATCAGCGTTGACCGTGATGTATTCAGGGCCTATGAAGAGTGCGTGTCTTGATGAATCACGTTTAATGGACTGCATGACTCTGCCGTTTAAGTCAATTATTTCCAACTTTGCATCTGTTGCGTATGATACTACCAGTTTATCCCCTATACAACATAAGCCATAGCATTCTCCTTTTACACGAAGTTTTTTTAGCATATCCAGTTCTTGGTCGGCCGTGAAGATTCTTATCTCACTGCAGTCTGGAAAAGACACTGCCAATCGGAAATCAGAGAGCATGGTTATATCTTGTGGTTCTGAATCAACTGGTTGTCTTTTAATGATTTCATTTCTGTCCATGTCAACCAGCTTGAGACACGAGTTGGATGCATCGGTCAAAACAAGTTGTGACGGAGATATCTCTAGTATACTAGCAACAGAACAGTTACAAATGTCCAGGTAGGATTTAATGTTAATCAATGATCTTGACTCGCAGACCGTAGCAGGTGACACCTTTCTGGTATTCCCATCAGAATTGTCCAATTTAGACGCAGCAGGGTTTGATGTGTCATGTGAGGATTTTGTATCTGTTTCCGAGGAACCTTTGCATTCAGATGCAAGTTCTTGAGTCGTCTTCAATTTAACGTTGCAGCATTTGTCCAACATGTCATGAATGGACGACGTATAAGTAAAGTTAAATTCCTGAATGTACGTTTCTGGAAGCAGTTGTTCTAGTCTTTGAACCGAGTCAAAAATTTGGTTTGAATTCTTCTTTACGGCTATGAATAACTGGTCATTCTGGTTTTCCTGTACTGGCAATCTTGCATCAATGTTATTCATAGATGACTCAATCTGCTGCTCCGATGACAGTACCATGTCCATTAGTTCTTGTAGCTTCTCGTTGTTCTCTTGCTTCAACGTGTCTGCCCTGTTGGATACAATGTCTTTGCCTTTCCCTAAAAGATCTATTATCCCTGTTTGAAATATATGATAATCTTCTAGACATTTAGAGTGTCATTTGTTATTCGCTGACTGTAGCTTCTGAATTAACTCCCTAAACTGAATAGACAAGGTTTTCTGTTTTACATATGCTTCTCGAATGTCTGTCATCTCTTGAGATGTTTCTATATCCTTTGACAATTTAGAAATCATGCCAGCATTCCGACAAGTTTGTGTCCTTCGAAGAAGCACAGAGTACATCCAAGAATATTTTCATCCAAACAGTACATCTCCACCGCTCTGTCAGGGTGCACAGTACAGTATTCTACGAATGTAGGAGTTGGTTTTTGGCCAGGCATATCCTCGCCCTCCAGCAGTTCATGGTTTTTGGTTGCCCGAATTTTCTTGTGTTGCTCGATACACGGGCTGCATAAAAAATCGTTGCAGGTCCGGCAAAATCCCGAGGCAAGGGTGACCTGTCCTAGCTCTTCACACTGGGCACATGGCTTGTTTTTGACGGTGTGGTCGGAGCTGATGGACGTATTCACCTTCCGCTTTGCCCCCGATACCTCCATGTTGGCTTAATGCTGATGAGGAGGAAACTGATGATGGCAATAAAAATGATATGATTGTATAGCTCCAGATCTTTTATTTAATACCATGTTGGTCACATCTGGACCTTTTCATCTGTAGATCCTTCGTGAGTATTTAACAATCTCCAGAGGTCTCCTTAATGTTATGTTCTTTTTATCTTTCCTTATTTATCACAGCATTTTGATACCAACTCGATAGTGAAGCTTGTTAGTAGATAACTTTTCATATTAACAAGTTTAATCGGTATCCTGATAAAACTTTAGAACAACTACATATGGCTTGAAGAAAGTGTTGAGTTTATTACGATCTAGTAGTATTTCAACATTTATATCAAGATTTATTTCCCAGGGGCGATACATGTTTCAGTTCAAAGTGTAAACATCCAACTTTTTTTCATTTTATTGAAAAACGTACCATTCACGCGTTTCCAATAGAAACAGATTCCTTTATGATTGATATAAATCGATGATGCATATCAAGGTCACGGTGTTCTGGAAAAGCATCACAATCTTTATAAACATGATCTGTATGCTTAATGAGTTAATGGTTCTTATCCAAATCAAGTTTCGATATACAATAACCTTTTCTAATAAAAAAAGCAGTTAAACAAAGGACCACATACAAGTGTCAATGAAAGCGTCATTTGGTTTTTGAAAAACGAAGTTTTTATGTTCTCATTAAATACTTTATGTATCGTTTTTAAAATTTAAATACATATATAATTGTAGAATAAAGCGCTTATTTGGTTTATCGTCCCAGCAGCAGGAGACGTGCCCACTTGAAGCAGATAAAGTGCTGTTTCTAATATTAATATAATGTCCTTAATGTTGCATTATCTTGACATAGGTCCGACCAACCAGATGTTAAACTAGCTTTGTATTTTCTTAACCGTTTAGCGAGGGAGCTGTTACTACTTTTTAAACAATCTGAGGCATACTGAGTGTGCGGTCGCTTGCACTTCAATGCTTAGGGATCGAAGATCTGTACTTGAAAGGTTTCCATCAGAAATATTATTACAGTGGAGAGTTATGCAATTAAAAGGGAAAACAACAAAATAGAGAAGAGCCAGAAAAACATAATTACTAAACTACTTGCAAATATGACCTTATTTTACCGTTTTGGTAATACACTGCGCCGGTTACATCTCCATCATGATGTATTTAAAAAATTAATTGCAATCATTGAAAAGACTACAGGTCACATAGAAACATTGCAATCAACGCTTGATATGTAATTATATTATTGATAAATGTCACCTACTATTATTTTAGTACAACCCTATCAAATCTTACCGACAAGGCACATACGTTATGGTTTTTTAAGAAATCACGTTTTGTTAAGCACACAACAGTAACAATAATACGTGCAGCTGAAGTAGTACTTTGATTGTTTCAACCCACAATACATCTCATTAATCTGACTCCAGCGACACAACCCAATCCAACGTTTCCATGTATTTTGCCGCAATTCTTGCTTTCAAGATGCATTTGTTAACACGGATAGTTAGTTAAAAAAGTTGTTCTGCTATTGATGGTGACAATGACGAAGGCGGTAATGAAAGTTATTATACAATTAACATTTTAAGGAGAAACAACAACATTTTGTCTATTTTTGTTCTTTTGTGAGATAATATTACAGCAAGGAATGTTATATAATTCTTAATATCACTACACAACAACCGTGTGCCCATGAGCAAATCATTATTTATTGGCCCGAAAGGAACGTAAATATAAATTTATATAAATTTTGATTTTGATGTTAGAAAGTAAGTGACATATTACAGTCGATACTTTCTCTGTGAAAAGACCGTTTTAGATGCTGAGTGAAATTCGGGTTTCAAGTTGTAATTCATACATAAGATTGTTTATTGCACTTACAGCATTATGTATTCGATTTAAAAATTAAGCGATCACGGACTACGTGTTATATGGCTTATTTCATATAAAGAAATAAGAAACACATGGAGTTAGGGCTTTTAACGAAAGAGTAACATTTTCTACAGAATAAATACCGAGAGTAATTTATTTTTGTGTTAAAAATTCGCACGATGTCCATATATTTATTGCAAAAAACATTGCTTTACCGACATTTAACATAATGATAGAAGAATACACACTAGAAATATAAAGCAAAAACTAGTAACTTGATCCTAAACGATAATCATATTAATGTCAAAACAAATATAAGTAATCTTACTTGAACAATTGAGAGACGCAGATATGTTCTATCCACCCCGCTGACAGATTGTCCAAAGTTCCAGTCCGCACAATCGCCTGGTCATATAAGATAAGAGAGTATATTTTTATAAGGTTAATGATATAATGAACACTTAATTTTGTAACATGAAGATCACGTCTGGACATCTCAGTGATCTTTGTACAGAATAACGTTAGTGTATAAAAGTTCAGTTAGTCTTCGTGAGACTTCGGTGGTTTACGTTATCAAGTGTAATGTTATCAGTTGTTTACTTTATTCACCTGATAGCAATCATTCTTGTAACCTTGTACAAGATAATTGCTGGTGCTCTATTTCCTTACCATTGAACAATACAGGCACAAGATATGCTAATATGAATTCCAATATGTCGATTTTTATTACATCAATCACAATTACAACTAGTACAAGAATACCTTATTAATTTAATTTATAGGAAATACATTAATGTTACTTAAAAAGACATAAACATAACATAAATTGGTGTGAATGATGTTTTTACGTTCATATCCGTACCCAGGATTCATATCCGCGGATATGAATTCATATCCGGTAAATAGTCATACCCCACATACTCTAGCATCAATAAAAGATTTTAAACAATACGACATTGGATATGAGTTTAATGTCCACATAGTGCCATTATAAAGTTAATGTAAGAAGCACATAACTTGATATCAGAAGAAATATAGCATGCTATCAGAATTAAAGAATATTACGCAGCGGAAATGTCGTTAGTGATCCGCCACACCCCAATCGACTGTACATGATTCAATGTTGATGTATATCAGATAGTATTCCATTCTATTTATAAACATCAATATCTGTCATATTTATCACTCACCGCTTAAATTGTGTTGATCGGCCATAGAAACTCGATTTAATTCAATTTAATTCAACCTTGAACACACTGTGCTTGGAGGAAGCTATTATCGTGACTCATTTTGTTTAAACGCCGTTTCGCCCTTCGTGGTACCCGGCGCAGGTTATGACTAAAGTGCGGAAAGGAGTTAACAGCGAAAAGTAATTTCGCGACAAGGGGATTTGTTTATATTGCTGTGCCTGCAAACAAGGACATGTTATTACTTGTTGTTATAATTATGTGACAATCCTATTCATTTGCGCCGACCTAAAAATAAAATACTACATAACGCGATCTTTGCGTTTTCCAGAACCTCCCCCCCCCCTCCCTTTTGCACTTTTCCGACGAGCGAAAAGTAGTCGTAGCGAGGGAATACACTTTATTTACATGATGTTTTAAGGCTTAATTTTGGCAACAACATGTAAATAAATAATTATCTATATACTTGATGTGTGAAATATCTTTTTACATGAATTCCGTCTTTGAAGCGCCAAATTTAATAAAAATTCCTTGAAGCTCACCTCGTAGATGACAAAAAGTGTCGTCTAAAATAAAACACAGCCAAAATGTTGTATTTTTACGAAATAATTTCGCCCTTCAGTCATCTTTAAATAAAACTTAGTCTTATCCGTGGTAGGTCTTGTCTGGGAATAAAATATGAAAAGTAGCGATTTTTATTAACCAGTAAAGATCCTTTTTGCACTTTGCCGTTAGGCGAGATGGAGCCGCGTAGATGGATTACATTTGGTATATATAAAAAGAAAAAAATATGAATTTTGCCTTTTATATATAAATTACAGTTAACCCTATCCATGATATATCAGGTCTAAGAGTAGTCAAAATGTTAGAAGTTTTGTTTTGTTTTATTTGTTTGTTTTTTTTTGTTTTTTTTTTAAACAATGATGCTTCTTTTTGCACTTGTCCCTTGAGCAAAAAGGAGCCGTGTATATGGAATAAAATCGGTGTAAGTAGTTCTTTAAGATTTTTTTTTTGTCCTTCAATCTTTCAAGAATAGTTAATCATATCCATAGAACAGCTGGTCTTAGAATAATAATAAAATGTTAAAAGTAGCGTTTGATTATTCAGTAAACATCCTGCTTAATTAAAAGTGTGTACTTCGTTTTAAATTAATTATTCCCCGTTTGTAAACAAAAAACATGATACATTAACAAAACTGATATTCTATTTTGTTGTTGTGGCTTTTTGTTACCCAACTCTGTTATATCAGGTCATTTTGGGAATGTATCAATATTAGAAGTTAATAAAACCTACCTGTTGTCATAACGGCATACTTTATTTTCGCTGAACACATTTATTTTTGGCTTTTTTAAATCATACATCCGCTCAAAAAACAAAAACATATGTACAGCTTTGCTTGCAATCGGCCGTCGACTGTGTCACTATTTTTTACTTTTCTCTAATAAAAAGAAAAGTTTGTTCGTTTTACATTTTGAATCAAGCGGGGGTCCCGCGGATTTTTTCGGTAGGTTCCGAGTAAGCCTAAAAGTCACGTGATACTCATAAACTAAAAATAGTATTGTAAACAAAAGCTGCAAAAGTGAAAGTGATATGGTGATGGAAAATGGACAAAAATACCTTTTTTGCCTTCGGCTGAGTAGAAAAAACAGCGTAAAGTCGTTGCCACTAAGCTAAACAGAAGCCGCGATGTTTCAGGATGGCAATTCGACCGCTAGGGATCACTGATGACAGAATTGAAAGTAGAGACTGATAGTGCAATAGCGAAGTATTTGCTTGGCAGGTACTGTAATGACAGAAGTTCCTTTCACGTTTCCATTATAACTATAATAAGATATGTTATTAATATCAATTGTATGAGTAAGCGTATGTTAAGGAGCCTAGTGATATGAGTACATGAGAACCTTAATGCTTGCACTCATTTATCGGTTAACAACGTTTTAATAATACGGACAAGTTTACCATACTTGAAGGAGTGCAAATAGTTCTCATAGATGGGTTCCAGCTATCTTGTACCCTCCCATCGACCGGCTGTCTCTAACCTTCAAGCAGACATCTCGTACCCTGCGGTCGCTCATCGCGTAACCCACCAATAGGTTAGGCTTGATTGTTGTGATAGAGTAATAATTTGGGGTACAAAGAGGATTAACAAGATAATTAGGTATGATTATCATTTCACGTGTATCAATGTATTGCATCTATTTTGAAATTAAATTGTTGCTCTTTTAATTAGGACTCAGTATACACTAGTGACTACGTGTACTTTCAAATAACTACTTTTTCTGCTTATATGATTGATTAAATTTCAATCGATAAGTTGCCATGCAGCATCTTAAACACAAGACCATCAATTATCACCAGTGTAAATTTGTTAGAAGCAATTATGTGATATCAATTTTTAAACACATTTATCACTTTTGAAAAAAAGTCTTGGGAAGGCTGACAATTCAACAAATTCATAATACTGCCATTTGCCTTTCAATAACCGTTATCCTGATCAATCTGACATCCAGGAAAAGTTTTCTCTACTGTTCTGCTAAAAAAAAAAAATCACATTAATACATCAGAAACTCATCAGTATATATGAATTAAACTATAGTCATCATATTTTTGCCCTGTGTTTGGATGTGATAAATTAATGTGCTTCTTCATCAATATTTATCCCCTTTGTAACAGCTACATTGGAAAAACAGCACGACACTGGATTTGCCACAGCCACCAGTGTCCAGCAGCTCATGGAATAGAACCTCCGCTACAGTGCAGTCTACACCAATGCATTCCCAGCTTTTCAGAATTCAGACTATATATGAATCTGAAATACAACCTGAATCAAAGTACAAATCTATACAGTTCAATTAATATTTAATGACTGCTTAATTTATTCAAGCAATCTAAATAATAGATGTACTTTTCCTTAATACACAGCTAATTTTAGAATATATTAAAAATGTTAAGAGGTGTAGAATATTTTATGCAGAATATAAATGTTTGTACCTATAATACATATTTGTCTCTGTTATCTGTGTTGCATGTTTTTTTTATATATACATCGCTATGACCAAATTCTGGTCATTATAGTGATGGCCAGCTAATTGATGGAGAACGACTCCTTGGTAAAACCACTGGTGCATGGAAGGTCAGCTGAAAGACATTCCCACATGGTATTTGTCCCAGCTGGAACTACAACACATAAATGATAAAGAAATTACTCAGAGGATTGGCAAGTCAGTGATCCTACCGTGGGCGCCATCAGACACATTTAGTCTTAATAAGGATTACAATGTAGTCAGTTGGTCTTTTGGTGCTGGCTTAAAGCACTTAGGTCTTTACTGCATGATTTTAAGTCACATATATATTTCTTGGTTATTTTTCAAGTATTGTACATCTCATGCTAGGGTCTTTATATTGGATAACTTTGCTCATGGTATAGTATTTGTCAATATGTAATGATTTGTTTAATATAACAGGGGTATTTCTTTTAGTATAAGTTGCTATTGTTTCAGTTTTTGAAGTATGTTATAAAACACAAGGATGATCATTATAGCTATGTCCAATAGTTTAGTTGGAGGATGACACTACAAATATGTGGCTGTGAATTTGGGTCCAAATGCAGTAATGACGTTATGCTATAAAACGCGGTTAAACTTGACACAACTTGTTTTACTTGAACACCTCACATGTGCACGTACGCTGATTGTGTTTTCCTTATTTCGCAAGTATAGAAATACGGAAATTACAGTATGGACAACTGGGATAATCTTTTTATACATAAAAAATGATAAGTACTCATCATTTCACATTCATTACTGCTGTAAAAGTCATTACTTTATGTATGTTTATGTGACATAATTTTGAAACGTGTCGGTAAAAGATTTACAAAACAAGAAAATTCTACGGTTTTAACCAAGTTTACGACTCTTATGAGTAATATCACAGAGAACCACATGTATAGTAAGTTTGTATAATCTGCTTTGAATGCATGACGTGTTTTAATTTTCATGGAAGAGTTAATGCAATTTTGCAAATCGAAACCAGAAGTAAATTTGTCCGTTGGTGATATGTCACCTCTTTTTGTAAACACTGAAATTCCATCAAATAAATAAGTAAAGATTTTTTTTTTTTTTTTTTTTGTATGTAGAAAAAAACACACAATAAAATGTAGAACCACCGGTGCTCCGCAGGATAGCTAGAAAACCGCACACAAAATGATCTTGTCCGGCCTAGTTTTCGAGCCCATTTGGTGAGAGATTGAGGAGTGCAAAAAAGCGACTCTTACCCCAATAGGCTACGTGTGCCCAACACCAAAGTTCATAATGTACAAATAAAACATAATTATATAATTAAAAACTACCTTACTTAAAAATTCTGGAGTGTATTTAGCATTTACGGCACATCTATTATTTAACACATAATCGTGGTTGTCATTGGAATAAACATGACTACATTTCAAATGTTATTTAATTTGTCATAAGCACTACAACATAATAAACACAGGTTTATAATTTTATCATGCATTTTTTACAGAGGTAGCTCACAGCAAAATGAAGTATTCACTTAATAAACGGTTGTTTTGTGAATATATTTAAGGTCAGTGTGCTAGTTCCAACAATGTGTTGCAGCAGCACAATTTCTACTATGCACAACAAGTGATCCATCCTCACTTTGCCCAAAACGATGGTCCACTATATTGCAAATACTTGCAGACATGTGACTTATTTGTAATTTGCTGTAAAGTATCAGGTAAGTGTTTACTATGTATTAAATAATTTCCCTTATCTTCATTCTATTGAAGCCTAAATGAATTTATAAAATTGAAGATGTCATCTTACTTAACAAAAAGGTTTTACCCTTTTAATAGACTGCTGACAAATAATATTTCAACATTTTTGTAATAGTTTATTGTTTTACCATGCATGTTATTGCTAGGTCAGTGTAGTTGTATGGTATTTAACTCTTTCACTATTACATATATTTCAGAAACTCAGGTATTATAACTGCTGAATGAGCTTGAGTATCGGAAGAGGGGCCAACAGTGTGGTGTATATGCTACAATAACAACTTGATCATAATGGATATGTAGAAAAGAAGTTAATTCACCGAATTGACAAAACAAGAACAATATTGTCATTTTGTAAGTGTTTTTTGTAGTGGGACTAGGAGAGTGCATATATTTAGTGAAACCTCGCAAGTGGACCACCCCGGAACGCGGGGACCTCGCTACCGCGATAATTTATTCAGAACCTTTTTTCCCTTCTTTATTCTAATGTCCCACAACCTCGAAATGCGGGGCACCTCGCTACCCAGTACGCGGGACAGTTATTTCAGAACCAAAAAACTCATTCACACCTTCGTTAATCCTTGCTACTAGTTCCATCAGCGGGTGATCCAATTACATAAGTGTCACTGATCAGTTCAACACGTCTGCAAACACCGCTCAAATGAATGTGATTGTTTGAACACTTTACGACTGTTAATTACGACATTGCCGATTCACTTATGGTTACCGTAAAGAAGTCGATAATTGCAGCAATTTGTTTTGATGTTAACAAATTGATGCAGGATCGCAAGTTGTTTTCTTTAATCATTTAGCGGTATGTGTTTTTGTTATATAATTGATGTTACTGTTTTACATAAGGTTATACATTCCGCATAAATTGTTTACCAGATTACACCTCAAATCAAGAGGAATCGTCAAGGAAAGCATGTAAAAGATCTCTCTCTCTCTCTCTCTCTCTCTCTCTCTCTCTCTCTCTCTCTGTGATGTATTATATTTGTTTAAATTATTTTACTAAATAAGAATATATGACAAAGTCATATGAGCATTGCACCATATACCAAACTCAGAAAAGGCACAGAACAAAGGTATTTCACATGCAAGCCAAGCGAAAAGTAAGAACAAATTTGTGATGAGTCATTTAACGAAAAGAGGAAACCCGACAGAACATATAACCGCATTGGAACGGTCAGTCGGCAATATGGACCGACTAGGGTGCTTAAACCGGTTTTACAGAGCTCTAACCTAGCACTTCCTGGCGAGTTTTTCAAATGCAAGCAATGAAAAGAAAAACGATCTATTTGAATACAAAATGTCCAAGCGCTGATATTTTTTATAAGTTATGATGTCCAAGCGCTGATATTTTCTATAAGTTATGACGAAAGTGCTCAATCTTTTAAACATAAATATTTTTTGACAGAAAAGTCATTAGTATAGATTTGCATCTATGGTTCTACCACAGCTACTTTCTAACAACATCAACACACTTATTAAAGCAGTATACTTTAAATTCACTACAAATTATTTCAGTTCAAATGGCAAGCCTGTACAGTCCATTCCCTGTCAGAAGTTGCTGAGTCTGCGGTCAGGAAACCCAAGTGTGGATGCAACATCCTACAGCACCTGTATAATAATATTACATTATGGCCAGCATGCTTCCCACATCATTTAGTGCCTAAATCATGGGATTTTACATCAGAACTATTTCTAAAAGATATATATATATATAACTATATCTATTGCTGCTTTGTTAAGTACAAGGTTAACAAACAACACAATTAATAATGTAAACACTTATAAATCTTTTTTTTTGTGAAAGTGTTTTTACACTTTGGAAATATCTTAAGATAAAAAAATAGTGAAGGTGCTTAATTTATTGCATAGAAACTGTTCATATACTCAGATCAAGCAGAACTTTTTCAACTATTGTATGTTTACCATGCATGTAAATAACTAATTGTTTCTTGTTCAAGTATGCAACTTTCTATATAAAGAACTTGTTAAAGGATATTTTACAATAGAACTGTCAATGAATACAGTTTCTGTTTGAAAGCTTGAGCACGGAGACTTTAATGACATTTATTGTCTCGCTTTGATATAACTCAGTACTACCTTATCAGATACATTTTACAATATAATTTTTTGAATCTTATAGTTCTATAAATACTAGAAAGCTGTAACTTAATTGTATGTTTTCAAAAAACTTTAGGTCAGATTGCGCTAGTTTTAAGCTTAGAGTAGCCTTTATCTCTGTAAATTAATAATGCTGTTTTTTAGTATGAACAAGATGTCAGAATTATGTATTTCCTATGGAACTAATTAGTTATTCCTATTTTGTATATGACAGTTAAATTTGCTTTTTGGCTAATGTACACCACATTCTTCAAAATTATTATGTTATCGCTAGTTACATGGCAAAATACATCTTTGCGACTCTAAAATACCCATATTTTAGTTGCCATGGTAACAATTTTCAATTTAAGAATGTATACGAAAACATATTTTTGATCATGAAATTGTATATAATTGCCATTGTCAAAGAACATGCCTTTATTGTATATATCATACAATGATATACTTCAGAGTAAATATACAATTGCACAGTTCAAATAGCCTTTGTTGTTGGTTATTTTTGCCTAAAAGGGGTCGATACTGCCGTCATGAAAATTGTTGTAACTATGGCATGTTTTTCAATATTTTGAAAATATAACAAAATTTGGAATCAGGAATAATGGTAGAAAATATATAAACCCCAATTTTGCCCAGGTTCCTCATTTGGACCCAAAATCACAGGTCGCGTCATATATGTGTGTGTATAACCATCCGGGCAAAGCACGTCAGCTGCAGGACCTTCTCACATAAAGTCCTTTGCCTTGACTGGTACTTGAACCCTCACAATAAGAGGCTCTAACGTCAGATGAGTTACAAGCCTGCACCTCTACCTCTTGAACTTAGAGACGCCCTTAGTTGAAATATATATGATAATGAAATGTTCATTGTTAAAACCATTTTTCTAAGTGAAAGAATAGTTATACGTTTTTTTTGTTAACAAATGCTTGTAAGTGAATAGTTCATATTTAGTATAATATCATAACAAAAGAAAAATGCAGCCTTAAATTTTTATATATTATTATATTCTATGTCCTGTTTTGCAAAAGGCAAGCTGAAAAAAACTGAGATTAAGGTTCAGGCTGCTTATACTCATGTGTATTGAAAATGCATCTCCTGCACCGATGTACTGCCCAGAATAAGGAACCGTCTGGCAACAATTGGTCACAATATTAGCACTGACAAGTCATTGCAGACAAAGTAATGTTGAAAGCCTAAAGTAACGTTAAACGCTCTTTAGGACTTGTTTAACATGAACAAATAACTAGAATAAAATATATTAAGTTATTGGCTGACACATAATCCCCTCGATCACTCAGCCTTTTAAGACCAGCATTGACCAGAACTAAGTATGTGTCATGTACAACTTAACAACTGGCTAGCTTGCAGCACAATATGTGGTTCTTTCCAACCACATGTTAAAACATTTTTCGACAGTTGAATTTGTCAAAGAATGAAATCAGAAATAGTGAACTGTAAACCTATATCATAGATCGATCAGCAGCAGTTTAATAATTGTTCTTGAGCATATTTCCTAACAAGTCAATATAATCTCTAAATAAGTTTTTGCGACTTAAAAGTTATAGACTTCTTATGGTCATTGTTTATATTACTCCTCATTTACAACAACAACAACATAAGACATAAAAAAAGAAACATAAATAAACCAATGAATTATTTCAGAGTTGTATTTTAACTGTAACGTCAGTGATACAGTTACGAGTTTATGGTCCAGTTTGAATTGCTGAATGAAACCCGACAATATTTCTTGGTAGATTCAATGATACATCAAAGATTGGCTAACTTAGATTCTAACAATTTGACCATAGGCCCCCTTAAAATGTCTTTACTTCGTTACGTTATGGTTATGAAAACAAATCTGTCATTTTTCCAGCTACAACAGATACTTTAGTAAAAACTGGGAGGTGTTTCCGGTCAAGGAGGGGGAGATCTACTGTTATGTTTCATGTTTCTAGTTCTATTAAATAGTGTGTCATGGTGTTGCCAGGAGACTGAATAAATATGTTGGGACAAAGCCAGGGGACCAAAGCCGACACCCAGCTGCTATTTCTCCACCACCACGAGATGTTCAAGCAGCATGTATCAAGATTTGGATTATAGATCACAATGCTTGTTTGTTTGCAAACTCATTTTTACTTTCACAGGCTTTTTATCAATAACATTGACTAAAATCATGTCACTATTTAACCCTCAACAAGTGGCCTCGTTGATTTTCTTGAAATGCGACCTTTTTATCAATAATCTCTATAAACGATTAAACTTGCTGCTCATGCCATAAGACCTGTTCCATCAATTTGTCCAGATTTACCTTGCTCACTTTTTTTTCAAAGTGTCAGCCTATTTGCTCTAGTTTGATCAGTATGCTCATCATTTCCCTTTGGAAACGCTGAAGATCTTTGAGACATTGAGAGTGCGCATTTTCATTCATGAAGTTCAACTTCCGAACTAACTTT
The DNA here is from genome assembly GCA_007844125.1 of Sinonovacula constricta. NCBI lineage: Eukaryota > Metazoa > Mollusca > Bivalvia > Cardiida > Solecurtidae > Sinonovacula > Sinonovacula constricta. The sequence goes on from CM017564.1 coordinate 47,172,296, forward strand.
CTGTGCAGACTTTCTATTTCTATACTGCGACATGAACATCTTCCACATTTTCAGAGATCTCTATGTCCTTTGATAAATTAGAAATACGGTCAATATTATCACATTTTCTGTGTCGTTCTATGAAGCACAATGTACATTTAAGGATATCCTTATCCAAACAGTACATCTCCACTGCCCTGTCAGGGTGTACGGTACATCTTTCAGGGTCAGTGGGAGTAGGCCTCGAGAGAGGTTATCAACCTTTCAACAGTTTATGATTTTTGGTTCCCCGAAATATTTTGTGCTGTTTCATACAGACACTGCACATAAAATCACTGCAGGTCTAAAAGAATCCTGAAGCAAGAGAAAGCTGTCCTAATTCTTCAAACTGGCCACAAAAGCTGTTTTTGTGATCACTTTTAGTATTGTCAGTCTTTGTTGCTCTAAGCTTGCCATCAGATACCTATATGCTTACTGAATATATATATGTGTGTGTGTGTGTACATCAAAAATACATGTACTGTATATGTTTGTACTGAAAATAAATGTATACCGGTATGTGGAAACATGAAAGTATATGTAAATGTACATAAAACATACAATACATATGTTTGTGTCTGAAAAAATATGTATGTGTATATATGAAAATAAATGTATCTGTACATGAAAACAGATATTTATATGTACATAAAAAATGTGTATGCAGGTACGTGCCATGGTAGGGTGATGATTCTCTTGTTAATGACAATTGAAACGGCATCCAACAGTTTGGATCGAAGATCGTGCATATATCTGTTCACTGATTCCCCAGATACGTGTCAAAAGTTTAGCATGCCACCATAATGATTGTCTCAAGTATGGAATTGCTATCAACCCATGCAGCATTATTTTGCACACATAAACAATGGACTGCAGGGCTCTGATGTTGACAGAAATAGCAGAAAACTGAAATGTGATTGTTGATAAGTTTGGAAATCCTGCACATTTAAATCAAAGTAATGTCGTATCAATGAGGTAGTGTTACATGTGTAAAAATATGTATGGTAAAACTTTTGACCTGGAAATTCAAGATACGGTAACATATATTAATATATGTATATTCAATATATTCAAAGTGTAGGATACCAACGTTAATGAAATTATATTATACCGGTGTTTGTGGGTGCTGGTGATTGATTAAAGGCCTTCCATATTCTTGTGTATTGACAAAAACATTGATATATCTGTGCGTTCACGGAATTTAGTTTGCAAAACTTTAAAAAAGGCTAACTATTATGTGTAAACATAGATAGAACCACGAATAAAGTAATGCAATCAACAAACAGCCTTAAGCCAAATATTCCAGGTAAACCATGTTGTGTTTGGCAAATTAATGTCGCTTTCTTTCTGGCACAAAATGTAATATATTATGTCACCTTTAAATTAAGATTATGTCTGACAGATTTTTTTTCAATGTTCACAAACTTTCTTTTGCATTTTTCTTAAAAATTTCGCAGAGAAAAGCATACAAGGCTTTCCTTTTTCACTTAGCAAGGTTACTAACTGGGAAGGTATTAATTATGAAAGGTATACAACAATCACGAGACTCTAGTGTCTGGTGAAATTATAAAGTAAACAAATGGTCCATAATAGCCCTATATTTCTCACCTGTGTACTGCAGGCATTTAGAAAGATTAACAATGTGTAAACAGACCAGAATAATTGTAATACCTGCACACACGCAACATTTTGCGCATAATTGTGGTGTGGCTTGTCGGCAAATAGCTGGGAATGTCACTCGGTTCTCAACAAAATCTAGTGAAAATTCCTTTGCTTATATTATACAGTTTGCGGGTCACTTTGAAAGCAACAAAGAAATTACGAGTATGCTTTTTTGCAATACACTTCTTGCCATGTTGGAATAGGAAATGAATTCTAAAGTCGAATATAGAGACAGAAAAAACGGCGTCAGCTTCTCGCTATATATCCTATATTGTCAGCATTTTTAAACACTCGCTAGACAGTTCAGAAAATTTATAATATAGTTATAGTCACGAAAAAACATAAGATCAGCAATTTCTTAAGTAATATTTTGTTTACTTCTTGAAGTTTTTAGACAAAATAATAATATTTACAGCGCAATCTGTTCCAACATAATATTGCTATGTACAAGGCCTGCTATGCCAGATATCAAACAAGTAAATTTATACAAGGAAAGAAAGACAACTCACAGTGAAAGCTGGCAATCCAATTTCAGTTGAGTATCTTTTTGCCAGGACAGCATCACAACAGGCAAAAAACAAGCCAAAATTGACATGGCGATGCAGGAGAACAATTAATATAGATTGGCATAATGTTGTTGCTGAACAATCCATACACTTAGTCCTAGGACTAGGTCAAACTGCTTTTTAACATTTGGTCTCTAATAAAATACAACAACCAGACAAAGAAAGAGAAATAGTTCGTCAATACAAAGCAAGAGCACCTCTTGTGGCACCACAAGCGACATTGGATGTAGAGAATCAAATCGAAACCAACATAGAGTGTTGCTGAAAGTTAAACCAATTTAATGTAAATAATTAAACATCAAACCTGCTTTTCCACACAATTGGGTTATTCTCTAAAGCTAGACTCCAAAACTGATAGAAAACCTTATATATTTCACCGTGAAAAAAGCAACTCAGTTGTAATTATGTTTTGAATTTAAAGAAAAACGTGTTACTATTGTTACTTTATCTATGACTTCTCTGTGACCACTCACTTTTCAAGTGTTTGGGCTTAAAATAAAATTAAAAAAGTTTTTATTGTACTTTTTCGCTAAATTTTGATCCGATTATGACAGTTAATTTTTCAACAGGTTACTTTAGTAAGCTTTTCAAGTGTCACAACATTTTTTAAATTTTACTTAAAACAAAGAGAAATAACAACCCACATATAAGAAATGTCAATCTTTACTTTCCAGTTAGTTTTTACATTATAACCATATTAGCCGATATTATGTATCTTTTAAGTACAATAAAAAGAGAACTTTAAAAACACTTTGAAAGGGAATAAAGAGAAAGCCAGTTTGTAGAAATACCATTGAACTTTGTTATCTTGACCAATGATAAGTAACATATGTCTATGAACGAACGCATGGTTCCAAATCTACTTCTTTATCGTTATTGTGTCTTTTATATTTTATATGTACATGCATATGAACACATTGTTATTTTATCATTCTTCAATGTATTTTCTGATCCCAATGTCAATATTTGAACACTTAAATGTTTTTGGTATAAAACCATATAAAGATACTCTCTGTAAACAATATATTTCTATGGCCTTTTTATCGGAATGATGGGATAATGTTTCAAATTAAAGTTTAAAAGATATCATATAGTTTAATAGTCAGTTCTGATAATATCCATGTATGGTGTTAAAAATGATAGGTACTCACGGTACAGTTAACACTTATTTTATGTATCATATAAAATCAACATATCCGCCATCTTATTCTCTTCATTGATGTATTTTAAGTAGGTTCGTGACTCTAAAGAACCACATGCAGTTAAGATACAAATTATGTTATTGGGCTTAAAATTGGTCAAAATAGATGAAAAGTGTTGCAATGCTTTAATGTCTTACAACATAAACACAACATACCCTTTTAAAGTTTGTGACAAGAGTAAATTATGCATTATGGTTCACCACTTTTTTGTTTATTTGGAGGAAAGATATAGGTTAACACTGTGAACAAGTAACTTAAAAAAAATTACAAACAATTATGGATGCACACATATGCAATATACAAGAGAGAGAAGATGAAACAAGTAAAACATTTTGAAGTACATAATTACAGAGGGGATAAAAGAAAATAGATGAAAGTTTTAAAGCACATATTCTTCTTAATATACTTTTGACAATTTGTACAATGTATAAAGGTGACCAACATAAAAGAATAAGAACTGCAAATGTACATGTTATTTTGAAAAAAAAAGGGAACACAACTTGTTCATCATATTATAAAACATTTCCTTTCTCAATTTGGTAACGAAGGGTGCCTGTGGCTAAGCAATTCATATGTTTTCTTAAGATTTCCTTCCAGATTTTTCTCTGACATTTCATTCAGCTTGTTAGTCTTGTATATGTAAATCAGACACCGAAAATAATACTGCAAGCTTGTAATTTCAAAACACAGCCAAATTTGACAATGACTTAAAAATAGTCAAGAAATCAAGAAAAAAACTACTAATGCCTCCCCCAGTAATTGCATTATTATTGTCATTATTATTATTATTATTATTATTATTATTATTATTATTATTATTATTTTTATTATCATTATTATTATTATCATTATTACTAAGATTATTATTATTATGAGTATTATTATTAAACAATTTAGAGCATTAACAATTTGCTACCTAATAAATTAATAAAATAAAATAACAAATCACGTGAAACAATGTAACAATTCAAAACAAGAACTTATTGTACAGAAGTTTTAAAGCCTTGTTGCTTTAAGAGTTCTTGTGGCAAGATCTGATCAGAATGCCAGTGTGAATACTATGAATGTACCAATAGTCCCTTTAAATATTGTTGATAATGTCAACATGAGCTACGAAAATTATTACTTTTGTACGGCAATTCGGATCAGGTTTCCTGACACCTCCGCCCAGACTTCGGTAAACAATGTATATGATAAATATGTAAGGTTAGCATGAATTGTGATGAACGTGAAAGCCATTGAAAAGGTTGGAAGTGTAGTACCTTCGGATGAGTTATGTTTTGTTTTAGAAATACATTGCAGCGACCAGTTATGATCATCACAGCAACGCCCAGCTTTGTGCTGGAGGAAGACCCCAGACAAAGGTCTTAGCAAAACCACCAGCGCACAGCAAGTCAGCTGCAAGACCTTTCCACAGTAAGACCTTTGCCCTGAACGGAATTCAAACCCACGCGGTAAGAGGCTAAGCAGTCAGAGGAGTTACAAATCGTCAACTCTGCCAAACCCTCGGATGAATTATGTCCAGCTCCATTTTCTGAAAATTACAAGTATTTGTAAAACTTTATAATATATGTGAAGAGTCGCATTTTCTTATCAATGTAAATGGTGTACAATACAGAGTGTCCATTTTAAACAAGAGTATATGTTATCATTTTTCAGTGCTCCCTCTCTGAAAGAAAATGGGTTTAAGGATGTATTCAATAGTTTGGACCATGTTTTTCCTCCTTAAACATCCAAAAATGTTACCTGAAATGATCACATGAAGTAATGTTAATTGACATCCTACATATATGTGAACAATCATCTTATCATCTCGGTAATCTGCCCTTTCATCGAAACCTACTTTAAGCAGAATCATCATCCACCCACCCTACCCCTTACTATATCATGTTTATTTATAGATTTGGAAAGAATGAACATTCACAGCATTTTATCACGCTTTGCACTGTCTAACAATTAAGGTAGGGGTTCAATATCAAACGTATGAATTTATGCTAAGATTATGCCTTAATTCTCCAAAACAATAGAAAAATATTGTTACATGCACTCGCTTTTTAGCAAACTGTTGGATGTTCTCATTGATACCATTTCACATTACTTTATGTTTATTGGGTTTACATCCCACCAACAATATTTTAGTTATCTGGAGATGATTGTCATTAAAGCCACATAGTTTGTCAAATGCAAAATACACGTATAAATAAATTAAATCACTTTTTATGACTTATCGGACATTTCTGTGGTAAATATGATTTATGTATAACATTAAACACACTCAATTATCTCCAAGTGAATATAAGTTAGATATATATTAAAGCATTACTATACAAGCTAAACAAAACAGAATAGTTATTTTCATGATGTTCAAATTAATCAAATTTCTGAAATTATAACAAAATAACAATTAACTGACTAGTACGTTGTGAACACTCTGTCCTTTTAGGCTTATAGCATAGAGTGGTAGTCATGCCCAAAGAAGGTCACAGAGCCAACATGTCATCGGGAGCAAGTTCTAACAATCAAGTTTTTGGTATTTCACAAAATAAACAAAACTGACAAGGGTCAGGATAATTTTTAATATATCAAATAGAAGCAAAACCTTAATTAGATTTGCCCAAAGATACTGAAGAGTAGGGCTGAGAACCGGTTCTCGTTGCGATATGTACACCGGTATGCAGTATTCCGTTTAAACACCGTATCGATCGTTTTAGTATCAAACAAATATCGAACAACTATAGGAAGAAAGTACATTTTTACCAGTTTCTCATGAATATTTTATCGACATCTGAAATATTTCAGTCGTTGTGTTTACAAATTACCGGATATTAAATAATTAGGAATCGCATTATCCATGTTTCCGCTGCAAATGCTGTATTAAACGGGTGTGCCGAATGCTGATAACATTCTGTGTGCTTCAGAGTTCAAGTCAATTTAATGACGTCAGAAGATCGTCTGCAACATGCCACCGCCGAAAAGCAAAGTATGGCAGTATTGTGTAAAGAAAATCGAAGGAACGCGATCACGTATTGAATATGTGACCGTTAATCTCCTGCTCTCTGCCCACTTAACTGTCCCGATCTCACAATCAAGATACATTTCTAGTTATTATCCATCTGGTAGTCGGAGCAAAATAATTGTCTCAGCATATATGGTTGTGAAACTGGTATCATACGTATTAATTAATGAGCGAGTTAATTTATGTTAACATCACCAAATTTACTTGACTACATATACATAAAAGTGTCGACCTTTTAATTTTTGCTGATACAAACCTCGTATAAATTATGTTTACAATTACTTACTTACTTCGTCTTACAATTCTCTTCTTGCTGATTTTGTTAAAGAATATTTAAATACGCACCATCCGGAACATGGCTGTCCGAGTATATGTACATTTTCAGCGATTTGTGGAACTACAATTTTGCCGAGACTTTGGTAGATCTAATCTCAGTATTAAGATGACGTAAATAATTTAAAATGGTATGCTTTATAGTGTTAATGACTTTGATTTTTGCTATTCTGAACCATATTTTGATATTCCAAAAGCAATTATCTTGTAGTATTAAATACTTATTAGAACAGTACAAGCAGTAGATATATTATTTAAGTACATGCAATATTTATTTTAAACATACAGGCTCACAGTAATAGGCAAACAATAATGTCATATTTTTATCTTAAGCAGCCAATTGTCTTAAGTTGTTTAAGATGAAGCTTGTTGTCATTTGGCCTCGTTTGGAAATTGACATGATCTGTGGTCACGTGATGAGTCGTTCTCACTGGGAGGGCGCTATTTATAAACTGAGGGTTTACGAAATCGGCATCATTGCTCTTCAAGAAGGTGCGATTATGTGTTCAAAACCGACGCGTTTTGCAAATATAGGTCTTTCAAATTCATATATAATCAATTTTGTCAATGTTCAGATAGACTCTATTGTGCGCACAATAGTATAGCTGGAAAAAACAGGAAATCGCAGCAGGGAGATGGCATTTATAGCAATACGCCGCTGTTTACCGAAGTATTGTTTAACAAAAAATAAACGGGGAATGTCGATGTTAGCAATGCAGCTTGTAGATACATTTGTATCAGAGAACAAGGAAGAAAACAAAGTAGCAAATACTATACTTTCCATCAGAATATTCATTCATTACTGTCAATGGTTTATTCAATTAATCGACAGTGTAAAAGAGTGTTTAATTCCTAGGATAGTCATCTTCTTGTTTAAATCGCAGGCTTTCTATTGCACCTTGGATATCTCACATCCCAGATCTTTCTTGTAATTGTCTAGAACGCGTTTAACAAAGGTCGAATTAAGCATGTGTCTACATGTACAAATCAAAGCGCCGTCGGTCCTGTAGATATGCAAATGTACTTTTTCGGCGTTACTTTCTAAGCTTACTTTTGGCCTACTTGGAATTGCTGACGCAAGGCAAGCCATGGTTAATAATTTTTTACTTGATAGGCATTTCAGTTCAATTAAGTATCGTTTGTTATAAACTTGATATATTCTTTGTGCATGGATGTGTTAAAATTGCATTTGACTCGTTTTTTAATTAATCTGAGAAAACAAGTTGATTATATTCAACGTGCGTTTAATTGTTTAACAAAAGTAAGATCTTATCGTCAGAGTAAGTTAGCGCATTGAAACATGTTAAATATTGTCAGAAATAAAGTTTTCTGCAGTCTTAGTTCGTACAGGCTTATTTTCTTTAAAAATAAACAATAAATTAACGCACTAAGCGTTCAACGCCGCATTTCTTTTTAAATGCCATTTATTGTCGTTTGAAACTTTATTTTATTTGGCTTATTTATATCCAATTTTCTTAGACACAACGTACATATTATATAAAATAATAACATTATGTGTTAATTATATAAAATACTAACGTACGCGTACGCGTTTAACATTTCAATATCAAATATAATATTTTCATATAAACCAAAATATAAAATACATGATAACTAGCAATAAAAAAAATTCTAATAAAAACAAGTACCACTAAAGAAGAAAGACAACAATATATGTACATAAATGAAAACAGCACAAAGGCTTCCTAATACAAAACAAATAGTAAATTAATAATATATTCTCCTATGAAAGATATTTTAATCACAAGATAATAAAGTTGTTTATATCATTTATTGGGCGGCGGTGTAGCTTGCGACACCATCCAGATATGTGCAAAAGCTAGATTCTGGAAACACACAGAATTTATCCTGCATGACCTTGACAACTCGCGGTCACTTATCCATGCCTTGAAAGAAGTAGTGCGTGTACAGAAGAAATATGTATGTATAAGGAGACTAGACGTGCCAATTTTGTCCAGACCTGATACAAATGTTAACAATAATATTGTTATCTGTTTAAACTGGAAATTCATTATATTGTGAAATGTATATTTATGAATGAACAATGCCGTGAACGAATGTCACTCATTGAGTAAAGTTACAAAATGTTGACGGACGAGTGACGCCCGACGTGGGTGCTTAAGCCGGTTTAACAGTCGTTTAACCTCGTACAAAATTCAAAAGATTTTACTAACGCAACTGGAGTTTCCTAATGGTGTTTCTTTCCCTAATATTGTATGCATTACTTGACACATATAATATCTGTCCGTAGTTGCTATAGCACAAGGCCCGTGGATAACTAACTCCTGTCTTTTCTCAGGTATTACGGCAAGTCTGAAACCATCGGACGACACCACATGGATGGCGTGAGTGTTCTTGCTGCATACGTAAATGCACCCACCGCCTCCAATAGCGACGCCATTAGCACGTTCTAAATTCTCATCCTTATATATCCAGTGGACGATTTGTTCTGTGTTTACACAGGTAACGGTGTTTTTATCATAATCACTTACATAAACGAGATTGTTATCCGAACTTACTGTAAGGTAAGACGGTTGACGAAACAGTCTTTGTACTGAAACAGAATTGTGCTGAATAGTTTTAATGACAATGCCATCTAAATTCAGTATCTGAACCATTGCAGGATCGACGAAAGAAACTACAATTTTGTCATCCGAACAAGCAAGTCCATGACATTTCCCTGACACTCGTAAACTTTTATATATGTTTAAGTTCTGATCGGCTGTGTAAATTTTAATTTCCTGAGGACCTGGAAGTGATACTGCCAGTCGGAGTTTCGGCAGCAGAGTTAAATCACGTGGACGTGATTCCAGTGGTTGTCTGTGTGTGACTTTGTTTGTATCTATGTCAATCAGCTTAAGACACGAGTTCTCCGAATCAGCCACAATAAGCCGTGAAGGCGATATTTCCACCATAGCAGTTACGGAACAGTCATACTCGTCATCAGGTGATTTGATGTCAATCAAAGATGATGCCACACAGACTATGGCAGGTGACCCTTTTTTAAATTTTTTGTTTCCCTCGAAATATTCAGACTTAGATCCTGGTGTTGTTGTGCTATCTTTGCCGACACTAGTGACTTTACCCACAGCACTTTTGTCATTGGTAATATTCTCCAAACCACCTTTACCTCTACACGCAGGGGACGTTATCTTTTCTTCACTGACCTCAGCAACTTTCTCTAAAATGCCTTTACCTCTGGATGCAGGCGACGTTATCATTTCTACATTGACATTGGTAACATTCTCCACAGAAGGTTTATCTTTAGATTCACATGAGGTCACCGTCCCTTTTATAGCGACGTTATTGTGATTCTCTTTAAACTTTTCACCTATAGTTCTCGTTCCTGTTGACATCTTTTCTCCGGCGTTGCAGTCCTTTCGCCAAGCCTCGTTCGTGTGTGATGTTACGGGATTTGAAATGACGGTGGATATTTTCTCTTTGGAGCTTTTATCTTTTGATGCAGAATAAATCTCTTCGCCCACGGTATTGCCTTTCTCCACTAAAGGTCTACCTTTAAATGCATGTAGTGTTTCACCTTCTGCTGTGCCATTGCTGTCTGTCTCAATAGAAAGCGAACCTGTACAAGGTGCTTTAGCTACTTGAACCTCACTGTCTGTCTGCATACGACTTTGACATTCAGTTGCAGAATGTATCGACGTCTCTACTTCAATAAGCTTGTCCTTTACAAGCAAGCCTTGAAAATAAGGGTCATACGTTAGTTCAAATTCTTGTATATTCAATTCTGGAAGTAGTTGCTCTAGTTTGTCTACGGAATGTAATAATTCCTTTTTATATCTCTTCACGGCAATAAACAACTGATCTCTCTGCATTTCTTTTAGTAACAAGAGGTTGTCAATTTTCTCAACGGTATTAAAAAATTGCTGGTCACATGTTTTAATTAAACTCATCAAATTGTCGAGCTTCTCGTTGTTCATTTTCTTTAATTTATTTGCTCTTTTCCTTGCATTCTTCCCTTGTCTCTTTAGCTTGTCGACTATCTCATTTTGGAAAAGTTTATAATCGTCTGTAAATTTAGCATGACAATGTTCGTTCATGGCGATGAACTCTTGTATTGATTCTCTGCTCATATTGGATATTACTTTCTGCTTCTCTGACGCGCGACGAATTTCTTTCATGTCGACAGAAGACTCGATATGGTTTGAGAGATTTGAAATTATGTCCACATTCTGACACGTTCTGTGTCCTTCAATGAAGCACAATGTACATCCAAGGATATCCTCATCCAAACAATACATCTCCACTGCCCTATCCGGGTGTACGGTACATTTTTCCGAGTCAGTGGGAGTTGGCCTCTTGAGAGGCATGTTGTCACCTTCCAGCAGAACATGATTTTTGGTTCCCCGAACTGTCTTGTGCTGATTAACACAGATACCACACAGAAAGTCGTTGCAGGTCCGGCAGAATCCCGTGGCAATAGTAACCAATCCTGATTCTTCACACTGGTCACATGGGTTGTTTGACTTGTTCACCTTCCGCCTGGCGCCCCATACCTCCATGTTGACTGAAAAGATTTAAACGTGCACTTGTACAGGATAATTGATAATTTTGTTGCTAGTAGCAATAACATTTTTATTTTCTTCACAGAAATTGAAACGAATGATGGCTGAAATAGAGATAGAGCCGGAAATAGTCAAGCAGTTGTTTGTATTCATTTTAATTTTACAAAGACAATAAATATATATAAGAAGTCCCTTGGCTGATGTTGTTGATTAGGCCCTATCTTATGATTTCGTTCTCTTTCTGTTTCTCTACATTAATCTGTTGTTATTTATATATGTCAGCTTTGTGGAAAAAAACAAATGTATGCTAACTTAGGTCTTATATACGTGTGCAGATAAATTGTCTTCATGCATTAATAGTCATTCATATTTATTGAGAATTGGACAAGAAGACAATGGAAGCATATATGCCAACACAATTAAAGATTGAGAATATAATGGAGTCTACAATCAGAAGCTTATTTTGAAGATTTAAGGAATGCATTCTAGGTTTCATGTTGTTTTCTAAGTTCGATGATTTGGAAGGATTATTTTGAATTTCTTAGGTGGCCCAATATCTAAGGTGAGATATTAATAGAGAAGTTTGAGTTGTAACCAACAAAAGATCTACCCGTGCAAATATTAATAAAATGCAAATCCCACAAGATACAAACACTAAAATTTGTTTCGTAGACGATCGGACAAGTAAAGTTTCTACACCACATTGGTTCATGTCCCGGACAGGGATTTCATGAGGGAAAGTCTTTCAGCTGACCTGCGGTGCCGCAGTTTTACCTAAACATTTTTCTGGGGTTTTACCGAACAAATAATTAGTTGCCGTCGCCAAAATGGGCTTAATTTTGTTGTTGCAATAACACAAAAAAACAACCGACCAATAATTCGATAACCGAGGTAAAACCTATATGTAGGTATGTTTTACAGCTGACATGTCATGTAGATCAGAGATTCTCCTCACATGTAGACATATTGTCTGCAGTCTTCATACTTAATTAATGAAGTTTCAAAGCGTTGATTAACTGATCATACTTGTTCTCTAAGTTGTCGATATAAACGGAGTGCCGTCTGTCTGCGGTTAGTTTATTTAGTCCCGTTGAAATTTGAAATATAAGCTCAATAGAAGTTACTTTACAATTGTACATAAGCTTTACGGCGAGGCAGACGCCTCCGTCAGTACATGGGTTACTCTCCTTATTCATTAGGAAATGTTGAGCTAAAACTCTTAACATTTTTTTTTGCCTTTATCTATACTAACACAAATTCCGCACAGACATACCAACTTAGTTTTTAATGACAATAATAAGCCCCTTTCAATCCATATGTTTAAGACAAATAACTCCATATAGTCAGTGTTATACTTTTTGACACACACACACATGAGCACACACACACTCACGCACTCACACACACACATATAGAAGTATTGAACTGTTTACAAGTTATAAAGAAATCAACGGGCAGACAGGTAGACCATTTTTTTTTAAAAAATCAATAAGACATGCTGGCTAGTTACATAATTACACAACTGAAAAAAAACAAAGAGTTCCTTAAATATACGTTGCTTGACATTTTTTTATCTGACAATTATTACAATTGGTTTTATTTTTTTGTTATATCTTAAAGAAATGAAATGAGAACATTTTTATTAAAAGAAAAGAAACTTAGAAGCCGTAGAATTTACCTTTACTTATCTCCTATTCACCAAATGGAAACAAAATGTAAAACTGATACATTCCTTATTCTCAGTAAGTAAACATGCTCATAATTCTATCGTTCAATATAATAAATGACCTATGCTGTCCAGATATAAAACACAACTCCAACACTAAGGATATATCACGTCAATGCCACTGAGAAATGTGTATTAAAATAACCCTATACCCGTACAGCGTATTCGATAAATCACTACATGCTCAGTGAGTTCTTTTGTTGTTAAAAGGAATTGATCGATAGAAGAGTAACGTTCTTTATGCAGCACATATTATGTTATAATGTTCCCTCTTCTTGTCATTGTAGTCAAAACATGTAACTGTGTTTTGTAGAGAGCAGATTTCTAGATTATTGTATATTGGATTCGCAGATTTGCTTATCATTATCATTGACAGTTCTGTATCGATGTACACTATAACAACCACCATACCCATACGTGCCTCGTTTGCGTTCTGTAAAGATAAAACTATGGGTCACAGCTAACAAAACAGGCATTGTTTAAGTTAGAATACACTGATCTACAGTATTTTTGTTTGTAATAACAATGATATTATGTGTGATGATAATGATGATGATGATATTAATAATATTGATGCTGATGATGTTGCTGCTGCTGCTAATGATGATATGACACCACGCTAAAAACGAAATAAATGTAGTCAATAATACCACGATTTAAAGAAACCCGATAACATTAATGTTGAACTGGTAGATTTTATCTTCCGATGCTGACCTTTTATTAATGTCATCCACTATTATTGTATTTCGATTGTTGTTATATATTTTCCTTAACAATTTCCGCTTAAGTAGGAATAGACGCTATATTCTAATGCCTTTAAGACATTTAAATGTAAAAGTCTAGAACTTATTTGTATGGACCGTTCTTTTCAAGATACAAAGTGCAATGGTGTCTGTTGCAATTTATTATTCATGTGTCAACAAGCTTGATATTAAAGCACTAATGACGAGCAGCAATACTGGTAAGAAAGAAAATTAACGAAGTTATATCATTCCTTAATTCCAGAGCGTCCTTTGAGGATATGAAACACTTGATTTTATTTTATGTGTTATCTGTTGCATGACCGACCATTCAAAATGGCATGATTTAGAAAAGGTTATTGTAGGTTGTAGATGTCCTAAATAGCTATTTCGTTACGCATTATGAATGCCATACTATAGCATGGTTGAATAACAACTTATTTTAAATCACCAATCAAAAGACTAGCACCCGCACCCGCACACAGCCCCCACCACCACACACTGATGTTGGCTTGTTCCGAATCACTTTAAAGTAGATACGTTGTTAAAGTAAATGTAGTTAAATGTATTTTTTCCTACCTTAACTGAGATGTCGCAATCTTGAACACTAAATATACACAGGATATTCTCCAGTAGTTTTAATAAAGTGTTCTAAAGCCTTCGCAATCTCAGAACATTTAAGTAATGCTAGGCTACCACTAGTTTCTAATCACCCTCTTATCTCTGTGCATGTGAGTTCTGCACTGGTGCGAAAAAAGTTAAACTTCAACCGTTGTTTACAACAATAAGCTAGCCCAAATGAACACTGAATGTGAATTCAAAATATAGAAGAACAGATAAGGTGGCTATATGTAAACCATGAATTCAAGGCTGTGACGTTCGGGCCAGTCTATCGACTGTCGCAAATATATACAAAGCAGAGGAAACATGAGGCAAGTTCCCAACACATTACAGCGTTGTAAAGCAACGTACAGCTTAAATAACCTGAATGGGATGACATATCCAATTTTCTCGTCATGGTTTCTTGTGAGTCTGTTGGCCACTTATTGTGTTATATGTTAGTGGTATACAAGTCCTACAACACCAGTATTTCTTCATCCTGGTATTTTTATATTTAAAATTGGTTTAATTCAACACAAAATATTTGTTTCGTTTCTATATTTCAGACCACAGTAACATCTTTTACTATCTCCACGTTAGTGGTGACGTGACTTGTAAACCACAGTGATCTCTGTCATTAATCTCCACGTTAGTGATGACGTGAATTTAAGACCACAGTGATCTCTGTCACTAATCTCCACGTTAGTGGTGAGGTGACTGTTATACCACAGTGATCTCTGTCACTAATCCCCACATTAGTGATGACATGACTGTTATACCACAGTGATCTCTGTCACTAATCTCCACATTAGTGGTGACGTGACTGTTATACCACAGTTATCTCTGTCACTAACCTCCACTTAGTGGTGAGGTGACTGTTATACCACAGTTATCTCTGTCACTAATCTTCACATTAGTGATGACCACAGTAGTCTCTGTCACTAATCTCCACATTAGTAGTGACATGACTTGTAAACCACAGTTATCTCTGTCACTAATCTCCACGTTAGTGATGACGTGACTGTTATACCACAGTGATCTCTGTCACTAATCTCTACATTAGTGGTGACGTTACTGTTATACTACAGTAATCTCTGTCACTAATCTCCACATTAGTGATGACATGACTGTTATACCACAGTTATCTCTGTCACTAATCTCCACATCAGTGGTGACGTTACTGTTATACTACAGTAATCTCTGTCACTAATCTCCACGTTAGTGATGACATGACTGTTATACCACAGTGATCTCTCTCACTAATCTCTACATTAGTGATGACGTGAATTTTAGACCACAGTGATCTCTGTCATTATCTCCACATTAGTGGTGACGTGACTTGTAAACCACAGTGATCTCTGTCACTAATCTCCACATTAGTGATGACATGACTTGTAAACCACAGTGATCTCTGTCATTAATCTCCACGTTAGTGATGACGTGAATTTAAGACCACAGTGATCTCTGTCACTAATCTCCACGTTAGTGGTGAGGTGACTGTTATACCACAGTGATCTCTGTCACTAATCCCCACATTAGTGATGACATGACTGTTATACCACAGTGATCTCTGTCACTAATCTCCACATTAGTGGTGACGTGACTGTTATACCACAGTTATCTCTGTCACTAACCTCCACTTAGTGGTGAGGTGACTGTTATACCACAGTTATCTCTGTCACTAATCTTCACATTAGTGATGACCACAGTAGTCTCTGTCACTAATCTCCACATTAGTAGTGACATGACTTGTAAACCACAGTTATCTCTGTCACTAATCTCCACGTTAGTGATGACGTGACTGTTATACCACAGTGATCTCTGTCACTAATCTCTACATTAGTGGTGACGTTACTGTTATACTACAGTAATCTCTGTCACTAATCTCCACATTAGTGATGACATGACTGTTATACCACAGTTATCTCTGTCACTAATCTCCACATCAGTGGTGACGTTACTGTTATACTACAGTAATCTCTGTCACTAATCTCCACGTTAGTGATGACATGACTGTTATACCACAGTGATCTCTCTCACTAATCTCTACATTAGTGATGACGTGAATTTTAGACCACAGTGATCTCTGTCATTATCTCCACATTAGTGGTGACGTGACTTGTAAACCACAGTGATCTCTGTCACTAATCTCCACATTAGTGATGACATGACTTGTAAACCACAGTGATCTCTGTCACTAATCTCCACATTAGTGATGACATGACTTGTAAACCACAGTGGTCTCTGTCACTAATCTCGACATTAGTGATGACATGACTTGTAAACCACAGTGATCTCTGTCACTAATCTCCACATTAGTGATGACATGACTTGTAAACCACAGTGATCTCTGTCACTAATCTCCACATTAGTGATGACATGACTTGTAAACCACAGTGATCTCTGTCACTAATCTCGACATTAGTGATGACATGACTTGTAAACCACAGTGATCTCTGTCACTAATCTCCACATTAGTGATGACATGACTTGTAAACCACAGTGATCTCTGTCACTAATCTCCACATTAGTGATGACATGACTTGTAAACCACAGTGATCTCTGTCACTAATCTCCACATTAGTGATGACATGACTTGTAAACCACAGTGATCTCTGTCACTAATCTCCACATTAGTGATGACATGACTGTTATACCACAGTAATCTCTGTCACTAATCTCCACATTAGTGATGACATGACTGTTATACCACAGTGATCTCTGTCACTAATCTCCACATTAGTGATGACATGACTGTTATACCACAGTTATCTCTGTCACTAATCTCCACATTAGTGATGACATGACTGTTATACCACAGTGATCTCTGTCACTAATCTCCACATTAGTGATGACATGACTGTTATACCACAGTTATCTCTGTCACTAATCTCCACATTAGTGGTGAAGTGACTGTTATACCACAGTTATCTCTGTCACTAATCTCCACGTTAGTGGTGACGTGACTGTTATACCACAGTTATCTCTGTCACTAATCTCCACATTAGTGGTGACGTGACTGTTATACCACAGTTATCTCTGTCACTAATCTCCACATTAGTGATGACATGTCACTAATCTCCACATTAGTGATGACATGACTTGTAAACCACAGTGATCTCTGTCACTAATCTCCACATTAGTGATGACATGACTTGTAAACCACAGTGATCTCTGTCACTAATCTCCACATTAGTGGTGACGTGACTGTTATACCACAGTTATCTCTGTCACTAATCTCCACATTAGTGATGACATGACTGTTATACCACAGTTATCTCTGTCACTAATCTCCACATTAGTGATGACATGACTGTTATACCACAGTGATCTCTGTCACTAATCTCCACATTAGTGATGACATGACTTGTAAACCACAGTGATCTCTGTCACTAATCTCCACATTAGTGATGACATGACTTGTAAACCACAGTGATCTCTGTCACTAATCTCCACATTAGTGATGACATGACTTGTAAACCACAGTGATCTCTGTCACTAATCTCCACGTTAGTGATGACGTGACTTGTAAACCACAGTGATCTCTGTCACTAATCTCCACATTAGTGATGACGTGACTTGTAAACCACAGTGATCTCTGTCACTAATCTCCACATTAGTGATGACATGACTTGTAAACCACAGTGATCTCTGTCACTAATCTCCACATTAGTAGTGACATGACTTGTAAACCACAGTGATCTCTGTCACTAATCTCCACATTAGTGATGACGTGACTTGTAAACCACAGTGATCTCTGTCACTAATCTCCACATTAGTGATGACATGACTTGTAAACCACAGTGATCTCTGTCACTAATCTCCACATTAGTAGTGACATGATTTGTAAACCACAGTGATCTCTGTCACTAATCTCCACATTAGTGATGACGTGACTTGTAAACCACAGTGATCTCTGTCACTAATCTCCACATTAGTGATGACATGACTGTTATACCACAGTTATCTCTGTCACTAATCTCCACATTAGTGGTGACGTGACTGTAAACCACAGTAATCTCTGTCACTAATCTCCACATTAGTGATGACATGACTTGTAAACCACAGTGATCTCTGTCACTAATCTCCACATTAGTGATGACATGACTTGTAAACCACAGTGATCTCTGTCACTAATCTCCACATTAGTGATGACATGACTTGTAAACCACAGTGATCTCTGTCACTAATCTCCACATTAGTGGTGACGTGATTGTAAACCACAGTGGTCTCTGTCACTAATCTCGACATTAGTGATGACATGACTTGCAAACCACAGTGATCTCTGTCACTAATCTCCACATTAGTGATGACGTGACTTTTAGACCACAGTAATCTCTGTCACTAATCTCTACATTAGTGATGACGTGACTTTTAGACCACAGTAACTTGTGTCACTAATCTCCACATTAGCGATGACATGACTTGTAAACCACAGTGATCTCTGTCACTAATCTCCACATTAGTGATGACATGACTGTTATACCACAGTAATCTCTGTCACTAATCTCCACATTAGTGATGACATGACTGTTATACCACAGTAATCTCTGTCACTAATCTCCACATTAGTGGTGACGTGACTGTTATACCACAGTGATCTCTGTCACTAATCTCCACGTTAGTCGTGACGTGAACTTTATACCACAGTAACTTGTGTCACTAATCTCCAAGTTAGTAGTGACATGACTTTTAAACCTCAGTAATCTCTGTCACTAATCTCCACGTGAGTGGTGACGTGACTTTTAGACCACAGTAGTCTCTGTAACTAATCTCCACGTAAATAGTGACGTGAATTTAAGACCACAGTAACCTCTGTCACTTATCTCCACGTTAGTGATGGCTCGACTTTTACGGAACAGAGAATACACGTAATTTTGGCGCAAATATAGCAGCATTTTTAACGGACATATATTAATTAAAAGTTTGTGCACAACAATTTTTATTAGATTAGATTAAGTTATGGTTATTGGCGCCGTTCTTGAGAGCAGTGCCTTTTAAGGAATGCATTTTACGGGCACGATAGTATAGCTGAAAAAACAACAACAGGAAATCTCAGCAGGGTGCTGGCATTTATAGCAATTCGCAGCTTTTGTGGACGTATTGTTTAACAAAAGAAATAAAGAATATCGATGTAAGCAATGCAGCTTGTAAATACATATGTATCAGAGAACAAGGAAGGAAACAAAATAGCAAATACTATACGTTTCATCAGAATATTCGTTCGTTACTGTCAAATGTTTATGCAATTAATCGACATTGTAAAAGAGTGTTTAATTCCTAGGATAGTCATCTTCTTATTAAAAGCGAAGGCTTTCTATGGCACCTTCGATGTCCCACATCCCAGATCTTTTTGTAAGTGTCTAGAACGCGTCTAACATAGGTTGAATTATACATGTGTCTACAAATCAAAGCGCCGTCGATCCTGTAGATATACAAATATACTTTTTCAGCGTTACTTTCTAACCTTACGTTAAGCCTACTTAGAGTTGCTGACGCAAGGCAAGCCATGGTTAATAAATTTACACTTGATAGGCATTTCAGTTCAATTAAGTATCGTTTTTAATAAACTTGATATATTCTTTTTGCATGTATGTGTAAAATTGCATTTGGCTCGTTTTCTAATTAATCTGTGATAACAAGTGGTTTATATTCAACGTGCGTTTAAGTATTTAACAAAAGTAAGATATTATCATTAGAGTTAATAAGCGCATTGAAACATGTAAAATATTGTCAGAAATAAAATTTTCTGCAGTCTTAGTTCGTACAGGCTTATTTTCTATAAAATAAACCATAAATTAACACACTAAACTTATTTAAATTATATTATGCATATAACTTGGTTTAAATTAAATGGATTATGCTTTTTATTTTCATAAATGTTTATTACTTGAATGTATTAATTTAGCTTAAAAGTCATGTAAAGTAGTGAAACTACTTTTGACTGAGGCTTTTTTATAATACAAAAAAATAAATAAAATGCAAAATCTACAACCCGGAAATAAGCTTATAAATCTACAAATGAAGACCCCGGTTACATTAATATAAACCATTTGAAATAAAATTGAACAAAAGCATGATTTCCACTATCGTAACGGTAACTGTATCACTGTGAAACGTTATCGGTATGAAGAGCGCCCTCTGCTGAAGAAAAAATACAGAATTTGACGAACGAGATTTGAACGAGATTTGAACAATATGAAATAGTTTTAAAAATAGGTTTTCCGATGAAAATCTTATTTTCACGATAATGAATGTGGCATGCTGAAAATATATTATGTTTTTTTTTTTGCTTTTGCATCGAGTAGAATAATTAATACATCAACATTTCATCAACACACATCTATTCACCTGTTTGGTCTCAGACTTACAAATGATTTGGTCAGCCTGATCGATTGTTTGTCTTAATGGAACGCCTTAACTTTACATTCCATGCGGTAACTGTTTTGTTTGTTTGTTGTTACGGGCCGTATTTTTCACCGAGGCCTTTCTCACATATGAACAGATCCTCTAAAAGTTTGATAAAGAATAAATTGCCCAAGAACAGGCCAATCACTAATGAAGTGTCAGTGTCTCAAGCGTATTGTGCCGACTAAATTGTTTGTGTCATGAGAGTTGGTATGGCTGCAAAAGATTGTGCTTTATGTGATAAGCAAGCTTATCCAATGTGTACTCTACTTAACAAGCCTAATTTATCACTGACGTCATCGTATCAGACACATATTACAAAGGGGCTTATAACACTGACGTCAAACGAAAGTCTTATTTATCTTTTATATGAGTACTTTCCTGTTTTGTGAAACAATTTACCTAATTTTGACCGTTTGAAAAAAACATTTTTAATGCATATCACATATTCTCTCTGTTGCGTAGTATATAAACTAGGCAACAGAGAAATCAATCTTGTACAACGACTGACAGCATCATAATGCCAAAATCAAGTTATCTTTCGGACGACTCTGTGTTGTGTCAATGCAAGCTATTACCCCATCAAGCATTCGAACAAATCGCTTTTTCTCTCATTTCACCAAGACGTCATTGAACTTTTGTTTTCAAATATAAGTAAAATGACAGACAATTCGTCTTTTAAAATTTCTGAGCAGACAATTTCAATTAACTTATGTTGATTAACAATTCGTTTACTCTTATCATATGTATTCGAGACTCTAAATGAACAATTGTCTGAAGCAGACATGTGTCGATTTACGGTCCTCTTAATTGCTATTCAAGCGCACTACCACTACATCATATTATATCATATACAAAAGATGAGGTTTTTGCAGGCAATCATACCAAACAGATGTAAACTTGCTGGGCTACGGAACAGCACATAGCCATAGGGGCGCTTTACACAAGACTTGGGGGTATCCACAATGTAGATTATGGCTCCAAACTTCACTTGTCATAATTCGCCTTCTATAATTTTTTGGATCAGAAGACTTCATAATGATAATTTTAGTATAAAACATGTTCGAGTAGCTCTTTGGTATACCGGTTCGAACTCATAATCGTCATAACTTCCGAGTTTGTTGTTGTAAAAGGAACATGTTCATATAAAAATAAATAAATATAAACCGCAATGATGTTCTTTATAAAATCATTAAAATACACTGTTGTTTTATTTATTTTTTATTTTCAACAAATGAAACTAAATATCCAATACATTTTTGAAGATATTTCTTAAATGCTTCTGTCAAGTGTACCTTCATAATGGTCATGAGTTAAAGGCGGTATCCGACAGTTTGCCTATATCGAAAATATGTAACACTATCTGGCCTCTGTTTGGGGTATTTGTGCATAATTTCTTTTGAAAAACATGATTCTTTAATCTTAGATTTAACGATTTTCAACAGTATCTCAATTTTGGGTCATTCAAACTTGTAAAGCAAGTGCAATTGAAAATATCTAGAAAACTGATGAGTTACCTACATTAATGTAAATGGGTATGCTAAATGTATAGAAAATTATCCTGCCAGTTATGTCTTTATTGATATTTCTTTTTTAAAATGGTCTTATGTTTATAAATAAGAAAACTCCTATGTTATATCTTCTTTAGGTAAGTGTTTTGGTATTGAGTCTCATTTTCATAAGACAAACAAACCAAACATATTACTTGATTGGTTTGACTCAGGCTGTTGCACATATGTAATTTCCTGTGTACAAACAAACTAAACAATTTAATAAGGATTTTCCATTTTTTTCTGCTTACTGCTCTTAAAAGCCAAAGGATTTATTCCCAAAGTATCAAATATGTTTTTTTAAAGTATTTTGGTGGATGCTGCTCAATATAACCTAATTTCACCACATGTTTATGATTGCATTTACTTGGAATATACCAAGTAACGAATTTGTAATCAAATTTAGCACAAAACATACAAGTAAATAAAATGTACAAATATAACAAAAGACACATGTTTTCCTTCTTAATCTGCTAGATGGACGCAAATGTCAAATTCACATTCCTAAACCTCTCCTCAGTTTGGAAGCATTATAACCTTACTTTGACATTCTTCAACTGAAGGTGCAGTATTGCATTTGCTGTGTCTATATGTCCTATTAATTAAACGATTCCACAAACGGCTTCAATTGTAAGTAAGCGAAATAAAGTTGTTCTTGTAGAATTTGGTCAGTATTTGAAATTTTAGCCCACTTTTTGTGTTAATAATAAAAATAAAACTACGTATAAACGTTTCAATCATTACATAATAAATGTCATTCTTATCAAACAAATCGTTAAAAGTTAGAGGGTTTAAAAGAGATGAGGTAAAACTTTTATAAATTCAACCAAAGCGATTAAGGAGACGAGACAGAGAACCACAAGACTCAGAAAATCATCTAGGTCACCTAGAGGTGAAGGCGGTGTTACCATTACTGCTATATCGCTGCTGTCTTTCCTTAAAAAACAACTAACTCTAGATTTTGGTGATAAATTTGCCTCCCCTATGACGCTGTTCTCCGCCCTTACAATTCTACTTGCTTTGTTAGGCAACGGGGTCGTCTCTGCTTTGACATTGCTTGCTTTCCACACTGACGAGTTACCTCTTGTTGCAGGCGATGGTCCCGTTTCTATTTTGGTGTCGTTGTCTTTTCCCACTGACGAGTTACCTCTTGTTGCCGACTGTGGTCCCGTTTCTGATTTGACGTTCTTGCCTTTACCCACTGACGAGTTAATACTTGTTTCCGGTGGTGTTCCCGTTTTTGTTTTGCCGTTGTTGGCTTTTTCCATCGAAGTGTTACCTTTTGTTGAGGTCGGTCGTACAACCTCTGTTTTGTCGCTGTTGTCTTCCCCCATTGACGTGTTTTCTCTTGTAGCAGGCATTGAGCCTGTTTCTGTTTTGGCGTTGATGTCTTTTCCCATTGAAGTATTTCCCCTTGTTGATGGCGGTCGTCCCATTTCTGTTTTGTCGCTGTTGTCTTCTCCTATTGACATGTTATCTCTTGTAGCAGGCAGTGATCCCGTTTTTGTTTTTGCGTTGACGTCTTTTCCCATTGAAGTATTTCCTCTTGTTGAAGGCGGTCGTCCCATCTCTGTTTTGACACCGCTGTCTGTCTCCTCTGAAATGTTACATCTTACAGCAGGCGGTCGTCCCATCTCTGTGTTGACGGTGGAATCTTTTCCCACTGAAGTACTAATTATAGATGCAGGCGTTGGTCTCGTCTCTGTTTTGACGCTGTTTTCTTTTTTTACTAAAGTGTTACCACGAGATGCGGGCAGTATTCCCGTCTCTATTTTGACGCTGGTGTCTTTGTTTACTAAAGTGTTCTTTCTAAGTGAAGGTAGGGGAATAATGTCTAATTTGCTGCCACTATCTGTCACCATGGAATTGCTACTTTAAGATAGAAATGTTGGTACCTTCCCCACTGTGACATTGCTAACATTCACCACAGAAATGTTAACCTTAGGTGGTGCAGCCGATGGAAAAGTCTCAATTGCAACGTTGTTGCTGTTCCCTAGAGATATGTTATCACTACGTTGGGTCGGTGATAGCACCGCCTCCACTTGGCTGCTGCTGTCACTGGCCACAGAAGTGGTACATTTAGATAAATGCGGTGGTACCGTCGCTGACTTGACACAGCCTTCACCCTGCACTGACATAATATATCTAGATGCTTGCAATGTTAACTCTTTCTCTTTAAAGTTGATGTCTTCCTCTAGAATATCTCTACCTTCAGATAAAGGTTTTACCGTCGCTATTTTGATCGAAGTGTTTCCTGTGGATTCATATGATATATCGCGTTTAGCTTTGGTGTTGGTAATCGTCATTACAGAATCTTTATATTGATCTTGGGGTGAAGCCAATGTATCTGTTTTGACACTACGGTCGCTGTCAGCAATTGCTTTGACAGAAGGGTCAACAAGTAACTTATATTTTTGAAAATACAATTTTGAACCTAGTTCCTCTTATTCATGGACAGAATCAAGGATTTGTCTTCTATATTTCTTCACGACTATAAACAACTGCACGTGTTTCTGCGTGTGTGGTAGTAATATGCTGTCTTCAATCCTTTCATTACATGAACCAACTTCCAACTCATAAAAGTTGGTTAATCACTTCAGCAAGCCTTTCTTTGTTGTTTTTATTAATATTTTCCGCCTTAATTAGTGCATCTTTCCTGGTCCTATAAGCTTGGTGTCGATCTCCGATAGAAAATTCTGATAGTTAGCGAGACATTTTGCATAACAATGTTCATTAACGGAACGCAACTTGTCAACTGTTTCTCTGAAAATATTACTGAGGTATTTATGTTTTTTCGAGGCTTCCTGAACTTCTGACATGTCTTTTGAGGACTCTACATTCTTTGACAGATTCGAAATCAGGTCGATATTCTGACATGACCTGTGTCCAATGGTGAAGCAAAGAGTATATCCAAGGATATCCTCATCCAAACAATACATCTCTCTACCGGTCTGCCCGGGTGTACAGTACATCGTTCCATGGGAGTTGGCATCTGGTGCTGCATGTCGTCTCCTTCCAATAATTCATGACTTTTGGTTCCCCGAAACTTTTTGTGTTCACTGACACAGACTCTGCACAGGAAATCGTTGCATGCCCGACAGAAACCGAAGGCAACAACAATCTGTCCTGATTCTTTACATTGGTCGCATAGCTTATTGTTGTCATTGTGCTCAGAACTGCGTGGCTTGATCGCTCTCCTGATGACACCAGATACCTCCATGAGGACTAAAACAGATGTATATATAAATGTATTTTGCAATTGATGATGATGATGATGATGATGATGATGATGATGACGATGATGATGATGATGATGATGATGATAATGATGATTATGATGATATTGATGATTTTCATGATGACGATGATGTAAATGATGACGATAATGATAATCAGGATGATGAAGATCATAATGCTGCTTAAGGCATTGATGATGATGGTGATAATTGTGATGACGATCAAGTTTATACATAGGATCTGTTGTGACTTTGTAAATAGTTTATTTCCCTTTATTTATTTATGATAAAAATAAAATGTAATATTATAAAGTGTTTAAGCATAATTATTTTCAATAATTTTTTGTTCACCATTTTTGGCATACCTTGTTTTAAACTCAAGAATTACAACTTCTTTTATCTATGTATATGATATATCAGCTGCCAGGTACGTGACGTAACTTGACTTGCACTGACATAAACGTTAGATTGTTTTTGTCAATAAATATTCACACCGCCTATATCCTTAAATAAATAGACGCTTGTTCCTTTGTTTGTTTCTCAAGAAATCTTGTAAGACAACGTACAATTGTTCACCTACCTTAAAAATTGGTCTCCTTATCCACACAATTATTCTTCTAATTTCGACTAGCCAGTAAATCCATCTGCGTAAGTTATAGTCATAATTTCTTGTATAAAATTAATCACGTCTAGACATATTGCCTTCTTCTTGTGTTCTATTAAAGAAAACCTTCGTAGCCGTTCGACAATCACGTGTACCTGTTATATTTCGGCATGTGTTATCCCTATTGAGATATGAACAAGATGTTATATTTTTGGTCAATAATCCGTTTCTATGCAGGGTAAGCTAACTTCACAGTACTCATCCCCTTTTAATTTGTTGAACACTCTACAAGAAATATATCGTCTGGTGATCGATACTGATCACGTTTGGTTAGACGTACAATGGAAATTTGGCAAGGTTTCAACATCGATATAAACTATTTACATGAGCGGTCTACACTGAGCCGTTAAACCTGTCTTGTCTGCCATGTTTAATGGTAAATGGGGTTTATATATCTACTGTATTCACGTTTTGTTCTTATTAACTACGATGATCAACTTTTATTAATTATAACATACTTATTCATAAATTATCAATATAACATTTAGGAAAAGAAACATTGAGATAAACGGCCCTTTAGATTACAATACTGAAGACTTCAATGGTGTAGAATTGCTTTGAGAATCAAAGCGCTAAAAAGTGCTAGTAGCTTATCCACTAGGAACGCGTTTATGTGTAAGTTATATGGGATAACCCGTAACAGTATTTCCTTATTAAAACGGGTACTTAACTATTACGAAACATATTGTCGTATTTCCACGATAATAATATTTTTCCAAGATTGTTTTCTCTCTATATGAGTAATATCTGTGTGCATTTGTATGTATACTTGAATATAATGGCTTTAAAGCGACTGTTTAAACGACGACGGCGACAAAAACATCAACAACAATAATATTAATGATAATAATAATAACAACGGTAAGCGCTTAAGCTTAAGTTATTGGAGGTCGAATTGTTGCTGTACACTGGCTGTTTCCTATTTGTTTCGCTTTGGCGTTGGCACTGTCCAAGATTGGGCATTGTCATTTGGCAGACAGCACAGTCCTAACAGAAATGTTTATAAACAGGTTAAAAACAGGCATTTAGTATTTCAGTATGTGCACGTCTGCGAAATTAGCAAATCTCATATTTTATAAATGGAAAGCTTATTAAATTCTACTGGTGGCACCCTATGGGGCAGAACTTTCAGCCTATTGGGGCATCTATATCTAAGCCTATTGGAGCATACAGTTTCTGCCTAGTTGGGCATACAGTATCATACTATTTAAGCATACAGTCTTAGCCTAGTTGCGCATGTAGTTACAGACTATTTGAGCATCCGGTCTTAGCCTAGTTGGGCATACAGTTTCAGACTTTTTGTGCATACAGTCTTAACCTAGCTGACTATTTGAGATACAGTTTCAGCCAAGTTTGGTATACAGTTTCAGCCTAGTTGGACATACCATCTTTTAAGCCTTGTTGAGCATGCAGTTTCAGCCTATTGCGGCATAGTGAAGCGTACAGTTTCAGCCTAGTTGGGCAGGCTAGTTGGGCATACGCTTGAATGTTTTGATGGTCTTACCGACTATTTGTTCGGTGTACCTGCTTTGACAGTGGCTTAGCATGATGGGGATGGAAACCATGACCATAAATTGACATTACCAACGTGACTTGAGAGTTGTATTGTGTTATACAAGTAAAGTTATAAATAATTTATTATTTTTATTAATTTGCCTTGTCATATATGAGCTATCTGTTCGGGGACGCGAAATGTATAAAATGTTATTTCTGCCATTGTTTGTCTTAAAGAGAAAGCAAACTGGTTTATTAATGATGTAAGAGTCTGTTCAGCCGTGTGGCGTCTTTGTTCTTTCAGACTCGAATCTCCCAATAATAGCGGTAAGCGCTAAAGCTATGGTGTGTAAGCGGCCCGGTTAGCTCAGTCGCTAGAGCATTTCGCCTAGTTAACGAAGGGTCCCGGGTTCGTGTCCCGGACTGGCTGCACATTTTTCTCTCTCTGTTTACATAAACATATCCAGTTATCCCTAGTGTATGATATAGAATGTTCTTGATCGCTTTGTTTTGCTTTCTTGTTTCAGTAAATTACAACGGGTTGTTTCGGTCAGGATCATTGGTGGACAGAGATGAGAGTACATTGCAACGGGTTGTTTCGGCCAGGACCATAGACGGAGAAGGGAGTAAGGACTGGTATGGTTCCAGGTTAAACTTGCAATAGGCAATAACATGTGGGACGGAAAGAGGGCAGCGCAATCTGAACATGGACACAATTCCAAGGATCAGCGGAGCAGAAGACAGCACTGTCCGAACAGAAAATAATTCTTATCAATTAAGTTAAAACATGCATTTAGTATGTTAGTATTTGCACATCAGACAAAGCTGGGATTTTGTCATTGAGCAGCCTGTCACGATTTTTGTTTCCCAAGATAAGCCATGGTTGCAGGCGGAGAAATTTCAATTGAAATTTGCAAGTTATTTTTTTAATAAATGGAAAGTCTGTTAAATTCTTCTGGTATAATACCCTACTAGGCTGAAACTGTATCTCAAATAGTCTGAAAATATATGCCCAACTAGGCTGAATCTATATGCCTAACTAGGCTGAAACTGTATCTCAAATAGTCTGAAACTGTATACCCAATTAGGCTGAAACTGTATGCCCAAGTAGGCTGAAACTGTATCTCAAATAGTCTGAAACTATATGCCCAACTAAGCTGAAACTGTATGCCCAAGTAGGCTGAAACTGTATCTCAAATAGTCTGAAACTATATGCCCAACTAGGCTGAAACTATATGCCAAACTAGGCTGAAACTGTATACCCAACTATGCCAAACTGGGCTAAGACCGTATGCTCAAATGGGCTTAAATATATATGCCCCAAACCTTATGCTCAGATAGTCTGGAACTGCATGCCCAACTAGGCTGAAACTGTAGCCAACTAGGCTGAAACTATATCTCAAATATGTGGAAACTGCATGCCCAATAGGTTGAAACTGTATGACCAACTAGGTTGAAACTGTATCTCAACTAGGTTTAAACTGTATGCCCAACTACGTTTAAATTGCATGCTAGGCTGAAACTGTATGCCCAACTAGGCTGAAACTGCAAGCCTGGCTAGACTGAAACTGTATGGCCAACTAGGCTGAAACTGTATGCCAACTAGGCGGAAACTGTATGGCCAACTAGTTTCAGCCTTGTTGGGCATACAGTTTCAGACTATTTAAGATACAGCTTCAGCCTAGTCAGGCATACAGTTTCAGCCTAGTTGGACATACAGTTGCAGCCTGTTTCATCATACAGTCTTTGACTAGATGAGCATGCAGTTTCAGCCTAGTTAACCTAGTTTGCCGTAGAGTTTCAGCCTAGTTGGGCATATAGTTTCAGACTATTTGAGATACAGTTTCAGCCTAGTTGGGCATACAGTTTCAGCCTAGTTAGGCATACAGTTTCAACCTAGTTGGGCATATAGTTACAGCCTATATGGCTATCCAGTTTCAGCCTAGTAAGGCATATAGTTTCAGCCTAGTTGTGCATATAGTTTCAGACTAGTTAGGCATATATTTTCAGCCTAGTTGGGCATATAGTTTCAGACTATTTGAGATACAGTTTCAGCCTAGTTGGCTATACAGTTTCAACCTAGTTGGGCATACAGTTTCAGCCTAGTTTGTCATACAGTTTCAGCCTAGCTCGGCATGCAGTTTTAGACTATTTGAGATGCTGTTTCAGCCTAGTTAGCTATACACTTTCAGCTTGATGTGATAACAGTTTCAGTCTAGTTCGATCATACAGTTTCAAACTAGTTGGCCATACAGTTTCAGCCTAAATATCCATAGCGATTCAGCCTAGTTGGACATTCAGTTTCAAACTAGTTGGGCATGCAGTTTCAGCATACAGTTTCAGCCTAGTTGGGCATGCAGTTACAGCCTGTTTCATCATACAGTCTTTGACTAGATGGGCATGCAGTTTCAGCATAGTTAACCTAGTTTGCCGTACAGTTTCAGCCTAGTTGGCCATATAGTTACAGCCTATATGGCTATACAGTTTCAGCCTATTTGGGCATTCAGTTTCAGCCTAGTTGGACATACAGTTTCAGCCTAGTTGGGCATACAGTTTCAGCCTAGTTGGGCATACAGTTTCAGCCTAGTTGGCCATACAGTTTCAGTCTAGCCAGGCCTGCAGTTTTAGCCTAGTTGGGCATACAGTTTCTGCCAAGTTGGGCATGCAATTTCAACGCAGTTGGGCATACAGTTTGAACCTAGTTGAGATACACTTTCAACCTAGTTGGTCATACAGTTTCAGCCTAGTTGGGCATGCAGTTTCCACATATTTGATATATAGTTTCAGCCTAGTTGGCTACAGTTTCAGCCTAGTTGGGCATACAGTTTCAGCTTAGTTGGCCATACAGTTTCAGCCTAGTTGGCATACAGTTTCAGCCTAGTTGGGCATACAGTTTAAGCTTAGTTGGGCATGGAGTTTCAGCCTAGTTGGCCATACAGTTTCCGCCTAATTGGGCATACAGTTTCAGCCTAGTTGGCCATACAGTTTCAGTCTAGCCAGGCCTGCAGTTTCAGCCTAGTTGGGCATACAGTTTCTGCCTAGTTGGGCATGCAATTTCAACGTAGTTGGGCATACAGTTTCAACCTAGTTGGTCATACAGTTTCAGCCTATTGGGCATGCAGTTTCCACATATTTGAGATATAGTTTCAGCCTAGTTGGCTACAGTTTCAGCCTAGTTGGGTATACAGTTTCAGCCTAGTTGGGAAACATTTTCAACCTAGTTGGGCATGCAGTTCCAGACTATCTGAGCATACGGTTTCAGCCTAGTTGGGCATACAGTTTCAGTCTAGCTGGTCATACAGCTTAAGCCTATTTGAGATACAGTTTCAACCTACTTGGTCATACAGTTTCATCCTATTTGATATACGGTTTCAGCCTAGTTGGGCATACAGTTTCAACCTACTTGGTCATACAGTTTCATCCTATTTGATATACGGTTTCAGCCTAGTTGAGCATGCAGTTTCAGACTATTGGGTCATAGTGAAGCATACAGTTTCAGCATAGCTGGGCAACCTAGTTGGGCATACGCTTCAATGTTGGGGTCTATATTACGAATGGCTGTTTTAGGTCGGCTTTAACGACTATTTGTCTAGTGTACCTGCTTTGACAGTGGCTTTGTACGATGGGGACAGGAACCATGCCCATACATTTCCATTACCAAAAATACTTGAAAGTTATATTGAGTTGTACATGTAAAAATGTAAATAAAGGATTATTATTATTGATTTTTCCTGTCCTATATGAGCTGTCTGTTCAGGGACGCGACATAGGTGATTAGATGTTATTTCTGCCATTGTTTGTCTTAAAAAGAAAAAAAGAAAGCAAACTGATTGAAAATATAAGAGGGGATTCTATTCACCCGTGTGGCGTTGTTGTTCTTTCAGACTCGAATATCCCTATAATAATAATAATAATAATAATAATAATAATAATAATAATAATAATAATAATAATAATAATAATAATAATAATAATAATAATAATAATAATAATAATAATATTTGAGGCTCTGTGAATAAAGGACAAGACAATAAAGACTGCGCTTCAAAGCCTAGCCAAGGAAACAGAAATAGTATCCAGCTTGCTATGGCTGAGACGAAATGAACTGGCATGTAAGCCAACACAGACAAATGGTAGCTGATCCATACAGCTGCCCCGCCATCTAGAGGGTGTACCGAGTTAAGGGTAAAACAACAAGTAACAAATGAACACGCATGCTGCTGATGTCAGTATGCATTACAACAGAACTGTATTCCACCACAATGAAAAACAATGGCATAAATTGTTTTTATCCGTTATGCTGCATGATATTTTCTATACTGGCATAATATCACTTGCTAAAAGTCACTTACAGATTAGGCATGAATGATTATTATAGTTAACTGCACTTTTTTGATGAATAAGACGACTTTTATCATCAAACAATTTGCAAATAGTTGTTATTATTATATTATTAATTCTGTCTGTCTGTCTGTCTGTCTGTATGTATGCATGAGTGTATGCGTGTGTGTATATCTGTCTTTATATATATTATATTTTCCTTCTGATCAATTCATCAGCAATCAACATAAATCATCATCATATTGTCGTCAATATCAATCAGTTATCATGAATTATCACGAATCATAACCGCATTGCTGTCTGTGTCAAATATTTGTTAGCAATTATCATAAAAAAGCATATTTTTGTCATCACTATTAATCATTTATCGGTTTTATCATTTTTAAAAGTCATAAGCAATCAATATACAACTCAACTTATCACATTGTCGTTATTATTGATCAGTCAATATAAATCATCTTGACATTGTAATAATTTTCAAATATTCATTAGCAATTAACATAAAAGTCATCACAATCTTATCACTATCAGTAATTTTATTAGCAATAAATATAAATTCATCACTTTGTCATCATCATCAATTATTTATCAGCAATCGACATAAATCATCACCACATTGCCATCACTATCAACCATTTATCAACATTAAATCACCATTTATCATTATCACAATTTTATGACGAATCATTCGACAACCATCAACATAAATAATTCCGACATTGTACTTGTTATCAATAGTTTATCAGCAATATAAAATATAATTACATTAGAATTATTCGTCATTACAACAAATTATTGTCCATTGCCAACATACACACTAATGCATCAATAATTAAAGAAATAGTATCACATTATCTTCCTTATAAATCTTTCATCACTACATAATCTTCTCCACAATGAAATCATAAGAGATCATTTGACACCTTACAACAATAATTATTATCGCACCGTCATTACTAACTGTCTTTCATTATATTCTTAAAACCTTTTCCTTCCTCTTATTTTTCCTCCTATTTCTCTTCTTTTCTCATTATCTGCATTTATTTATCGCCACAGTACAGTAAGAAAATTCCCGTGAACTTACGCATGGTTAAAACGTTTCAATCAAACATAGATGGGAATTAAAGCCGCCTTGTTTTATGTTAAAATTTCTAAAAAAGTGCGCATCGAACGAAACAATAAAACATGTATAAATCATACAACATAATTATCTTCTACAAATCAAGAATACATGCAACATTTGCAATACAAAAATATATCAAGGTCATATTTTTATTGCGACATACAATGAATTTAAAAAAAAACTACAATAAACAAACACAATCAAACCATATAAAACTGCTACAAATATAAACTAAACTACGCGTCAATATATGGACACATGAACATCTTAAAATCTCACAGGTGTATATCTGCACTAAAATATCTTGTATATAGAGAGGCAATAGACGCAGAACTGCTAATGTGACAAAAATCATCATTGTGTGAAAATTTTAAAAGAATTTAGGTCAAGTAATTTATGCTTATCGGTAATATTGTGTATAAACTTGCTGGATGCCAAGTTACATCAATGTCAAGTTGTACCGAAGTTAAAGATGCCCTCATAAAATTTGTTTCGACTACTACTATATTTTCCTAACTCATTGAATATTATTTGATAATGGATTTTATGATAGTTACAATAAAGAACATATTTGATGAATTTGTTTGACCTCCACGCATGGATGTGGCTTGCTGAAAAAAATTAGTGAAATTTCTTCTAAAAATGTTTTTTACACACACTCGCTTGCTCTGCTACCTTAGCTTTTATAATATTTAGGGTTTTAGGGACAATGAGAAATTTAGTCCTCGTGCTCTAATCCATACAGGTAAAGATTATAGGATAAACTCTGTCTCTAAAAGGTTTCAGTACACATTGAATAGTGAATATCCCTCACCAAAGACACGCGTGATCAATTGTATGTGAGTGTTTGCTTTTGCATTGTCCAGTAATCAGCATGTTCCAGTTACATCTTGCCACCTTTTAGCACTTTTGGTCGTGCACATGTTTTTTTTTTAAATATTCAACAAATAGTATATGGTAAGTTCCGATACAATCGATAGTATATATAAGAAAATAAGATATAAGCTCATGTTAGAAGCAATCAAAACAGTTTGAGAAAATAATAATGTTATCTTTGATAGTAAGCGTTGTCATAAAAATGCACTGTATTAAAAACAAAATTTATATCAATTTTCAAAAAAGAAAGGCGTAGCAAGGGTAAGTTCTGACATGTAAAAGGAATCAATGCACAATGTTTACTATCAAACGGTGTCATTTCGAAAGAATGCACTTTGAAAAAAGAAAAAGAAAACAATGTCGCGAATTCAACTGTGACTTTAAAAGTTCCTAGAGTGAGGATTGTTATATTTTGAAAAGACTTAGGTGACTTATTGTGGCATAGTTGGCATGATAACGTTGTCGGATCAGTATTACTACTCTGGAGGCAAACATCACTTTTATAGATTATTATGTGATCTCTAACGCAAAGTAAGCTTAGTGATACAGTTTCTGATGTCACTTTCAAATTTCAAACTCGACACGAACAACCTCTTACTGAAATTGCTGCAACAAACAGCTAAGCCGAATTCGACGCCAGTATCACTCATTGGTAGGACGGCTAGTTTTGTTCCGTCAGCAGATACCACGTGAATTGTGTGCTTGTGTTTGCTGCAAACATAGAGACAACCATCGTTCCCAGTAGACACGCCTGTTGGTCCCTTAAGGTCCTCATCCCTGTAAATCCAGTGAACTGCTCGGCTCATATCTATGCAGGTGAGGGTATGTTTGTTGAAATCACTAACATACATCCGCGTTTTGTCAGCGTTGACCGAGATGTATTCAGGGCCTTTGAACAGTGAGCGTCTTAATATATCACGTTTAATGGACTGCAAGACGCTGCCGCTCAGGTCAATTATTGAAACTTTTGCCTTATTTCTGTACGATACTAAAACTTTATCTCCAATACTGCGCAAGCCATAGCATGCTTCATCTACGTCCATTGTTTGCCGCAAATCTAGTTCTTCGTCGGCCGTGTAGATTCTAATCTCACGGCGTTGCGGAAAAGACACTGCCACCCGGAAATCAGAGAGCATGGTTATATCATGGGGTTCAGAATCAACTGGTTGTCTTTTAATGATTTCGTTACTGTCTATGTCAACCAGCTTGAGACACGAGTTGGACGAATCAGCCAAAACAAGTCGTGAGGGAGATATCTCTACCATACCAGTAACAGAACAGTTATTAATGTCTAAATGTGACTTAATGCTTACTAATGATCTTGTGTCGCAGACCGTAGCAGGTGACACTTTGACGCCATTCTCAACAGAACCGTGGGAATTAGATACAGCAGAAGTTGGTGTGTCCGTTGGTGTGTCCTGTAGGGACTTTGTATCTGTCTCAGAAGAACCTTGACATTCAGATGCAAATTCTTGAGTCGTCTTCAACTCAACGTTGCAGCATTTGTCCAACATGTCATGAATGGACGACGTATAAGTAAAGTTAAACTCCTGAATGTACGTTTCTGGAAGCAGTTGTTCTAGTCTTTGAACCGAGTCAAAAATTTGGTTTGAATTCTTCTTTACGGCTATGAATAAC
Organism: Sinonovacula constricta; assembly: GCA_007844125.1. Lineage (NCBI taxonomy): Eukaryota > Metazoa > Mollusca > Bivalvia > Cardiida > Solecurtidae > Sinonovacula > Sinonovacula constricta. The sequence continues at coordinate 47,208,033 of CM017564.1, forward strand.
TGGTCATTTAGGTTTTCCTGTACTGGCAATCTTGCATCAATGTTATTCATAGATGACTCAATCTGCTGCTCCGATGACAGTACCATGTCCATTAGTTTTTCTAGCTTCTCGTTGTTCTCTTGCTTCAACGTGTCTGCCTTCTTGGATACAATGTCTTTGCCTTTCCCTAAAAGATCTATTATCCCTGTTTGAAATATATGATAATCTTCTAGGCATTTAGAGTGACATTCGTTATTCGCTGACTGTAGCTCCTGAATTAACTCCCTAAACTGAATAGACAATGTTTTCTGTTTTATATATGCTTCTCGAATGTCTGTCATCTCTTGAGATGTTTCTATATCCTTTGACAATTTAGAAATCATGCTAGCATTCCGACAAGTTTTGTGTCCTTCGAAGAAGCACAGAGTACATCCAAGAATATTTTCATCCAAACAGTACATCTCCACCGCTCTGTCAGGGTGCACAGTACAGTACTCTACGTATGTAGGAGTTGGTTTTTGGTCAGGCATATCCTCGCCCTCCAGCAGTTCATGGTTTTTGGTTGCCCGAATTTTCTTGTGTTGCTCGATACAGGGGCTGCATAAAAAATCGATGCAGGTCCGGCAAAATCCTGACGCAAGGGTGACCTGTCCTAGCTCTTCACACTGGGCACATGGCTTGTTTTTGACGGTGTGGTCGGAGCTGACGGACGTGTCCACCTTCCGCTTTGCCCCCGATACCTCCATGTTGGCTTAATGCTGATGATAAGGAAGCTGATGATGACAATAAAGATAATATGATTGTATAGCTCCAGATCTTTTATTTAATGCCATGTTGATCACATCTGGACCTTTTCATCTGTATATCCTTCGTGAGTATATAGCAATCTCCGGTGGTCTCCTTAATGTAATGCCCTTTTATCTTTTCTTATTTATCACAGCATTTTGATACCAACTCGATAGTGTAGCTTGTTAGTAGATAACTTTTCATATTGACAAGTTTAATCGGTATCCTGATAAAACTGTAGAACAACTACATATGGCGTAAAGACAGCGTTGAGTTTATAACGATCTAGTAGTATTTCAACATTTATATCAAGATATAAATCCAGGTTTGATATATGTTGCCGTTCAAAGTGTAAACGTCCAGCTCATTCATTTTATTGCCTTAGTAAACACGTACCAATCACGCGTTTCCATTAGAAACAGATATCTTTATGATTGGTCAATTCGATTAAATTAACATTTAAAAGTATATAAAGTATAAAGTAAAATTTAAGTGATAAATATCAAGGTCACTGTGTTCTGGAATAGAATTACAGTCTTAATATACATGCTCTGTATGCTTAATGAGTTGATGGTCCTTATCAAGATCAAGTTAAGATATACAATAACTTTTTGTAATTAAAAAAACATTTACAAAAAGGACCACATATTAGTGTCAATTAAAGCGTCATTTGGTTTATAAATAACGAAGTTTCATGTTCTCATTTAATACCTAAACTGTCGTGATTAAAAACTAAATGCATATATAATTGTATGATAAAGAGCTTATTTGGTTTATCGTCCCAGCAGCAGTGTTTTAGATATCTGGAGACGTGCATACTTGAAGCAGATAAAATGCATTTAATGTCCTTAATGCTGCATTATCTTGACATCGGTCCGACAAACCAGATGTTAAACTACCTTACTTTCTTGTTTATCGTTTAGCAAGGGAGCTGTTACTACTTTTTGAAACAATCAGAGGTATACTGGATCTGTGGTCGATTGCACTTCAATGCTCAGGGATCGAAGTTCTGTACTTGAAAGGTTTCCACATGAAATATAATCAATGTGTGGAATTATGCAATTAAAAGTGAAAACAACAAAATAGAGAAGAGCTTAAAAGACATAATTACTTAACTGCTTGCAAATATCACCTTATTTTACCGTTTTGGTAATACACTGCGCCGGTTACATCTCCATCATGATGTATTTTAAAAATTGCTTGCAATCATTGGAAAGAATACAGGTCACACAGAAACATTGCAATCAACACTTGATATGTAATATTATTGATAAATGTCACCCACTATTATTTTTGTACAACCCTATCAAATCTTACCGACAAAGGCACATACGTTATGTTTTTTTAAAGAAATCACGTTTTGTCAAGCACACAACAATAACAATTATACGTGCAGCTGAAGTATCACTTTGATTGTTTAAAGTTGTGATACATGCACTTTCAAACCAATACGATTGAACCAGATACAGATGACCGAATAAGTCCGTCACTATCTTCTTTTATTTAAAGGGACAACATTATGAAATTTGACTTAATCTTAACAGAATATTCATGAGAATAACTATACATTATGCTGTTAACCAGTGGTAGTTTTAAAGTATAATGCCAAAAGAAGAATTGATGTAACATTATGATTTCTACAGCAATACAGATACGATAGGAAGGTTTTTCCTGTTTAATCGACATGATATCTTAGACAAAAGACAGCCAGACATGACACCCTACTTTATATAATAGTACATGCAGATAAGCGTGATCTAGGTTTCATTAAATGAAATTAATATTCACTTTATACATTTATAAATTGATGTTTAGCATGAAGTCTTTGTCATAATTTCAAATTAATAATTTGCCTTTTTCGTCAAACGCCAAAAATGTCTAATAATATTAAATATTGTGTTTATCGACGAAGCAAATCTACAATGTTACATTGTTTAAACATATTATTTTTATGTTCCCCTACAGTTCATATTGACTGTCACAACTGTAATACAGACAACAACAGAAATGTTTCCAATTTAAAGCAATGTATAAGAAAAAATGTTACGGAACAAAACAATTAAAAACGAGAAATAAATGACAATTATGACTGTCCAAAACAACAGCGATTTACTCCAACCAATCATCACAACTGATGTGTCTAGCTCCCTTCAAATTTTGTTTCTGTACACCCACTACTTTTTCCCAGGCATAAAGACTAGTAGTTAATGTCATGCAGGATCAATCCTTACTGCCTCCACAATACATATTTCTCATAACTCTGACTCCAGCGACACCGCTCCATCAAACGTTTCCATGTACGTTGCCACAATTCTCGCTTTCAAGATGTAAACACGGATAGTTAATACAAATAGTTCTGCTACTGATGGTGACAATGAGGACAGCGGTAAGGAGAGTTATTATACAATGAACATTTTAAGGAGAAACAACAACATTTTGTCTACTTTTATTCTTTTGTGAGATAATATAACAGCAAGGAATTTTAGATAGTTCTTAAAATCACTACACAACTACCGTGTGCCCATGAGAAAAGCATTATTTATTGGTCCAAAAGGAACGTAAATATAAATTCATATAAATTTTGATTAAAGATGTAAGAAAGTAAATGACATATTGCAGTCGACATTTTTTATGTAAAGACCGTTTTAGATGCTGAGTGAAATTTGGGTTTCAAGTTGTAATTCATACACAATATTGTTTATTGCTGTTTCAGTATTATGTATTCGATTCAAAAATTATGCGATCACGGACTACGTGGCTTATTTCATATTAAGGAATAAGAAACACATGGAGTTTGGGGTTTCAACGAAGGATTGCTTTACCGACATTTAGCATAATGCATAGCATAAAAGAATACACACTAGAAATATAAAGCAAAAACTAGTAACTTGATCCGAAATGATAATCATATTAATGTCAAAACGAAAAGTCAACAAACATAAGTAATCTTACTTGAACAATTGAGAGACACACACATGTTATATTCACCCCGCTGACGGATTGTCCAAAGTTCCAGTCCGCACAATCGCCTGGTCATATAAGACAGTATATTCTTATAAGGTTAATGATATAATGAACACTTATTTTTGTAACATGAAGATCACGTCTAGACATCTCAGTGATCTTTGTACAGAATAACGTTAGTGTATAAAAGTTCAATAAGCCTTCGCGAGACTTCGTTGGTGTCTGTTATCACGTGTAATGTTATCTGTTGTTAACCTTATTCACCTGATAGCAACCGTTCTTGTAATCTTGTACTAGATAATTGTTGATGATCTATGTACTGACCATTGAACGATACAGGCACAAGATATGCTGAAGGTTGGTAAACGGCGTGCAGAGACAGAGAGACAGACAGACAGAGAGAGACAGAGAAAGAGAGAGAGAGAGAGAGAGAGAGAGAGAAAGAGAGAGAGAGAAAGAAAGAGAGAAGGCGAATTGTTTTAAATGCTAGTTTTTTCTTAAGTTCGATGCCTTTTGAAACTGCCTTTTCCGTTTCACCTCCTCACATAATGAATATTCATTGATAAATGCAAAGAAATGGGGTGCTACCTTATAATTAAGACCTTATGTATGGTTTTAATGAGCCGTTTCATTAATTTTGTTTTTATTATGCGAAGAATGTTTTAATAGTTTTTCGTCTGTTGATCTTTTCATCCCTATACGTGCACATTTTCATGCATCTTTCTAGGCACACGATAATTGAGGTCCAAAAATACTTACCATTTTGTTGGATGTTTGTTTCCAATGTCGCAACTATTACTTGAATAACTTTTAGTCGATTCATGCCAATTAATATTATGCATATCACTTACAAATGTGCAACTAAAAACTCTCATGATTGCATTACTTTTAAAACAGTTAAATAAAATGCATCAAATATTATTATTTTTAATGATTTCAAAGATTATTGATATGTTTTATGATAGACGAAGTTATCATTTGAAAAATAAAATCTCTGGCGAAAATATGCTGTTAGTGGTAAATGCAAAGATGCAGATGTAGTTTTTTATTGAAAAATGTGTATTATGTCTGTTCATTAATTTCATACTTTATGTATCAACCACTGCTTCAGTTACCGTAACTTTGGGGCGCATGTATATTTGACCTGTATACGCCTTTTTGAAAATATGGAGAGTTATAGCTGAACACCTATGTACATGCTTGACATTCTTGGTGTTTTCAGAACTCTTATACCCAGCGTATATAGTGTCAAACCTACATTCGGTACCAACTAAATGCACAACCTGCAAACAGTACTAGACCTACTTTAAACAAGAAAGAGCGCGGATGTAAGACATCCAGTGCGCCGTAGAGAGCATGCGCTTTAAACAAGAAGATGGCTATCATTGGGATCTTAACCCTCTCTTACACTGTCGATTCATTACATAAATTTGCGAGAGTAAAGAACCGTAAAACTGATGGAAACTAGACTATATGCTACTTAGTTTTCTTCCTTGTTGTCTGTTACCTCTGGAATTATCAGCTGCATTGTTCACAACTGCTTATTCTGTTACTTTTGTTAAACAAGATTATGCCAAACAACTGCGAATTGCTATTAATGCCTGCTACCTTTCTTATAATTATAATCGCATATATGTGAGGACCTACTCTTATTTTCTAACTTATTGTTGCAAGCTACTCCGTTAAGAGCGGTACCAATGAGGACGTTATCTTTTCACGATAGTGTAGCTTTTCAAGTCTATCGTCGGAACCTACGGTAAATCTTCCGTTATCACTACATACATATACATGTATCATTTGTTTTACTTGGTCAGAAATACTTCGTCCTAATAAATATATCTATGAAACATTCCATTGGCTCTGTGTCTAAAACGGCAGGGACATTCCGCCAATGAAATGATAACAATCTTAACAAAAGGTGTCACAGGTTAGTGTGGTCATCTTGAACAGTTTTGTTTGCTTCATTTAAAGAGTAGCGTCGATGTAACGCGTATTGTCAATGGACCACTGGTTACTATGGATATTCGCGAAAACGAATTTTTACCAGCCTATTATCTCAAGCCCCCCCATGAATCAGAGCGGTATGATTGACGTAGGTTCCGACGATGTTCTAATTTAGCCGTTATGTTTCTCTCCTCTCTTAATGTTCTTTCTTTAAACCAGTCGAGTCGCGAATTGTCCAGATTGAACTAGCGCAGGGAAAGTTTATCTTACATAAATAACAAGATGTAGGATAAACATAATGTCCCACTTTGGATAGATGTAAATATTTTAAAAAGTATGGTGGGGCGCCCGAGGCGAAGCGGTAGAGTCGCCGACTTGTAACTCTCTGGCTGCTTAGCCTCTTACCGCTTGGGTTCGAGTCCTGTTCCCGGCGAATGACTTAATGTGGGAAGTTTTTCAAGCTGACCTGCGATGCGCCGGTGGTTCTACCCAGACATTTGTTTGGGGTCTTGCTCCAAATAGCTGGACGTCGCTATAATGATCATAAATGTTCGATGTATTTCAAAAATCAAAACAAAACAAAGAAGAATTGTGAGTTTTCTGCATTCTATTTTCTGCATGTGCTTCCTGGAAATAAAATTTTATCAATACTGCATGCTTATGTTTTTTGTTGTTTTGGTAATATAAAACCAATTCTATGCTCATTGTTGTTAGCTTTTCACATAAATCGAGTATTTTATGTTACTGACTAAATAAAAAGGTGACACTCAAACCAGATTTTGCTAGCTCATATATTAAAGAAAGGCAAACGTTAATATAATTACCCACACAGATTAATCAAGTGAAAACATTTCAGACAAGACTGGGCTAACAACCAATGAAATAAGTGTACGTCATCGTCGTTTATTCTCGACTACACAACAATCAATGGCGCGATCGACGGACGATGCAACATACAAAAGTCAGCATACACTTTAATGAAATATATGTTAAGGTCAAATAAATCACAAAATCGCAGCCTATTTTAAAAGAAAATATTATCTGCCCTTGATTTCGCGTCACATGATCCACACTGCGAGCGCGTCTCGAGTACACGTGTCAAAAAGCAATATTATTTGCACTATGCATAAGGTTGTAATTTTATTGATTATGATAATTAAAAATAATGGTTGGAAAATAACAACAACAAAAATCACACCCTCGTATAAAAGCAATACGTGTAGTGTGTAATGTCAAGGCCGTTTAACATAAAAGTTTCTACGCATATGGCATTAAGAAACAAGAATTACATTCGAGGTTTGTGTGTGTTTGTGGTTGTAACAAACAGTTTGCTCATGGATTTTAATTGTTGATGACATTTAAATTCTTAACATTGACTATACCATTAAACATTGCGAAGATAGTTGTGTTTTTGACAGGGTGACTTGCGAAATTTGGAGAAATGTTGAAATTGGAGGTGGTGTGCTGGTGTTCATGTTTAAGTCTAGAATCTGTGATTTATTAGCACATTTGTACAGATCTGTGCAGTCAGCTGTATTTGGTTCAACTAAGGATTCAGCTCTATCTAAACCATTTAATTGCTCATCATGTAACGACATTTGATCATCAGGTTCTGCCCTCAGATAAGGCAGCTGATTGCTGCTTTCTGAGACAGCCACAGATTCAAGATCAATTTCCTTCTCAAAACTGTTGGGATTAAAGCCAAAGTTTGCCTCGAAATCCTCGTAGCTCATCTCAACAACACTGCTTAGGTTTTAACACGATTCTTTATCACATTCTTTCAATTTACACCAAATAACATCAAAACAACAGGGATTCGCATGATCTGACATTTTGATAGTTGTTTTTATTTTTGTCGACTACAAATTCGTACTTTTATTGATTTTATTACTATTCCTAAACAGTTTTAATCATATTTCTGTATTACATGTTGTTTAATATTTTTGCAAGTTTTTGAATTGAAAATGTGTACATTTTGATTAATACATTTAATACAGTTTTTCTAATATATTTTTTGTTTTAAAATTTTCTATATCATTGTTTAATAAAACTTCGGAAGATCGCGATGAACTGTCCGGTTAGCTCAGTTGGTTAAGACGCAGCTACTTAAATTTTAAATCATGCAGGACCAATCTTTATATTATGGACATTGTTAGGGTGACCACAAGCATAATTACGGGATAAATGAGTTTCGTTCTCGTAAACATTCTGAATCGTTTCGTCAAAAAAGTAGTCTAGCTTAGAGCAGGTGCTCGAATATCGGTTGATAAAGCTCATCTTTATCACACGGGTTATATCAACCGATATTTACAGAGATGATGGGAAAAATAGAGATAATTTAACGATCAAATAAAGCTACGCAGGTGTCTGAAAATCTTTTCGAAAGTCATTACTATACCTGTCCATAACATGCGGAGAAGTGTCAAGTCAATTACAAGAATGTTCTTTTAATAACCCCCGATGACTCTTTCAATACATCTCTTCTGTCGTGATGAGGAGCAATAACATTTCCTGGTCAGTGGATGGGGACAGGAAGGGGAAGCAGGAAGAGAGTTGGTGCATCTGGCTTCATGAACAGATTTATGAAAACCTGCCGTAACTCATACTCCAGTTGATTATATCATTAACGTAGTATGTACTGTAAAGGTAATTCGGATCTAGCTGGGATTTTTACCGATTCACGTGAAACATGACACTACGTACATATATTCATATTTGTCGATCCTTCCATTCTTATTTCAATGTCTAAAGGTGAGTTGTCTATAATACTATTGTACTAACGGTATTTGGGACTTATTTTTAGAAACGTTGACACATATTTACAAGCAAAGACAAATATAAATGACCCCACAAACATGATTGATGGTTTATATCTTAGGCTTTGGTTGTATTGACCTTATTCTTTCTGCATAAAAGTAGTAATGCGTTATATTGGAGCTTCCTCTATAGAATGTAATAAAACCAATGACTTACACATATTATTATGAGTCTTTAAGTCTCTAAGTAAATACATGCAAAGACAAAATAAGTGTGTTTTATCAAGTTTCAATGTACAAGGAATAAAGGACTTATTGGTTGATAAAAAAGGAGATGCGCATATCTGTGATTTATAACAGCCTAGCGAAAGAAAAAGCGGCAATATACCAATATGTCAGTGGTTTTATCAGTATTTTGATCACACGTTGACAGAATAGTTTTGTTCTAATTAAATAATTATATAATAAACAAAAAACACAACTAGCTTTTGTGCTTTTTCGGGAGGACACTTGGTTTGCTGACTTTCATGTCTGAGGTCAATATTAGTTTTTATTTTTGTTTATATCCAGTGTTACTCAGAATAGCTGGATTAAACCGTCTTCAAAATGCAACGAAAACAGATTACTCTGTTTGGTCGTCACAGAAGCCTTCTATTTGTCAATCGGATCACAACGACCGATCTTACTTTCCACTTTCACTTCCACTTTCCTTAGATTCTTGTCCTTGGGGAATTAGTGAAAACCAATATTAGACTGATCAGTAAGTTCGAGGCAACTTGATCGCATGTTATACTCGAATGCTGCACAATACGCCATTTTGCATCCATATGCGGTCCTTTTGTGAAGTGACAGACTTAATGTATCCCTAGCAGGTAATATGGACCGAAGGGTTTAAAATTGACTTTATTACTAGGTTAATAACCGTGTACGGATTAAAGCGGACCTGTATACCTTCTCACTTTACGCCCCTTACTCCCCCCCCCCCCACACACACAACACCATCGCAAAACAGTGGGTTCAAAATGTAAGAGTTAGCACACTGATATTCTTATTACTTGGATGTGTCTACTGCGTATATATATATAGTAATATATAGTTATACGTGCTTCTTGACTTCTATATTTGCAAATCATGTTACGATTAAAAGCCACAGTAAAATTTGACCACAACTTCAAAAGTCACGTCACGAAAAGCCGTAACAAACACTACCGGCATAAATGTCATTAGCTAAAGCCACTTGCCTAAGTATGCACTTCCAGAGAGTTAATAAATGGTTTGGATATTTATGAAAAAAATTATCTTAAGAGTAAGCCTTGTCCCACACCCCATTCAAAGGACGCACTACAACCTTGGCGCGCATTTAGACTCGCCTCTTCGGTTAATCTACTTTATTTACATTTTCCTACGCGCCAGGTCAAAATAACCTCAGTTATGTTGGCGTCGTAATTATTGCGTAGATGTATCACTGGCTTTGTTTACTGACTATTTAGACAGAAATTCGTTTGCTACTGGTACAACATAATGAAGATGTCGTATGACGATTTGTTTATGCCGCTTTATGGCTATAAAATCGAAACTATTTTTGATTTTTCTTTTTTGTTCGATTGGTTTATCGGCCCACTAACAATATTTCGCTTTCAGCTGCCCTAAGTCGGTACTACCTGAAGCATGTATAGTTGTGCTCACAGTAAAAAATAAGTAATGACCACCTGGTATGATACCACACTCGGTCATATTTATCGGATATCGAACCAGTCGTGTAACTTTCCCTGACACTTGCTGAAAAAGCACACCTGGTATAATACACACTGTCACATTTTTCTGACACTGGGCCAATCAGTCGTGAAATTTCCCTTATATTTGCATTGTTAGCATTGAAGCTAAACCTCTATCCCGTACATGTAAACGACGCTGCACTAATTGTGCAACCAGGCTGAGTAAACTATACTTATATGTGTTTGAGCATCAGCAATGGAGATAAATCACGACTATTTTCAAAGCCTTTGGTATGTAGCGGCCCGGGCGTGAACATTTTTTTGACAAAAAAAGATTCTTCAATGCTATATAAAACAAATCTGGCACCTTAAGTTCTCATTTCGGCTTATCAACCGAAACCTGACCAAAAAGAGCCGGTAAGTGTATCAAGGGGAATAATACAGTAATACTGTATATACACTGAACGGAGTTGTCATTTCTATCGTTGTGAAGTTAGTTAAAGGTTGTTGTTTTTATAAAAAAAACAAAGAGAAGAAGCTTAATTAACTTATTATTTGAATAATGCCATAGTCAGTAATCATGATAATCAAATTTCATTTAATAATAATAATAATAATAATAATAATAATAATAATAATAATAAAAATAATAATAATAATAATAATAACAACAACAACAAGTGCTGTCTGTAGACAGTACGCTTCACTTTTATCAGTGCTGTAGAGTATAATGTAAGCTGCTATTAACCTTATCAAAGACACAGAAAAGTTCTTGTAAACAAGACTCTGTCACAAAAACAGTGTATTCTCTCCGATCAGTTCTTGTTTGAAAAAAGGGTAAAGTCAGAATTTGCATAGAAAGAAAATGGGAAGAAATCACTAACAAATTTTCTAATAAAAATCTTTGTGGTTATCATGTAGATGAAAGAAAAAACATTGTGCAATCGCAAAAAGTGATGGTATGTGCTGTAGTGCATGCGGGCTTGTCAGTTCTGTCGAAACAATACAATTTATCATCATTTAAGGAATAAGGCTATTGCGTTTCAATGTTGTTTGAAATACAGTTGTTTGAATTCTTCAGTAGTTGCCGAGGAAAAAAGCGGAAATGAAATACCATTTAGGGTCATAACTCTGTATTAATTGGTCAGACTCGAAAATGTCAATGATATAGACATCACCTTAGTATTGATGGTTCCCGTAAAGTTTCACTGAAATTCAGTAACCCATTGCCGAGAATCGAATGTTACTCTGTATACATACTGCACAGATCAACTAATCAAAAGCCATAAATCTAAAGGTCCAACCAGAACATGCCGAGTATATACGCACCTCGTTTTGGCATTGAAAGTTCCTACAAAGTTTCATTGAAATCCAGTTAGTAATTGCTAAGAAATAGCGCAAAACAAAATACTATTCAGGGGCAATGACTCTGTGTTAAATTGCTTGACCGTAATATGTCAAGGATATGCGCATCTCCTTTTGGTATTAATGGATCCCATAAAGTTTCCTTGAAATCCAGTAAACCGTTGCCGAGAAATAGTGCAGAAAGATGGTGTTGCCTTCACTATGTATAGCATGGCGTAAACACCTGGTTAGATACCACACCAGTCACATTGTCCTAACAATGGTCGACCAGTCGTGGAACTTTACTTATAGCTGCTTAAGCGTTAGCAAGGGAGCTATACCACTACCGTTTTTATCGACTTTGGTCTGCAGGTAGATAAAACTTAAATATCTGTGAACATTTTGATAGGACCTTTTCTTTTTTACCTATTGGTATGTCGCTGCCCGGGATCGAACCAGCAGACACCCGTACCGACTGCGCTACCAGGTCCGGTGCCAAGTTTGAAAGTAAATATATTTTCAGGAAATGGACATAATTATGCCATAATGATTTTACATGTTTCCCGCTCTATTAAAATGTGATCTGCTTTTGAAAGTGAGCAAGTATTTTAAGTCAGAAATAAATATTTAGTGGTTTTCTTGTAATGGACCTTAACATAAACCTTAACAACACAAAATTCAAAGTAAAAAGGGGCATAAATCTGCTAAAATTAGTTTTATGGTTTCCTGCTATTTTGAAAGAGGGTTGCACTTTTGATAGTTTTAAGTGGCTCTCTAACTGATATTTAAAAGAGTCAACCAATGCCAACTAGAGGGTTAGACAATAGCGCCACTCTTTTTCTTCTTTATTGTAACAAATAAAAATAATAATACAGTTGAACTTCGTTAAACTCGCTTGAGATAAAACTCCGCTTGACTCAAAATATTTTCCAAGTCTCATTTTGTTTCCTTCTTTGATCATATAAATATGGATTAGTCAATGGTCAAGTATTTCATTCAACATTGAATGCAAATAGCTGTTTTGTGTAATAAAGAGATATCTCAAAGTTCTTTTAAATCAAAGTATTTTGCCAGGCTTCAGCGACTTTGAGATAACGAAGTTCAACTGTTATGACAAAGTATGGAAGTAAAATAATGATCATTTGAAGCACATTAGTAAAAAGTATTACAAGGTATATTTAAAACAATAACAAATGGTCTCTAGTCGATAAGTATTATCTCCTTTAAGATGTACACACTATATCCCTCTTGCTAAATTGATTGTTATACATTTTATTTTAGATTGGCTATAAAATTTCTGTGTTTCTTAAAAGTTGGTGTGCTTATTATATTCACCACATAAGATAAATAAAATGTTTTTTTTTGTAGAAAACAAGCACATTGAATTTGGTGTGAAAGTTCCTGAAGGATAACCTCTAAGTCACGTTAAATGAAAGTTATGTATTAGTTGTCTCCCTTGTGGGTAGGTACTGTCATTTACTTTATATGGGAAATATTCTTAATTTTAATTTGTTTTTTGTTTAAAGCAGTTTTCAAGCACTTTAATCCATTTTCATCTCGATCAACAAGTTATAATTTTATGAGCCTGCTGCAGTCATGTGTTCCAAAAAGTTGAAAAATAATTTTCTTATTCAGTATCTATATACCATTTAGTAACTATATACCATTCAGTAACTATATACCATTCAGTAACTATATACCATTCAGTAACTATATACCATTCAGTAACTATATACCATTCAGTAACTATATACCATTCGGTAACTATATACCATTTGGTAACTATATACAATTCAGTAACTATATACAATTCAGTAACTATATACCATTCAGTAACTTTATTCCAAAAACCTTCCCAAAAGAGAAGTAGGAAGAAGGAATATAAATAGAGTAACGTTCCTTCATAAACAAAAAAGAGGAAATACCGACAACAGGCCAATAAATAATTGTACTACCCTTAAAGCTAACCAATAACTAATATAAATCTAAGTTATTTCCGAACAAGTACATGCAAAGGTAATATGACATATTACCAAAAACTCAGAAAGTGTAGATCCTAATCGCACAGATCACAGGAGCAGGCTGATCTAGATCATGATCACACAGATCCATGCAGGAGAAGGTTGATATAGATCCTGATCACACAGATCCCACAGATCCCAGCAGGAGCAGGTCGATCAAGATCCTGATCACATGGATCCCACACATCCCAGCAGGAGCAGGTCGATCTAGATCCTGATCACACATATCCCAGCAAGAGTAGGTTGATCTAGATCCTGACCACACAGATCCCAGCGGGAGCACGTTGATCCAGATCCTGATCACACAAATCCCAACAGCAGCAGGTTAATCTAGATCCTGATCACACAGATCTAAGCAGGAGCAGGTTGATATAGTTCCTGATCACACAGATCCCAGCGGGAGCACGTTGATCTAGATCCTGATCACACAGATCCAAGCAGGAGCATTGTGATCTAGATCATGATCACACAGATCCCAGCAGGAAAAGGTTGAACTAGATCCCGATCACGCAGATCCCAGGAGGAGCAGGTTGATCTTGATCCTGATCACACAGATCCCAGCAGGAGCAGGTAGATCTAGATCCTGATCACACAGATCCCAACAGGAGCAGGTTGATGTAGATCCTGATCACACAGATCCATACAGGAGAAGGTTGATCTAGATCCTGATCACACAGATCCCACAGATCCCAGCAGGAGCAGGTCGATCAAGATCCTGATCACATAGATCCCACATATACCAGCAGGAGCAGGCTGATCTAGATCATGATCACACAGATCCATGCAGGAGAAGGTTGATATAGATCCTGATCACACAGATCCCACAGATCCCAGCAGGAGCAGGTCGATCAAGATCCTGATCACATGGATCCCACACATCCCAGCAGGAGCAGGTCGATCTAGATCCTGATCACACATATCCCAGCAAGAGTAGGTTGATCTAGATCCTGACCACACATCCCAGCGGGAGCACGTTGATCCAGATCCTGATCACACAAATCCCAACAGCAGCAGGTTAATCTAGATCCTGATCACACAGATCCCAGCAGGAGCAGGTTGATCTTGATCATGATCACAGAGATCCCAGCAGGAGCATAGTGATCTAGATCATGATCACACAGATCCAAGCAGGAGCATTGTGATCTAGATCATGATCACACAGATCCTAGCAGGAAAAGGTTGAACTAGATCCCGATCACGCAGATCCCAGGAGGAGCAGGTTGATCTTGATCCTGATCACACAGATCCCAGCAGAAGCAGGTTGATCTAGATCCTGATCACACAGATTCCAGCAGGAGCAGGTCGATCTACATCCTGATAAGATAGATCCCACATATCCAAGGTATCCAAGATCCCGATCACACAGATCCCAGCAGGAGCAGGTTGATCTAGATCCTGATCACACAGATCCCAGCAGGAGCAGGTAGATCTTGATCCTGATCACACAGATCCCAACAGGAGCAGGTTGATGTAGATCCTGATCACACAGATCCATACAGGAGAAGGTTGATCTAGATCCTGATCACACAGATCCCAGAGATCCCAGCAGGAGCAGGTCGATCAAGATCCTGATCACATAGATCCCACATATACCAGCAGGAGCAGGCTGATCTAGATCATGATCACACAGATCCATGCAGGAGAAGGTTGATATAGATCCTGATCCCACAGATCCCACAGATCCCAGCAGGAGCAGGTCGATCAAGCTCCTGATCACATGGATCCCACACATCCCAGCAGGAGCAGGTCGATCTAGATCCTGATCACACATATCCCAGCAAGAGTAGGTTGATCTAGATCCTGATCACACAGATCCCAGCGGGAGCACGTTGATCCAGATCCTGATCACACAAATCCCAACAGCAGCAGGTTAATCTAGATCCTGATCACACAGATCTAAGCAGGAGCAGGTTGATATAGTTCCTGATCACACAGATCCCAGCGGGAGCACGTTGATCTAGATCCTGATCACACAGATCCCAGCAGGAGCAGGTTGATCTTGATCATGATCACAGAGATCCCAACAGGAGCATAGTGATCTAGATCCTGATCACACAGATCCAAGCAGGAGCATTGTGATCTAGATCATGATCACACAGATCCCAGCAGGAAAAGGTTGAACTAGATCCCGATCACGCAGATCCCAGGAGGAGCAGGTTGATCTAGATCCTGATCACACAGATCCCAGCAGAAGCAGGTTGATCTTGATCATGATCACAGAGATCCCAACAGGAGCCTAGTGATCTAGATCCTGATCACACAGATCCAAGCTGGAAAAGGTTGAACTATATTCCGATCACGCAGATCCCAGGAGGAGCAGGTTGATCTAGATCCTGATCACACAGATTCCAGCAGGAGCAGGTCGATCTACATCCTGATAAGATAGATCCCACATATCCAAGGTATCCAAGATCCCGATCACACAGATCCCAGCAGGAGCAGGTTGATCTAGATCCTGATCACACAGATCCCAGCAGGAGCAGGTAGATCTAGATCATGATCACACAGATCCCAGCAGGAAAAGGTTGAACTAGATCCCAATCACGCAGATCCCAGGAGGAGCAGGTTGATCTAGATCCTGATCACACAGATCCCAGCAGGAGCAGGTTGATCTTGATCATGATCACAGAGATCACAACAGGAGCATAGTGATCTAGATCCTGATCACACAGATCCAAGCAGGAGCATTGTGATCTTGATCATGATCACAGAGATCCCAACAGGAGCATAGTGATCTAGATCCTGATCACACAGATCCAAGCAGGAGCATTGTGATCTAGATCATGATCACACAGATCCCAGCAGGAAAAGGTTGAACTAGATCCCGATCACGCAGATCCCAGGAGGAACAGGTTGATCTAGATCCTGATCACACAGATCCCAGCAGGAGCAGGTCGATCTACATCCTGATAAGATAGATCCCACATATCCAAGGTATCCAAGATCCCGATCACACAGATCCCAGCAGGGGCAGGTTGATCTAGATCCTGATCACACAGATCCCAGCGGGAGCACGTTGATCCAGATCCTGATCACACAGATTCAAACAGGAGCGGGTTGATCTAGATCATGATCACACAGATCCAAGCAGGAGCAGGTTGATATAGTTCCTGATCACACAGATCCCAGCAGAAGCAGGTTAACATAGATCCTTATCACACATCCTAGCAGAAGCAGGTTGATATAGTTCCTGATCGCACAGATCCTAGCAGGAGCTGGTTGATATAGATCCAGATCACACAAATCCCAGCAGGAGAAGGTTAACATAGATCCTTATCACACAGATCCCAACAGAAGCAGGTAGATCTAGACCCTGATCACACAGATCGCAGTAGGAGCAGGTTGATCTAGATCCTGATCACACAGATCCCAACAGCAGGTTGATCTAGATCCTGATCACACAGATCCCAACAGCAGGTTGATCCAGATCCTGATAACATAGATCCAAACAGGAGCAGGTTGATCTAGATCATGATCACACAGATCCCAGCAGGTGCAGGTTGATCCAGATCCTGATCACACAGATTCCAGCAGGAGCATGTTGATATAGATCCTGATCACACAGATCCCAGCAGCAGGTTGATCTTGATGCTGTTCCCACAGATCCCAGCAAAAGCAGGTTGATTTAGATCCGGATTACACAGATCCCAGCAGCAGGTAGATCTAGATCCTTATCACACAGATCCCAGCTGGAACAGGTTAACATAGATCCTTATCACACATCCCAGCAGAAGCAGGTTGATATAGATCCTGATCAAACAGATCCCAACAGAAGCAGGTAGATCTAGACCCTGATCACACAGATCGCAGTAGGAGCAGGTTGATCTAGATCCTGATCACACATATTCCAACAGCAGGTTGATCCAGATCCTGATCACACAGATCCAAACAGGTGCAGGTTGATCTAGATCATGAACACACAGATCCCAGCAGGAGCAGGTTGATCTAGATCCTGATCACACAGATCCCACCAGCAGGATGATCTTGATGCTGATCACACAGGTCACAGGAAGAGCAGCTTGATCTTGATCCTGATCACACAGATCCCAGCAGCATGTTGATCCAGATCCTGGTCACACACACATCCCAGCAGCAGGATGATCTTGATGCTGTTCCCACAGATCCAAGCAAGAGCAGGTTGATTTAGATCCTGATCACACGGATCCCAGCAGCGGGTAGATCTAGATCCTGATCACACAGATCCCAGCAAGAGCAGATTGATTTAGATCCTGATCACACAGATCCCAGCAGTAGGTAGATCTAGATCCTGATCACAGGATCCCAGCAGGAGCAGGTAGATCTAGATCCTGATTAGACAGATTCCAACCGGAGCAGGTTAATCCAGATCCTGATCACACAGATATCAGCAGGGGAAGGTTGATCTAGATCCCGATCACACAGATCCCAGCAGAAGCAGGTTGATCTACATAATGGTCACACAGATCCCAGCAAAATCAGCTTGATCTAGATCATGATCACACAAATCCAAACAGGAGCAGGTTGATCTAGATCATGAACACACAGATCCCAGTAGGAGCAGGTTGATCTAGATCCTGATCACACAGATCCCAACAGCATATAATCCAGATCCTGATCACACAGATCCCAGCAGTAGGATGATCTTGATGCTGATCAAACAGATCCCAGTAGGAGCAGCTTGATCTTGATCCTGATCACACAGATCCCAGAAGTAGGTTGATTTAGATCCTGATCACACAGATCACAGCAGCAGGTAGATCTAGATCCTGATCACACAGATCCCAGCAAGAGCAGGTTGATTTAGATCCTTATCACACAGATCACAGAAGTAGGTTGATTTAGATCCTGATCACACAGATCCCAGCAGCAGGTAGATCTAGATCCTGATCACAAAGATCCCAGCAGGAGCAGGTAGATCTTGATCCTGATCAGACAGATTCCAACCAGAGCAGGTTGATCCAGATCCTGATCACGCAGATCCCAGCAGAAGCAGGTTGATCTACATAATGGTCACACAGATTCCAGCAAAAAATACTTGATCTAGATCCTGATCACACAGATTCCAACCGGAGCAGGTTAATCTAGATGCTGATCACACAGATCTCAGCAGGAGCAGGTTGATCTACATCATGAACACACAGATCCCAACAGCAGGTTTATCCAGATCCTGATCACACAGATCCCAGCAGCAGGATGATCTTGATAATGATCACACAGATCCCAGGAGGAGCAGCTTGATCTTGAACCTGATCACACAGATCCTAGCAGCAGGTTGATTCAGATCCTGGTAACACACATCCCAGCAGCAGGATGATCTTAATGCTGTTCCCACAGATCCCAACAAGAGCAGGTTGATTTAGATCCTGATCACACAGATCTCAGCAGCAGGTAGATCTAGATCCTGATCACACAGATCCCAGCAGGAGCAGGTTGATTTAGATCCTTATCACACAGATCACAGAAGTAGGTTGATTTAGATCCTGATCACACAGATACCAGCAGCAGGTAGATCTAGATCCTGCTCACAAAGATCCCAGCAGGAGCAGGTAGATCTAGATCCTGATCAGACTGATTCCAACCGGAGTAGGTTGATCCAGATCCTGATCACACAGATCCCAGCAGAAGCAGGTTGATCTACATAATGGTCACACAAATCCCAGCAAAAGCAGCTTGATCTAGATCCTTATCACACACATTCCAACCGGAGCAGATTGATCTTGATCCTGATCACACAGATATCAGCAGGGGCAGGTTGATCTAGATCCTGATCACACAGATCCCAGAAGGATCAGGTTGATCTACATCATGATCACACAGATTCTAGCAGGAGCATGTTGATCTAGATTCCGATCACACAGATATTAGCAGAAGCAGGTTATTCCAGATCCCGATCACACAAATTCCAGCAGGAATAGGCTGATCTACATCATGGTCACACAGATCCTGGGAGCAGGTTGATCAAGATCCTTGTCACCCAGATCTCAGCAGGAACAATTTGATCTACATCCTGATCACACAGATTCCAACCGGAGCTGGTTGATCTAGATCCCGATCACACAGATCTCAGAAGGGGCAGGTTGATCTAGATTTTGATCCAGATCCGAATCACACAGATGCCAGCAGGAGCAGGTTGATCAAAATCCCTATCAAAGAGATCCTACAGATCCCAACAGGAGCAGGTCGATCTAGATCCCGATCACACAGATCCCAGCACGAGCAGGTTGATCTAGATCCTGATCACACAGATCCCAGCAGAAGCAGGTTGATCCAGATCCGAATCACACAGATCCCAGCAGAAGCAGGTTGATCTAGATCCCGAGTAGACAGATCCCAGCAGAAACAGGTTGATCTAGATCCTGATCACACAGATCCCAGCAGGATCAGGTTGATCTGGAGCTACACTATATGCGTTTGCTTAATAATATGCAATGTAAAAGTTATAAGCTTGTGATAATTAAGCAGACCCACTCTGGCTTTGAGAGGTAACGTGTGTAAGAACCAATATGGTCAGATACTTCAAACATCAAAAATGTTCAACCATGAACAGCGAGGGTACCCAGTACCATGCAGAGACACTGACTTGTACTATCATAGAGAGGGCACCAATGGCCGAACAGTTAGAGTCACTGACTTGTACCATCATAGAGAGGGCACCCATGGCCCAGCAGTTAGAGTACCTGACTTGTACCATCATAGAGAGGGCACCCATGGCAGATCAGTTAGAGTCACTGACTTAAACCATCATATAGAGGGCACCCATGGCCAAGTGGTGAGAGTCACTGAGTTGTTCCATCATAGAAAGGGCACCCATGGCAGATCAGTTAGAGTCACTGACTTGTACCATCATAGAGACGGCACATATGGCCAAGCGGTTAGAGTCACTGACTTGTACTATCATAGAGAGGGCACCCTTGGCCAATGGGTTAGAATCACTGGCTTATTTTACCATAGGGAGGGCACCCATGGTCGAGCAGTTTGAGTCGCTGACTTGTACTATCATAGAGAGGGCACCAATGGCCCAGCAGTTAGAGTCACTGAATTAAACCATCATAAAGAGGGCACCCATGGCCAAGTGGTGAGAGTCACTGAGTTGTTCCATCATAGAATAGGCACCCATGGCAGATCAGTTAGAGTCACTGACTTGTACCATCATAGAGAGGGCACATATGGCCAAGCGGTTAGAGTCACTGACTTGTACCATCATAGAGAGGGCACATATGGCCAAGCGGTTAGAGTCACTGACTTGTACCATCATAGAGAGGGCACATATGGCCAAGCGGTTAGAGTCACTGACTTGTACTATCATAGAGAAGGCACTCTGGCCAATGGGTTAGAATCACTGGCTTATTTTACCATAGGGAGGGCACCCATGGTCGAGCAGTTTGAGTCACTGATTTGTACCATCAAAGAGAGGGCACACATGGCAGATCAGTTAGAGTCACTGACTTGTACCATCATAAAGAGGGCAACCAAGGCCAAGTGGTTAGAGTCACTGAGTTGTTCCATCATAGAGAGGGCACCCATGGCCTTGTGGTTAGGGTCACTGACTTGTACCTTCATAGAGAGAGCACTTATGGCCAAGCGGTTAGAGTCACTGACTTGTACTATCATAGAAAGGGCACCCATGGCCAAGCGGTTAGAGTCACTGACTTGTACTATCATAGAGAGGGCACCAATGGCAAAGCGGTTAGCGTCATTGACTTGAACTGTCATAGAGAAGGCACCCATGGCTAAGCGGTGAGAGTCACTGACTTGTACTGTCATAGAGAAGGCACCCATGGCCAAGCGGTTAGAGTCACTGACTTGTACTGTCATAGAGAGGGCACCCATGGCCAAGCGGTTAGAGTCACTGACTTGTATTGTCATAGAGAAGGCACCCATGGCCAAGCGGTTAGAGTCACTGACTTGTACTGTCATAGAGAAGGCACCCATGGCCAAGCGGTTAGAGTCACTGAATTGTACTGTCAAAGACAATGCACCCATGGCCAAGCGGTTAGAGTCACTGACTTGTACCATCATAGAGAGGGCACCCATGGCCAAGCGGTAAGAGTCACTTACTTGTACCATCATAGAGAGGAAACCCATGGCCAAGTGGTTAGCGTCATTGACTTGAACTGTCATAGAGAAGGCAACCATGGCCAAGCGGTTAGAGTCACTAACTTGTACTGTCATAGAGAAGGCACCCATGGCCAAGCGGTTAGAGTCACTGACTTGTACCATCATAGAGAGGACACCAATGGCAAAGCGGTTAGCGTCACTGACTTGAACTGTCATAGAGAGGGCACCCATGGCTAAGTGGTTAGAGTCATTGACTTGTACTGTCATAGAGAAGGCACCCATGGCCAAGCGGTTAGAGTCACTGACTTGTACTGTCATAGAGAAGGCACCCATGGCCAAGCGGTTTGAGTCACTGACTTGAACTGTCATAGAGAAGGCACACATGGCCAAGCTGTTAGAGTCACTGACTTGTACTGTCATAGAGAAGGCACCCATGGCCAAGCGGTTAGAGTCACTGACTTGTACTGTCATAGAGAAGGCACCCATCGCCAAGCGGTTAGTGTCACTGACTTGTACCATCATAGAGAGGACACCAATGGCAAAGCGGTAAGCGTCACTGACCTGTACTGTCATAGAGAGGGCACCAATGGCCAAGCGGTTAGAGTCACTGACTTGTACTGCCATAGAGAAGGCACCCATTGCCAAGCGGTTAGAGTCCCTGATTTGTACCACCAAAGAGAGGGCACCCATGGCTGAGTGGTTCGATTCACTGACTTGTACTGTCATAGAGAGGGCACCCATTGCTAAGTGGTTAGAGTCACTGACTTGTAACATCATAGAGAGTGCACCCATGGCCAAGTGGTTCGAGTCACTGACTTGTACCATCATAGAGAGGGCACCCATGGCCGAGTGGTTAGAGTCTCTGACTTGTACTATCATAGAGAGGGCACCCGTGGCCGAGTGGTTTGAGTCACTGACTTGTACCATCATAGAGAGTGCACCCATGGCCGAGTGGTTAGAGTCACTGACTTGTACTATTATAGAGAGGGCACCCATGGCCAAGTGGTTAATGTCACTGACTTGCAACATCATAGAGAGGGCACCCATGGTCGAGTGGTTAGAGTCATTGACTTGTATTATCATAGAGAGGGCACCCATGACCAAGTGGTTAGAGTCACTGACTTGTAACATCATAGAGAGTGCACCCATGGCCGAGTGGTTTGAGTCACTGTCTTGTACCATCATAGAGAGTGCACCCATGGCCGAGTGGTTAGAGTCACTGATTTGTACTATCATAGAGAGGGCACCCATGGCCAAGTGGTTAGAGTCACTGACTTGTAATATCATAGAGAGGGCACCCATCGCCAAGCGGTTAGAGTCACTGACTTGTACCATCATAGAGAGGGCACCCATGGCCGAGCGGTTAGAGCCACTGATTTGTACCATCATAGAGAGGGCACCCATGGCCGAGCGGTTAGAGCCACTGATTTGTACCATCATAGAGAGGGCACCCATGACAAAGTGGTTAGAGTCATTGACTTGTACCATCATAGAGAGGGCACCCATGACAGATCGCTTAGAGCCACTGACTCGTACCATCATAGAGAGGGCACCCCTCGTCAAGGGGTTAGAATCACTGGCTTATTTTACCATAGGGAGGGCACCCATGGTCGAGCCGTTTGAGTCCCTGACTTGTACTATCATAGAGAGGGCACCCATGGCAGATCAGTTAGAGTCACTGACTTGTACCATCATAAAGAGGGCTCCCATGGCCAAGTGGTTAGAGTCACTGAGTTGTTTCATCATAGAGAGGGCACTTATGGCCAAGCACTTAGAGTCACTGACTTGTACTGTCATAGAAAGGGAACCCGTGGCCAAGCGGTTAGAGTCACTGACTTGTACCATCATAGAGACTGCACCCATGGCCAAGCGGTTCGATTCACTGAGTTGTACTGTCATAGAGAGGGCGCCCATGCCCGATTGGTTTGAGTCACTGACTTGTACTATCATAGAGATTACACCCATGGCAGAGCTGTTAGAATAACTGACTTGTACCATGATAGAGAGGGCACCCATGGCCGGGTGGTTTTAGTTACTGACTTGTACTATCATAGAGAGTACAACCATGGCAGAGCTGTTAGAATCACTGACTTGTACCATCATAGAGAGGGCACCCATGGTCGAGTGGTTTGAGTCACTGACTTGTAACATCATAGAGAGGGCGCCCATGGCCGAGTGGTTAGAATCACTGACTTGTACCATCATAGAGAGGGCACCCATGGCAGAGCTGTTAGAATCACTGACTTGTACTATCATAGAGAGGGCACCCATCGCCAAGCGGTTAGAGTCACTGACTTGTACTGTCATAGAGAGGGCACCTATGACAAAACGCTTAAAGCCACTGACTTGTACCATCATAGAGAGGGCACCCATGACAAAGTGGTTAGAGTCATTGACTTGTACCATCATAGAGAGGGCATCCATGGCAGATCGGTTAAAGTCACTGACTTCTTCTATCATAGAGAGGGCACCCAAAGCAGATCGGTTAGAAGCACTGAGTTATTCTGTCATAGAGAGGGCACCCATGGCAGATCGGTTAGAGGCACTGACTTGTTCCATCATAGAGAGGGCACCCATGACAAAGTGGTTAGAGTCATTGACTTGTACTATCATAATGAGGGAACCCATGGCAGATCGGTTAGAGTCACTGACTTGTTCCATCATAGAGAGGGTACCAATGGCCGAGTGGTTTTAGTCACTGACTTGTACCATAATAGAGAGGGCACCCATGACAAAGTGGTTAGAGTCATTGACTTGTATCATCATAGAGAGGGCACCCATGGCCGAGCGGTTAGAGTCACTGACTTGTACCATAATAGAGAGGGCACCCATGACAAAGTGGTTAGAGTCATTGACTTGTACTATCATAGAGAGGGCACCCATCGCCAAGCGGTTAGAGTCATTGACTTGTACCATCATAGAGAGGGCACCCATGGCCGAGCGGTTAGAGCCACTGACTTGTACCATCATAGACAGGGCACCCATGACAAAGTGGTTAGAGTCATTGACTTGTACCATCATAGAAAGAGCACCAATGGCCAAGCGGTTAGAGTTACTGACTTGTACCATCTTAGAGTGGACACTAATGGTCAAGTGTTTAGAGTTACGGGCTTGTACCATCATAGAGAGGACATCCATGGCAGAGCGGTTAGAGTCACTGACTTCTTCTATCATAGAGAGGGCACCCATGGCCAAGCGGTTAGCATCACTGACGTCTTCTATCATAGAGAGGGCACCCATGGCCAAGCGGTTAGCGTCACTGACTTCTTCTATCATAGAGAGGGCACCCATGGCCAAGCGGTTAAAGTCACTGACTTGTTCCTTCATAGAGAGGGCACCAATGGCAGATCGGTTCGAATCACTGACTTGTTCCATCATAGAGAGGGCACCCATAGCAGATCGCTTCGAATAACTGACTTGTTTCATTATAGAGAGGGCACCCAAAGCAGATCGGTTAGTGGCACTGAGTTATTCTATCATAGAGAGGGCATCCATGGAAGATCGGTTAGAGTCACTGACTTCTTCCATCATAGAGAGGGTACCCTTGGCCGAATGGTTAGAGTCACTGACTTGTACCATCATAGAGAGGGCACCCATGGCAGATCAGTTAGAGTCGCTGACTGTACCATCATAAAGTGGGCACCCATGGCAGATCGGTTAGAGTCACTGACTTGTACCACCAGAGATAGGGCACCTATGACTTATCGGTTAGAGTTACTGACTTGTACCATCATAGAGAGGGCACCCATTGCTAAGCGGTTAGAGTCACTGACTTGTTCCATCATAGTTTGGACACCCAATTGCTAAGCGGTTAGAGTCACTGACTTGTTCCATCATAGAGATGGGCACTGATGGCCGAGTTGTTAGGGTCACGGATTAGTAACATCATAGAGAGGGCATCCATATCAGATCGGTTAGAATCACTGACTTATTATATAATAGAGAGGACACTTATAGCAGAGTGGTTAGAGTCACGGATTTGTACTATCAAAGAGAGGACACCCATGGCAGAGCGGTTGCACACATGGGTTATTTGGAAAGTCTTGCTGCAGACGTATAAGCACCACCAGCACCGATATCTACACCATGAGCTTGACCTCCGCTCTCCATCGTCTCATCAGGTTAGACAAAGTAAACGACCTGGTCTCTACCCACACAGGTTAGTGTGTTTTGTTATTATCACTGACACAGATCACTGTGTTATCTGGGCCTACAGTTAAGTACTGGAACCTCTTAAACAGCCCTCTCCCTAAACGATCAAACTGGATGGACCAGAGGACCCTGCCGGCCAAATCCAGAATCTGAACTTTTGCTGGTATGACCAATGATACTACAATTTCATCTCCCATACAATGTAGAGCATTTAATTTTCCAGAGACTGGTATAATATAATAGGTATTCAAATTTTGGTCAGCCGTACAAATTTGTATCTGCTGTCTAATAGAAAGCGACACTGCAACTCGGGCCTCGGGCAGCAGAGTTACATCAAGTGGTTTAGATTCGAGTGGTTGTCTCTTCAGGATTTCTCTTTTGTCTATGTCAACTGACTTGAGACAAGAGTTTAGTTAATCTGCCGAAATCGGTTGTGGTGGAGAGTGCGCATTGTCATTCATGAAGTTCAACTTCTAAACTAACATTTCTGCTTCTTTGCTGCGACCTGAACATTTCCATATTTTCAGAGATCTCTATGTCCTTTGATAAATTAGAAATAAGGTCAATATTCTCACATAATCTGTCTCGAACTATGAAGCACGATGTACATCAAAGGATATCCTCTTCCAAACAATACATCTCCACTGCCCTATCCGGGTGTACGGTACATTTTTCCGAGTCAGTGGGAGCTGGCCTCGAGAGAGGCATGTTGTCACCTTCCAGCAGTTTATGATTTTTGGTTCCCCGAAATATTTTATGCTGTTACATACAAACACTGCACAATCACTGCAGGTCTGAAAGAATTCTGAAGCAAGAGGAAGCTGTCCTAATTCTACAAACTGGTCACTAGTGCTGTTCTTGTTATCACTGTTAGTATTGTCAGACTTTGTTGCTCTAACTTTGCCACCAGATACCTAGCTTACTGAATATATGTCAATGTGCAGAAAAAATACAATGCATATGTGTGTGTGTGTTGTGTAAATATATGTATGTGTATGCATGAAAATATATGTATCTGTACATGAAAGTAGATATTTATGTGTACATGAAAAATATGTCTCTGTACATGAAAATAGATATTTATGTGTGTACATGAAAACATGTGTATGCAGGTACATTACATCACGATGGTGATGATTCTCTTGTTAATGACAATAAAGACTGCATTCAACAATTTGGATCGAAGGTCGTGCATAATTCTGTTCACTGATTCCCTAGATATGTGTAAAAAGTTTAGCATGCCATCATAATGATTATCTCAAGTAGGTAATTGCTATCAACCATGCAGCATTATTTTGCACACATAAAGAATGGACTGCAGGGCTCTGATGTTGACAAAAATAGCAAAAAACTGAAATGTGATTGTTGATAAGTTTGGGAATCATGCACATTTAAGTCAAAGTTTTTTTTTAACTTTACTGTCGTATCATTGAATTGGGGTAACATGTGTTTATTAATTTAACCAGTCTGACAGATTTTCTTTCAATATTCACAAACTTTCTTTCGCATTTTTCTTAACAATTTTGCAGAGAAAAACATGCAAGGCTTTCGTTTTTCACTTAGCGAGGTTACTAACTGGGAAGGTATTAATTAAGAAAGGTATACAACAATCATGAGACTCTAGTGTCTGGTGAAATTTTAAAGTAAAGAATACTGATATCCCTATATTTCTCACCTATGTGCTGTTAGGCATTAGGAAAGGTTAGTAAGGAATACCAACAATGTTTAAACAGATCAGAATACTTGTAATACATGTACACATGCAGCAGTTTGCCAATCAGTTTCAGTTTTTTTACTACATGGCTATATGTGGAAAATGGTCATGTCCAGATGTGTTTTAACAGATAAAAATAACAGATCAAAAACACTTTTTATAAAATATCTCTAAGTTTCACAGAACCAGAAAGCTAAAGGTCACATCATTTTTTAAATTTTACTTAAAACAAAAAGAAATACCAACCCACATATAAATAATGTCAATCTTTACTTTTCAGTTAGTTTTGACCTTATAACCAGCACATTCAAGACATTTTTCGTGACATATTTGAAAGCCGATATTATGTTTACTTTTAGCACAATAAAAAGAGAACTTTAAAATACGTTGAAGGAAATAGAAAGAAAGCAAGTTTGTAGAAATACCATAGAACTTTATTATCTTTATTTTCATGACCACTGTTAAGTAACATATGTCCCAAATCTATTTCTTTTTCTTTATTGTATCTTTTATATTTTATATGTACAAAAACATTGTTATTTTACCATTCTTCAATGTATTTTCTGATCCCAATGTTATTATTTGAACACTTTAATGTTTTTGGTATAAAACCATTTAAAGATTTTCTCTGTAAACAATATATTTCTATGACCTTTTTATCGGAATAATGGGATAATGTTTCAAATTAAAGTTTAAAAGATGGTTGAATAGTCAGTTCTGATAATATTCATGTATGGAATTTGAAATAAGAGGTACTCATGGCACAGTTAAGACTTATCTTATGTATCATAATAAATCAACATATCCACCATCTTATTGTCTTCGTTGATGTATTTTATCCCTTTAATTTTTAAGTAGGTTCGTGACTATAAAGAACCACATGCACAGGTAATATACAAACTATGTAATTGGGCTTAAAATTGCTTAAAATAGATGAAACGTGTTGCAATGCTTTAATTTCTCAAAACATAAACATAACATACTCTTTTGAAGTTTGTGACAAGAGTTAATATTTAGTTCCATTTTGCATCGTGGTTCAACAATTATTTGTCTATTTGGAAGAAAGATATAGGTTAACACTGTGACCAAGTAACTTATAAAAAGTAACAATCAATTATGAATGCACACATATGCAATATACAAGTGAAAGGGGAAGAAACAAAAGTAGAACTCTTTGAAGTACATAATGACAGAGGGGATAAAAGAAAAAAGACGAAAGGTTTGAAGCACATATACTTCTTAATATACTTTTGACAATTTGTACAACGCATAAAGGTGACTAACACAAAAGAATAAGAACTGCAATTGTCCATGTTGTTTTGAAAAATAATGGAACACTAATTTTTCATCATATTATAAAACATTTCCTTTCTCAATTTGGTAACGAAGGGTGCCTGTCGCTAAGCAATTCGTTTGTTTTCTTAAGTTTGCCTTCCAGATTTTTCTCTGACATTTCATTCAGCTTGTTAGTCTTGTACATGTAAATCAGACACCGAAAATAATACTGTTATTAAACAATTTAGAGCATTAAAATTTTGCTATCTAATAAATTAAGTGAAATAAAATAACAAATCACGTGAAACAATGTAACAAGTATATAACAATTCAAAACAAGAACTAATTGTACAGAAATTTTAAAGCGTTGTTGCTTCAAGAGTTCTTGTGGCAAGATCTGATAAGAATGCCATCGTGAATATTATGAATGTACCAATAGTCCCTTTAAATATTGTTGATAATGTCAACATGAGCTACGAAAATTATTACTTTTGTACGGCAAGTCGGATCAGGTTTCCTGACACCTCAGCCCAGACTTTGGTAAACAATGTATATGATAAATATGTAAGGTTAGCATGAACTGTGATGAACGTGAAAGCCATTGAATAGGTTGGAAGTTTAGTGCCTTCGGATGAGTTATGTTTTGTTTTAGAAATACATTGCAGCGACCAGTTATGATCACCACAGCAACGCCCAGCTTTTTGCTGGAGGAAGACCCCAGACAAACGTCTTAGTAAAACTACCGGCGCACAGCAAGTCAGCTGGAAGTCCTTTCCACATTTAGACCTTCGCCCTAAGCGGAATTCAAACCCACGCGGTAAGAGGCTAAGCAGTCAGAGGAGTTACAAGTCGTCAACTCTGCAAAACCCTCGGATGAGTTATGTCCAGCTCCATTTTTTAACAAATCAAAAAAGTATTTGTAAACTTTATAATAGATGTGAAGAGTCTTATTTTCTTATCCATGTAAATGGTGTACAATAAAGAGTGTCCATTTAAACAAGAGTGTATGTTACTATTTGTCAGTGCTCCCTTTCTGAAAGAAATTTGGTTTTGAAGGATGTATTCAATAGTTTGGACCATATTTTTTCTCCTTAAACATCCAAAAATGTTACCTGAAATGGTCACATGAAGTAATGTTAATTGACATCCTACATATATGTGAAAAATCATCTCATCATCTCGGTAATCTGCCCTTTCATCGAAACTACTTTAAGCAGAATCATCATCCACCCATCATCATCCACCCACCCTACCCCTTACTATATCATGTTTATTTATAGATTTGGAAAAAATGAACATTCACAGCATTTTATCACGCTTTGCACTGTCTAACAATTAAGGTAGGTGTTCAATATCAAACGTATGAATTTATGCTAAGATTATGCCTTAATTCTCCAAAACAGTAGAACAATATTTACATGCACTCGCTATTTAGCAAACTGTTGGATATTCTCATTGATACCATTTCATAGAAGCAAAACCTTAATTAGATTTGCCCAAAGATACATAAGTATAAAGTTGACGTAAATAATGTAAAATGGTATGCTTTGTACTGTAAATGACTTTGATTTGGGAAGAGACTTTTGATATTCTGAACCATATTTTGATATTCCAAATGCAATTATCTTGTAGTATTAAATACTTATTAGAACTAGCAGTAGATATATTATTTAAGTACATGCAAAAAATATTTTAAACATACAGGCTCACAGTAAACGGGAAAAGAATAATGTCATATTTTTATCTTAAGCAGCCAACTTGTCTTAAGCAGCCAATGATAGGCTATTCTTTGGGTGGCAGCTCAAAACAAGTTTGACTATTTTATTTTGTATTTATCCAAACTTTATTCACAATCCAAAGCTACTACTGTTTTTACTTCAACAAAATAAAATAAAATTCATATAATATTGTTATAGCATTTATTCTTGTGTCAATATCATTGGCCCTCTGCATTAGCTTATCTACCTAACGACATATTAAGATATCATATGATAAATCGAAGTCATTCTGATAACAAACGAAAGATGAAGGTGAAAGTAAAGTCCACTTCACTTTTCAGAATGTGACATTTTTATGCAAAGTACTTTGTTTTGTTAACAATATAAATGGATAAAACAGTATTCAAATAAAACATTGTTTTCTGCATGCATTAGATGACAATCCTGCTATTATGAACTCCATTGAAGTTTTTAATTATTAAGAAGTGATGGTCATGTTATGATTTTATTTCATTGTGATTTCATGGAATTGGTAGTCAAGATTATTTTAGCATCTAAGTACCTCCAGTACATAAATGACTGTTTTAAAATTAAAACACAATATACAACAGTTACAATTCTAAAGTGAAATATGAAGTGTTCTGCAATCTCTGTCTCTAATCTTTTTCTTTGTACACTTTGTCCACTGAATGGAAGTTATAACTTTTTGTCTAGATGTGACTCCTCAATGACAATACCTAGGTAATAAGCAAACAATAACAATGCAGATATAACAATAGTACATAATAAAGTATTGACAGTATTGTCTTAACATTTCTACACGATATGTAGTGTTTGGTGAAAAAGCCACGACATTTTACCCCCAAAAATAAGTGTATGTGTGTTTTGTACTCACGAAACAAACAAGAAAAAGAATGATATTCTGATACTTTTGAAACAGAGCCCTAGATGTCAATAACAAGAATATTTGCATAATTAGATCTATATGCATTCAAAGCAACCAAAGCAACTCGACTATTTCATTGTAAGCTAATAACAAAGTCTCTTTAATAGATATTTTATTTTCTGTATAAATTTTAGAGCTGCGAGACTCAGAAAATCATAAACACTTAAACACTTATTGTTTCCACGTTTAAGTTAAAGCTTGTGTCATTTAGCCTCGTATGGAAATTGATATGATCTGTGGTCACGTGATGAGTAGTTCTCACTGGGAGGGCGCTATTTATAAACTGGGATTTTACGGAATCGGCATCATTGCTCTTCAAGAAGGTGCGATTGCATGTTTAAAACCTACGTATTTTGCAAATAAAGGTCTTTCAAATTCATATATAATCATTTTTTTCAATGTTCAGAAAGAGTCTCTTGAAAACATATGTATACGAATAAGTAACGAATCTGGAATTTTTATCAACAATGAGATCTGGCTTTCTCACATAAAACCCATTCCAAATTATGTTAAATCCCCGTGTTTACCAATGTGCCTTCCTAAGACGGGTTCTAAAATATGATGCACTAGATAGTCAACCTTGGAAATGTTTTAACAATACAAAATAGAGAATACACGTACTTATAGCAATTATAGCAGCATTTGTAACAAACACATCTCAATAAAATGTATTAAACAATAATTTTCAGATATTTTATTGGATTAGATTAAATTATTGTTATTGGCGCCGCTCTTGAGAGCAGTGCCTTTTAAAAAATATGCATTTTATACGCACAATAGTAGCTGGAAAAAAACAGGAAATCGCAGCAGGGAGCTTGCATTTATAGCAATTCGCAGCTGTTTGTCGAAGTATTATTTAACAAAAGAAACAGGGAATGTCGATGTTAGCAATGCAGCTTGTAAATACATATGGATCAGAGAACAAGGAAGGAAACAAAGTACTAAATACTATACTTTCCATCAGAATACTCATTCATTACTGTCAATGGTTTATGCAATTAATCGACAGTGTAAAAGAGTGTTTAATTTCAAGGATAGTCATCTTCTTGTTAAAAATCGCAGGCTTTGTATTGCACCTTGGATATCCCACATTCCAGATCTTTCTTGTAAGGGTCTAGAACGTGTCTAACAAAGGTTGAATTAAACATGTGTCTACAAATCAAAGCGCAGTCGGTCCTGTAGATATACAAATATACGGCGTTACTTTCTAACCTTGCTTTTGGCCTACTTAGAGTTGCTGACGCATGGCAAGCCATGGTTAATAAATTTACACTTGATAGGCATTTTAGTTCAATTAAGTATAGTTTGTTATAAACTTGATATATTCTTTTTGCATGGATGTGTTAAAATTGCACTTGACTCGTTTTCTAATTAATCTGAGAAAACAAGTTGATTATATTCAACGTGCGTTTAATTGTTTAACAAAAGGAAGATCTTATCATCAGAGTTAATAAGCGCATTGAAACATGTTAAATATTGTCAGAAATAAAGTTTTCTGCAGTCTTAGTTCGTACATGCTTATTTTCTTTAAAAATAAACCAAACATTAACACACTAAACGTTCGACACCGCATTTCTTGTCGTTTGAAACTTTATCTTTTTGGCTTATTTATATCTAATTTTCTTAGACACAATGTACATATTATATAAAATAATAACATTATGTGTCTATTATATAAAATACTTACGTACGCGTACGCGTTTTACATTTCTATATCAAATATAATATTTTCGTATAAACCAAAATATAATGTCCTACAAAACAACACATGATAACTAGCAATAAAATAATTCTAATAAAAACAAGTACCACTAAAGAAGAAAGATGTACAACAATATATGTACATAAACGAAAACAGCACAAAGGCTTCTTAATATAAAACACATAGTAAAGTAATAATATATTCGCCTATGAAAGATATTTTAATCACAAGATAATAAAGTTGTTAATATCATTTATAAGGCGGCGGTGTCGCTTGCGACACCATCCAGATATGTGCAAAAGCTAGATTCTGGAAACACACAGAATTTACCCTGCATGACCTTGACAACTCGCGGTCACTTATCCATGCCTTGAAAGAAGTAGTGCGTGTACAGAAGAAATATGTATGTATAAGGAGACTAGACGTGCCAATTTTGTCCAGACCTGATACAAATGTTAACAATAATATTGTTATGTTTAAACTGGAAGTTCATTATATTGTGAAATTTATATTTATGAATGAACAATGCCGTGTACGAATGTCACTCATTGAGTAAAGTTACAAAATGTTGACGGACGCGTAACGCCCGACGTGGGTGCTTAAGCCGGTTTTACAGAGCTCTAACCTCGTACAAGATTCAAACGATTTTACTAACGTAACTGGAGTTTCTTAATGGTGTTTCTTTCTCTAATATTGTTTGCATTACTTGACACATATAATATCTGTCCGTAGTTGCTATAGCACAAGGCCCGTGGATACTTAACTCCTGTCTTTCTCTCAGGTATTACGGCAAGTCTGAAACCATCGGACGACACCACATGGATGGCGTGAGTGTTCTTGCTGCATACGTAAATGCACCCACCGCCTCCAATAGCGACGCCATTAGCACGTTCTAAATTCTCATCCTTATATATCCAGTAGACGATTTGTTCTGTGTTTACACAGGTAACGGTGTTTTTATCATAATCACTTACATAAACGAGCTTTTTATCCGAACTTACTGTAAGGTAAGACGGTTGACGAAACAGTCTTTGTACTGAAACAGAATTGTGCTGAATAGTTTTAATGACAATGCCATCTAAATTCAGTATCTGAACCATTGCAGGATCGACGAAAGAAACTACAATTTTGTCATCCGAACAAGCAAGTCCATGACATTTCCCTGACACTCGTAAACTTTTATATATGTTTAAGTTCTGATCGGCTGTGTAAATTTTAATTTCCTGAGGGCCTGGAAGTGATACTGCCAGTCGGAGTTTCGGCAGCAGAGTTAAATCACGTGGACGTGATTCCAGTGGTTGTCTGTGTGTGACTTTGTTTGTATCTATGTCAATCAGCTTAAGACACGAGTTCTCCGAATCAGCCAAAATAAGTCGTGAAGGCGATATTTCCACCATAGCAGTTACGGAACAGTCATACTCGTCATCAGGTGATTTGATGTCAATCAAAGATGATGCCACACAGACTATGGCAGGTGACCCTTTTTTTAATTTTTTGTTTCCCTCGAAATATTCAGACTTAGATCCTGGTGTTGTTGTGCTATCTTTGCCGACACTAGTGACTTTACCCACAGCAATTTTGTCGTTGGTAATATTCTCCAAACCACCTTTACCTCTACACGCAGGGGACGTTATCTTTTCTTCACTGACCTCAGCAACTTTCTCTAAAATGCCTTTACCTCTGGATGCAGGCGACGTTATCATTTCTACATTGACATTGGTAACATTCTCCACAGAAGGTTTATCTTTAGATTCACATGAGGTCACCGTCCCTTTTATAGCGACGTTATTGTGATTCTCTTTAAACTTTTCACCTATAGTTCTCGTTCCTGTTGACATCTTTTCTCCGGCGTTGCAGTCCTTTCGCCCAGCCTCGTTCGTGTGTGATGTTACAGGATTTGAAATGACGGTGGATATTTTCTCTTTGGAGCTTTTATCTTTTGATGCAGAATAAATCTCTTCGCCCACGGTATTGCCTTTCTCCACTAAAGGTCTACCTTTAAATGCATGTAGTGTTTCACCTTCTGCTGTGCCATTGCTGTCTGTCTCAATAGAAAGCGAACCTGTACAAGGTGTTTTAGCTACTTGAACCTCACTGTCTGTCTGCATACGACTTTGACATTCAGTTGCAGAATGTATCGACGTCTCTACTTCAATAAGCTTGTCCTTTATAAGCAAGCCTTGAAAAGAAGAGTCATACGTTAGTTTAAATTCTTGTATATTCAATTCTGGACGTAGTTGCTCTAGTTTGTCTACGGAATGTAATATTTCCTTTTTATATCTCTTCACGGCAATAAACAATTGATCTCTCTGAATTTCTTTTAGTAACAAGAGGTTGTCAATTTTCTCAACGGTATTAAAAAATTGCTGGTCACATGTTTTAATTAAATTCATCAAATTGTCGATCTTCTCGTTGTTCATTTTCTTCAATTTATTTGCTTTTTTCATTGCATTCTTCCCGTGTCTAATTAGCTTGTCCACTACCTCAGCTTGGAAAAGTTTATAATCGTCTGTAAATTTAGCATGACAATGTTCGTTCATGGCGATGAACTCTTGTACTGATTCTCTGCTCATATTGGATATTACTTTCTGCTTCTCTGACGCGCGACGAATTTCTTTCATGTCAACAGAAGACTCGATATGGTTTGAGAGATTTGAAATTATGTCCACATTCTGACAGGTTCTGTGTCCTTCTATGAAGCACAATGTACATCCAAGGATATCCTCATCCAAACAATACATCTCCACTGGCCTGTCCGGGTGTACGGTACATTTTTCCGAGTCAGTGGGAGTTGGCCTCTTGAGAGGCATGTTGTCACCTTCCAGCAGAACATGATTTTTGGTTCCCCGAATTGTCTTGTGCTGATTAACACAGATACCACACAGAAAGTCGTTGCAGGTCCGGCAGAATCCCGTTGCAATAGTAACCAATCCTGATTCTTCACACTGGTCACATGGGTTGTCTGACTTGTTCACCTTCCGCCTGGCGCCCCATACCTCCATGTTGACTGAAAAGATTTAAACGTGCACTTGTACAGGATGATTGATAATTTTGTTGCTAGTAGCAATAACATTTTTATTTTCTTTACAGAAATTGAAACGAATGATGGCTGAAATAGAGATAGAGCCGGAAATAGTCAAGCAGTTGTTTGTATTCATTTTAATTTTACAAAGACAATATAAGAAGTCCCTTGGCTGATGTTGTTGATTAGACCCTATCTTATGATACAATTTCGTTCTCTTTTTGTTTTTCTACATTAATCTGTTGTTATTTATATATGTCAGCTTTGTGGAAAAAAACAAATGTATGCTAACTTAGGTCTTATATACGTGTGCAGATAAATTGTCTTCATGCATTAATAGTCATTCATATTTATTGAGAATTGGACAAGAAGACAATGGAAGCATATATGCCAACACAATTAAAGATTGAGAATATAATGGAGTCTACAATCAGAAGCTTATTTTGAAGATTTAAGGAATGCATTCTAGGTTTCATGTTGTTTTCTAAGTTCGATGATTTGGAAGGATTATTTTGAATTTCTTAGGTGGCCCAATATCTAAGGTGAGATATTAATAGAGAAGTTTGAGTTGTAACCAACAAAAGATCTACCCGTGCAAATATTAATAAAATGCAAATCCCACAAGATACAAACACTAAAATTTGTTTCGTAGACGATCGGACAAGTAAAGTTTCTACACCACATTGGTTCATGTCCCGGACAGGGATTTCATGAGGGAAGGTATTTCAGCTGACCTGCGGTGCCGTAGTTTTACCTAAACATTTTTCTGGGGTTTTACCGAACAAATAATTAGTTGCCGTCGCCAAAATGGGCTTAATTTTGTTGGTGCAAAAACACAAAAAAAACAACCAACTTGTTACAATTGATAAAGCTTCATATGCAAACGAGATAATTAATTCTGTGACCGTGAACAACATAGAGAACACGTTTTATTGTATCATGCAACGTGACTTAAGTAACCAGGTGACTATAATCGCCGACCAATAATTCGATAACCGAGGTAAAACCTATATGTAGGTATGTTTTACAGCTGACATGTCATGTAGATCAGTGGTTCTCCTCACATGTAGACATATTGTCTGCAGTCTTCATACTTAATTATTGAAGTTTCAAAGCGTTGATTAACTGATCATACTTGTTCTCTAGGATGTCGATATAAACGGAGTGCCGTCTGTCTTCGGTTAGTTTATTTAGTCCCGTTGAAATTTGAAATATAAGCTTTATAGAAGTTACTTTACAATTGTACATAAGCTTTACGGCGAGGCAGACGCCTCCGTCAGTACATGGGTTACTCTCCTTATTCATTAGGAAATGTTGAGCTAAAACTCTTAACATTTTTTTTGCCTTTATCTATACTAACACAAATTCCGCACAGACATACCAACTTAGTATTTTTAATGATAATAATACGTGTCCCTCAACCCATATGTTTAAGACAAATAACTCCATATAGTCAGTGTTATACTTTTTGACACACGCACACGTGAGCACACACACACTCACGCACTCACATATAGAAGTATTGAACTGTTTACAAATTATAAAGAAATCAACGGGCAGACAGGTAGACCACTTTTTTTAAATCAATAAGACATGCTGG
The DNA here is from genome assembly GCA_007844125.1 of Sinonovacula constricta. Classification (NCBI taxonomy): domain Eukaryota; kingdom Metazoa; phylum Mollusca; class Bivalvia; order Cardiida; family Solecurtidae; genus Sinonovacula; species Sinonovacula constricta. The sequence continues at coordinate 47,245,708 of CM017564.1, forward strand.
CTAGTTACATAATTACACAACTGAAAAAAACAAAGAGTTCCTTAAATATACGTTGCTTGACATTTTTTTATCTGACTATTATTACAATTGGTTTTAATTTTTTGTTATATCTTAAAGAAATGAAATGAGAACATTTTTATTAAAAGAAAAGAAACGTAGAAGCTGTATAATTTACCTTTACTTATCTCCTATTCACCAAATGGAAACAAAATTTAAAACCGATACATTCCTTATTCTCAGTAAGTAAACATGCCCATAATTCTATCGTTCAATATAATAAATGACCTATGCTGTCCAGATATAAAACACAACTCCAACACTAAGGATATATCACGTAAATGCCACTGAGAAATGTGTATTAAAATAACCCTATACCCGTACAGCGTATTCGATAAATCACTACATGCTCAGTGAGTTCTTTTGTTGTTAAAATGAATTGATCGATAGAAGAGTAACGTTCTTTATGCAGCACATATACGGTTATAATGATCCCTCTTCTTGTCATTGTAGTCAAAACATGTATGTTTTCTAGAGAGCAGATTTCTAGATTATTGTATATGGGATTCGTAGATTTGCTTATCATTATCATTGACAGTTCTGTATCGATGTACACTATAACAACCAGCATACCCATACGTGCCTCGTTTGCGTTCTGTAAAGATAAAACTATGGGTCACAGCTAACAAAACAGGCATTGTTTAAGTTAGAATACACTGATCTACAGTATTTTTGTTTGTAATAACAATGATATTATGTGTGATGGTAATGATGATGATGATAATATTAATAATATTGATGATGATGATGATGTTGCTGCTGCTGCTAATGATGATATGACACCACACTTAAAAAGAAATAAATGTAGTCAATAATACAACGATTTAAAGAAACCCGATAACATTAATGTTGAACATGCAAACTGTAGATCTTTATTAGCTTAATATTTAAAAATGCTCCATATTTACAGTATTTACAGGTTATGTCATGCTGTTGAAAGTTATTAACGATGATATTGGCTAAAATAATAAATATAAGGAAATAACATGCTTTTTATTACTTAAGAAACTACTTTCCATTGCGACAGAGAAACAAGAATAGACGACTGTGATAGGTGATAAAATATGACTGTGACATTAGTAATGTATGAATAAGGTTGTCTGAAAAGGAGATGAGGTACACACCAGAAGTTATTTATGCGACCAGCAACCTGTTATGAATAGTTTGGAAATTGTGAGTGCACAAACTCGTATAAACACACGCCCACACATCCGCACATACACGCGCCCACGCACGCACTTACGCACCCCCCACGCACAATAGCAACTGCATAGACTCGTGCAAACACAGACACGCCCACGCACGCACCCGCACCCGCACACAGCCCCCCATCACCACACACTGATGTTGGCTTGTTCCGAATCACTTTAAAGTAGATATGTTGTTAAAGTAAATGTAGTTAAATGTATTTTCCTACCTTTACTGAGATGTCGCAACCTTGAACACTAAATATACACAGGATATTCTCCAGTAGTTTTAATAAAGTGTTCGCAATCTCAGGCCATTTCAGTAATGCTAGGCTACCACTAGTTTCTAATCACCCTCTTATCTCTGTGCATGTGAGTTCTGCACTGGTACGAAAAAGGTTAAACTTCAACCGTTGTTTACAACTATTGGCAAGCCCAAATGAACACTGAATGTGTATTCAAAATATAAAAGAACAGATAAGGTGGCTATATGTAAACCATGAATTCAAGGCTGTGACGTTCGGGCCAGTCTATCGTCTGTCGCAAATATATGCAAAGCAGAGGAAACATGAGGCAAGTTCCAAACACATTACAGCGTTGTAAAGCAACGTACAGCTTAAATAACCTGAATGGGATGACATATCCAATTTTCTCGTCATGGTTTCTTGTGAGTCTGTTGACCACTTATTGTGTTAGATGTTAGGGATATACAAGTCCTACAACACCAGAATTTCTTCATCTTGTTATTTTTATATTTGAAATTGGTTTAATTCAACACAAAATATTTGTTTCGTTTCTATATTTCAGACCACAGTAACATCTTTTACTAATCTCTACGTTAGTGGTGACGTGACTTGTAAACCACAGTGATCTCTGTCATTAATCTCCACGCTAGTAATGACGTGAATTTAAGACCACAGTGATCTCTGTAACTAATCTCCACATTAGTGATGACGTGACTTTTAGACCACAGTTATCTCTGTCACTAATCTCCACGTTAGTGGTGACGTGAAATTTATACCACAGTAACTTGTGTCACTAATCTCCAAGTTAGTAGTGACATGACTTTTTAACCTTAGTAATCTCTGTCACTAATCTCCACGTTAGTGGTGACGTGACGTTTTGACCACAGTAGTCTCTGAAACTAATCTCCACGTAAGTAGTGACGTGAATTTAAGACCACAGTAACCTCTGTCACTTATCCCCACGTTAGTGATGACTCGACTTTTACGGAACAGAGAATACACGTAATTTTGGCGCAATTATAGCAGCATTTTTAGCGGACATATATTAATTAAACGTTTGTGCACAACAATTTTCAGATATTTTATTAGATTAGATTAAGTTATGGTTATTGGCGCCGCTCTTGAGAGCAGTGCCTTTTAAGGAATGCATTCTACGGGCACGATAGTATAGCTGAAAAAACAACAACAGGAAATCTCAGCAGGGAGCTCGCATTTATAGCAATTCGCAGCTTTTGTCGAAGTATTGTTTAACAGAAGAAACAGAGAATATCGATGTTAGCAATGCAGCTTGTAAATACATATGTATCAGAGAACAAGGAAGGAAACAAAATAGCAAATACTATACGTTCCATCAGAATATTCGTTCATTACTGTCAAATGTTTATGCAATTAATCGACATTGTAAAAGAGTGTTTAATTCCTAGGATAGTCATCTTCTTATTAAAAGCGAAGGCTCTCTATGGCACCTTCGATGTCCCACATCCCAGCTCTTTTTGTAAGTGTCTAGAACGCGTCTAACATAGGTTGAATTAAACATGTGTCTACAATGCGCCGTCGGTTCTGTAGATATACAAATATACTTTTTCGGCGTTACTTTCTAACCTTACGTTTGGCCTACTTAGAGTTGCTGACGCAAGGCAAGCCATGGTTAATAAATTTACACTTGATAGGCATTTCAGTTCAATTAAGTATCGTTTTTAATAAACTTGATATATTCTTTTTTGCATGTATGTGTAAAATTGCATTTGGCATGTTTTCTAATTAATCTGTGATAACAAGTGGTTTATATTCAACGTGCGTTTAAGTATTTAACAAAAGGAAGATCTTATCATCAGAGTAAGTTAGAGCATTGAAACATGTAAAATATTGTCAGAAATAAAATTTTCTGCAGTCTTAGTTCGTACAGGCTTATTTTCTATAAAATAAACCATAAATTAACACACTAAACTTATTTAAATTATATTATGCATATAACTTGGTTTAAATTAAATGGATTATGCTTTTTATTTTCATAAATGTTTATTACTTGAATGTATTAATTTAGCTTAAAAGTCATGTAAAGTAGTGAAACTACTTTTGACTGAGGCTTTTTTATAATACAAAAAATTAAATAAAATGCAAAATCTACAACCCGGAAATTAGCTTATAAATCTACAAATGAAGACCCGGTTACATTAATATAAACCATTTGAAATAAAATTGAACAAAAGCATGATTTCCACTATCGTAACGGTAACTGTATCACTGTGAAACGTTATCGGTATGAAGAGCGCCCTCTGCTGAAGAAAAAATACAGAATTTGACGAACGAGATTTGAACGAGATTTGAACAATATGAAATAGTTTTAAAAATAGGTTTTTCGATGAAAATCTTATTTTCACGATAATGAATGTGGCATGCTGAAAATATATTATGTTTTTTTTTGCTTTTGCATCGAGTAGAATAATTAATACAACAACATTTCATCAACACACATCTATTCACCTGTTTGGTCTCAGACTTACAAATGTTTTGGTCAGCCTGATCGATTGTTTGTCTTAATGAAACGCCTTATCTTTACATTCCATGCGGTAACTGTTTTGTTTGTTTGTTGTTACGGGCCGTATTTTCACCGAGGCATAGTCGGCCTTTCTCACATATGAACAGATCCTCTAAAAGTTTGATAAAGAATAAATGGCACAAGAACAGGCCAATCACTAATGAAGTGTCAGTGTCTCAAGCGTATTGTGCCGACTAAATTGTTTGTGTCATGAGAGTTGGTATGGCTGCAAAAGATTGTGCTTTATGTGATAAGCAAGCTTATCCAATGTGTACTCTACTTAACAAGCATAATTTATCACTGACGTCATCGTACCAGACACATATTACAAAGGGGCTTATAACACTGACGTCAAACGAAAGTCTTATTTATCTTTTATATGAGTACTTTCCTGTTTTGTGAAACAATTAACCTAATTTTGACCGTTGAAAAAAAACATTTTTATGCATATTACATATTCTGTTTGTTGCGTAGTATATAAACTAGGCAACAGAGAAATCAATCTTGTACAACGACTGACAGCATCATAATGCCAAAATCAAGTTATCCTTCGGACGACTCTGTGTTGTGTCAATGCAAGCTATTACCCCATCAAGCATTCGAACAAATCGCTTTTTCTCTCATTTCACCAAGACGTCATTGAACTTTTGTTTTCAAATATAAGTAAAATGACAGTCAGTTCGTGTTGTAAAATTTCTGAGCAGACAATTTCAACTAAATTATGTTGATTAACAATTCGTTTACTCTTATCATTTGTATTCAAGACTCTAAATGAACAATTGTCTGAAGCAGACATGTGTCGATTTACGGTCCTCTAAATTGCTATTCAAGCGCACTACCACTACACCATATTATATCATATACAAGAGATAAGGTTTTTGCAAGCAATCATACCAAACAGATGTAAACTTGCTGGGCTACGGAACAGCGTAGGGGCGCTTTACACAAGACTTGGGGGCATCCACAATGTAGATTATGGCTCCAAACTTCACTTGTCATAATTCGCCTTCTATAATTATTTGGATCAGAAGACTTCATAATGATAATTTTAGTATAAAACATGTTCGAGTAGCTCTTTGGTATACCGGTTCGAACTCATAATCGTCATAACTTCCGAGTTTGTTGTTATAAAAGAAACATGTTCATATAAAAATAAATAAATATAAACCACAATGATGTTCTTTATAAAATCATTAAAATACACTGTTGTTTTATTTATTTTTTATTTTCAACAAATAAAACTAAATATCCAATACATTTTTAAAGATATTTCTTAAATGCTTCTGTCAAGTGTACGTTCATAATGGTCATGAGGTGCTTTCAGACAGTTTGTCTATATCGAATATATGTAACACTAATCTGGCCTCTGTTTGTGGTATTTGTGCATAATTTCTTTTGAAAAACATGATTCTTTAATCTTAGATTTAACGATTTTCAACAGTATCTCAATTTGGGGTCAGTTAAACTCGTTAATCAACACTTAAACGGTTATGCTTTTCAAATCTATAAATAAGAACGATTAGGATTTCTCCAAAGAATAGATATCGACATCACAGCAGGGGTCGTGAATGAACTGAAACATAAGTGGTCACCTGTTTTGTTAGTTTAAAAATAGCTAACTGTGCAGCGTGGCTAAAATGTTTCAAGCTGTCGGATTCCAACTTTAATGAGAGAGATTGTGTTTAGGTTGGATAAATAAAGTTGTTCTGTCATGTTACTGTCGTAGGTTTAGCATGTTAAGCGTGTATTTACAATCTCAATGTAAAGCAAGTGCAATTGAAAATATCTAGAAAACTGATGAGTTACCTACATTAATGTAAATGGCTATGCTAAATGTATAGAAAATTATCCTGCCAGTTATGTCTTTATTGATATTTCTCTTTTAAAAATGATATTTAAGGTGTCTTATGTTTACAAATAAGAAAACTCCTAACACAATGTTATATCTTCTTCTAGGTTAGTGTTTTGGTATTGAGTCTCATTTGCATAAGACAAACAAACCAAACATATTACTTGATTGGTTTGACTCAAGCTGTTGCACATATGTAATTTCCTGTGTACAAACAAACCAAACAATTCAATAAGGATTTTCCAATTTTTTCTGCTTACTGCTCTTAAAAGCCAAAGGATTTATTCCCAAAGTGCCAAATATATTCTTTAAAGTATTTTGGTGGATGCTGCTCAATATAACATAATTTCACAATATGTTTATGATTGCATTTACTTGGAATATACCAAGTAACGAATGTGTAATCAAATTTAGCACAAAGCATACAAGTAAATAAAATGTACAAATATAACTTACAAACGGCACATGTTTTCCTTCTTAATCTGCTAGAGGGACGCAAATGTCAAATTCACATTCCGTGATTCGAACCCTAAACCTCTCCTCAGTTTGGAAGCATTATAACCTTATTTTGACATTCATCAACTGAAGGTGCAGCATTGCATTGCTGTGTCTAAATGACCTATTAATGAAACGATTCCACAAACGGCTTCAATTGCAAGTAAGCGGAATAAAGTTGTTCTTGTAGAACAAACCGTTAAAGGTTAGAGGGTTTAAAAGAGATGTGGTAAAACTTTTATAAATTCAACCAAAGCGATTAAGGAGACGAGACAGAGAACCACAAGACTCAGAAAATCATCTAGGTCACCTAGAGGTGAAGGCGGTTTTACCATTACTGCGTTATCGCTGCTGTCTTTCCCTAATAAACAACTATCGCTAGATATTGGTGATAAATTTGCTTCCACTATGACGCTGTTCTCCGCCCCAACAATTCTACTTGCTTTGTTAGGCAACGGGGTCGTCTCTGCTGTGACATTGCTTGCTTTCCGCACTGACGTGTTGCCTCTTTTAGCAGGCAGTGGTCCCGATTCTGTTTTGACGGTGTTGTCTTTCCCCACTGACGAGTTACCTCTTGTTGCAGGCGGTGGTCCCGTTTCTATTTTGGCGTCGTTGTCTTTTCCCATTGACGAGTTACCTCTTGTTGCCGACTGTGGTCCCGTTTCTGATTTGACGTTCTTGTCTTTACCCACTGACGAGTTAATACTTGTTTCCGGCGGTGTTCCCGTTTCTGTTTTGCCGTTGTAGTTTTTTTCCATCGAAGTGTTACCTCTTGTTGAGGTCGTTCGTAAAACCTCTGTTTTGTTGCTGTTGTCATACCCCATTGACGTGTTTCCTCTTGTAGCAGGCATTGAGCCCGTTTCTGTTTTGATGGTGTTGTCTTTCCCCACTGACGAGTTAATACTTGTTTCCGGCGGTGTTCCCGTTTTTGTTTTGCCGTTGTTGTCTTTTTTTCATCAAAGTGTTACCTCTTGTTGAGGTCGGTCGTACAACCTCTGTTTTGTCGCTGTTGTCTTCCCCCATTGACGTGTTTTCTCTTGTAGCAGGCATTGAGCCCGTTTCTGTTTTGACGGTGTTGTCTTTGCCCTCTGAAAAGTAAACTCTTGTTACAAGCACTGGTCGCGTTTCTGTTTTGACGTTGGTGTCTTTCCCCACTGACGAGTTACCTCTTGTTGCAGGCAGTGGTCCCATTTCTGTTTTGGCGCTGTTATCTTTTTCCATTGACGCGTTACCTTTTGTTGCAGGCAGTGGTGTCATTTCTGTTTTGGCGTTGATGTCTTTTCCCATTGAAGTGTTACCCCTTGTTGAGGGCGGTCGTCCCATCTCTGGTTTGTCGCTGTTGTCTTCTCCCATTGACATGTTACCTCTTGTAGCAGGCATTGATCCCGTTTCTGTTTTGACGGTGTTGACGTCTTTTCCCATTGAAGTATTTCCTCTTGTTGAAGGCGATCGTCCCATTTCTGTTTTGACACTGCTGTCTTTCTCCTCTGAAATGTTACATCTTATAGCAGGCGGTCGTCCCATCTCTGTGTTGACGGTGTTATCTTTTCCCACTGAAGTACTACTTATAGATGCAGGCGTTGGTCTCGTCTCTGTTTTGACGCTGTTTTCGTTTTTTACTAAAGTGTTACAACGAGATGCGGGCAGTATTCCCGTCTCTATTTTGACGCTGGTGTCTTTGATTACTAAAGTGTTCTTTCTAAGTGAAGGTGGGGGAATAATGTCTAATTTGCTGCCACTATCTGTCACTATGGAATTGCTACTTTTAGATAGATATGTTGGTACCTTCCCCACTGTGACATTGCTAACATTCACCACAGAAATGTTAACCTTAGGTGGTGCAGCCGATGGAAAAGTCTCCATTGCAACGTTGTTGCTGTTCCCTAGAGATATGTTATCACTACGTTGGGTCGGTGATAGCACCGCCTCCACTCGGCTGCTGCTGTCATTGGCCACAGAAGTGGTACATTTAGATAAATTCGGTGGTACCGTCGCTGACTTGACACAGCTGTCACCCCGCACAGACATAATATATCTAGATGCTTGCAATGTTAACTCTTCCTCTTTAAAGTTGATGTCTTCCTCTAGAATATCTCTACCTTCAGATAAAGGTTTAACCGTCGCTATTTTGATCGAAGTGTTTCCTGTAGATTCATATGATATATCGGGTTTAGCTTTGGTGTTGGTAATCGTCATTACAGAATCTTTATATTGATCTTGGGGTGAAGCCAATGTCTCTGTTTTGACACTACGGTCTCTGTCAGCAATTGCTTTGACAGAAGGGTCAACAAGTAACTTATATTTTTGAAAATACAATTTCGAACCTAATTCCTCTAATTCATGGACAGAATCAAGGATTTGTCTTCTATATTTCTTCACGACTATAAACAACTGCACGTGTTTCTGCGTGTGTGGTAGTAATATGCTGTCATCAATCCTTTCAATACATGAACCAACTTCCAACTCATATGATAAAAGTTGGTTAATCACTTCAGCAAGCCTTTCTTTGTTGTTTTTATTAATATTTTCCGCCTTAAATAGTGCATCTTTTCCTGGTCCTATAAGCTTGGTGTCGATCTCCGATAGAAAATTCTGATAGTTAGCGAGACATTTTGCAAAACAATGTTCATTAACGGAACGCAACTTGTCAACTGTTTCTCTGAAAATATTACTGAGGTATTTATGTTTTTTCGAGACTTCCTGAATTTCTGACATGTCTTTTGAAGACTCTACATTCTTTGACAGATTCGAAATCAGGTCGATATTCTGACATGACCTGTGTCCAATGGTGAAGCAAAGAGTACATCCAAGGATATCCTCATCCAAACAATACATCTCTACTGCTCTGCCCGGGTGTACCGTACATCGTTCCATGGGAGTTGGCATCTGGTGCTGCATGTCGTCTCCTTCCAATAATTCATGACTTTTGGTTCCCCGAAACTTTTTGTGTTCACTGACACAAACTCTGCACAGGAAATCGTTGCATGCCCGACAGAAACCGAAGGCAACAACAATCTGTCCTGATTCTTTACATTGGTCGCATAGCTTATTGTTGTCATTGTGCTCAGAACTGCGTGGCTTGATCGCTCTCTTGATGACACCAGATACCTCCATGAGGACTAAAACAGATGTATATATAAATTTATTTTGCAATTGATGATGATGATGATGATGATGATGATGATATTGATGATTTTCATGATGACGATGATGTAAATGATGACGATAATGATAATCAGGATGATGAAGATCATAATGCTGCTTAAGGCATTGATGATGATGGTGATAATTGTGATGACGATCAAGTTTATACATAGGATCTGTTGTGACTTTGTAAATAGTTTATTTCCCTTTATTCATTTATGATAAAAATAAAATGTAATATTATAAAGTGTTTAAGCATATTTATTTTCAATAAATTTTTGTTCACCATTTTTGGCATACCTTGTTTTAAACTCAAGAATTACAACTTCTTTTATCTATGTATATGATAAATCAGCTGCCAGGTACGTGACGTAACTTGACTTGCACTGACATAAACGTTAGATTGTTTTTATCAATAAATATTCACACCGCCCATATCCTTAAATAAATAGACGCTTGTTCTTTTGTTAGTTTCTCAAGAAATCTTGTAAGACAACGTACAATTGTTCACCTACCTTAAAAATTGGTCTCCTTATCCACACAATTATTCTTCTAATTTCGATTAGCCAGTAAATCCATCTGCGTAAGTTATAGTCAGTGTTTCTTGTATAAAATTAATCACGTCTAGACATATTGCCTTCTTCTTGTGTTCTATTAAAGAAAACCTTCGTAGCCGTTCGACAATCATGTGTACCTGTTATCTTTCGGCATGTGGGTTTCCTATTCAGATATGAACAAGATGTTAAATTGTTGGTCAATAATCCGTTTCTATGCATGGTAAGCTATCTTCACACTACTCATCCCCTTTTAATTTGTTGAACACTCTACCAGAAATATATCGTCTGTGGATCGATACTGATCACGTTTAGTTAGACGTACAATGGAAATTTGGCAAAGTTTCAACATCGATATAAACTATTTACATGAGCGGTCTACACTGAGTCGTTAAACCTGTCTTGTCTGCCATGTTTAATGGTAAATGGGGTTTATATATCTACTGTATTCACGTTTTGTTCTTATTAACTACGATGATTAACTTTTATTAATTATAACATACTTATTCATAATTTATCATGATTACATTTAGGAAAAGAAACATTGAGATAAAAGGCCCTTTACATTACAATACTGAAGACTTCAATGTTGTAGAAATGCTTTGAGAATCAAAGCGCTAAAAAGTGCTAGTAGCTTATCCACTAGGAACGCGTTTATGTATAAGTTATATGGGATAACCCGTAACAGTATTTCCTTATTAGAACGGGTACTAAACTATTACGAAACATCGTCGTATTTCCACGATAATAATATTTTTCCAAGATTGTTTTCTCTCTATATGAGTAATATCTGTGTGCATTTGTATGTATACTTGAATATAATGGCTTTAAAGCGACTGTTTAAACGACGACGGCGACAAAAACATCAACAACAATTATAATAATGATAATAATAATAACAACGGTAAGCGCTTAAGCTTAAGTTATTGGAGGTCGAATTGTTGCTGTACATTTTTTTCGAGGCATAGTTGATATAAGCACCGGTATATGTATGACAAATGATACAGTCTTTGTATGCACCGCCCTAGATACTTTCTTTCACTCCAACATTTGTAGGATTGCAAGCGAAAATTATTGTATTTTTTCTCAAGAATTAATGTAAATTTACAAGTTAAATGTTGTTTTAAATTGCTGATATATCGCTGAAAGGTTGCATCGTTGTTTACTTTCATTGATACTTATTGTGATATTATGTTGATTGTTTAAATGAAGCAAGATAATTAAACAGGTACGTAGTTTGATAGGTTTTGTTGTAGTATTTCATTTTTTTTGTGTTGATCGTCTGTTTTTGTTTGGTATGTGAATTCAATCGAGGTATTGTATGCATTTAATTTTCAGTCGATGCAATGGTTATTTATATTATTTGTTAATTGAAAACTAGACAAAGTTAAATTAAAAACGTTTAGGGGAATACTAAAAATGTTTTAATTGTTCTGCATTGATAGGAAAAGACGGCTTATGATCACTTTGCGGCCATTCTTTTGTAGACCCTATTAGGTATTCTGTTTGATTGTGCAGTTTTGAAAGCGATAACTGGCTGTTTCCTATTTGTTTCGCTTTTGCGTTGGCACTGTCCAAGATTGGGCAGTTTCATTTGGCAGACAGCACAGTCCTAACAGAAAAGTTTATAAACAGGTTAAAAATGATGTAAGAGTCTGTTAAGCCGTGTGGCGTCTTTGTTCTTTTAGACTCGAATCTCCCAATAATAGCGGTAAGCGCTAAAGCTATGGTGTGTAAGCGGCCCGGTTAGCTCAGTCGGTAGAGCATTCGCCTTGTTAACAAAGAGTCCCGGGTTCGTGTCTCGGACTGGCTGCACATTTTTCTCTCTATGTTTACATAAAATATTGAGTTATTCCTAGTGTATGATACAGAATGTTCTTGGTCGCTTTGTTTTGTTTTCTTGTTTCAGTAAATTACAACGGGTTGTTTCGGTCAGGATCATTGGTGGAAAGAGATGAGAGTACATTGCAACGGGTTGTTTCGGCCAGGATCATAGGTGGACGGAGAAGGGAGTAAGGACTGGTATGGTTCCAGGTTAAACTTGCAATAGGCAATAACATGTGGGACGGACAGAGGGCAGCGCAATTTGAACATGGACACAATTCCAAGGATCAGCGGAGCAGCAGACAGCACTGTCCAAACAGAAAATAATTCTTATCAATTTAGTTAATAACCAGGTTAAAACATGCATTTAGTATGTTAGTATTTGCACATCTGACAAAGCTGGGATTTTGTCATTGAGCAGCCTGGCACGATTTTTGTTTCCCAAGATCAGCCATGGTTGCAGGCGGAGAAATTTCCATTGAAATTTGCAAGTTATTTTTTTAATAAATGGAAAGTCTGTTAAATTCTTCTGGTGGCAACCTATGGGGCAGGAATTTTCAGCGCATTGGGGCATATATATTTGAGCCCTGTCTGTCTGTATGTATGCATGAGTGTGAGCGTGTGTGAGTCTGTCTTTATATATATCATATTTTCCTTCTAATCAATTCATCAGCAATCAACATAAATCATCATCATACTGTCGTCAATATCAATCAGTTATCATGAATTATCACTAATCATAACCGCATTGCTGTCTGTGTCAAATATTTGTTAGCAATTATCATAAAAAGTATCTTTTTGTCATCACTATTAATCATTTATCGGTTTTATCATTTTCAAAAGTCATAAGCAATCAATATACAACTCAACTTATCACGTTGTCGTTATTATTGATCAGTCAATATAAATCATCTTGACATTGTTATCATTTTCAAATATTCATTAGCAATCAATCATCACTATCAGTAATTTTATTAGCAATAAATATAAATTCATCACTTTGTCATCATCATCAATTATTTATCAGCAATCGACATAAATCATCACCACATTGCCATCACTATCAACCATTTATCAACATTAAATCACCATTTATCATTATCACAATTTTATTACGAATCACTCAACAACCATTAACATAAATAATTCCGACATTGTACTTGTTATCAATAGTTCATCAGCAATATAAAATATAATTACATTAGAATTATTCGTCATTACAACAAATTATTGTCCATTGCCAACATGCACACTAATGCATCAATAATTAAAGAAATAGTATCACATTATCTTCCTAATTAATCTTTCATCACTACATAATCTTCTCCACAATGAAATCATAAGAGATCATTTGACACCTAACAACAATAATTATTATCGCACCGTCATTACTAACTGTCTTTCATTATATTCTTAAAACCTTTTCCTCCCTCTTATTTTTTCTCCTATTTCTCTTCTTTTTCTCATTATCTGCATTTATTTATCGCCACACTACAGTAAGAAAATTCCCGTGAACTTACTCATGGTTAAAACGTTTCAATAAAACATAGATGGGAATTAAAACCGCCTTGTTTTATGTTAAAATCTCTAAAATGTGCGCATCGAACGAAAAAATAAAAAAATGTATAAATCATAACAACATAATTATCTTCTACAAATCAAGAACACATGCAACATTTGCAATAGGAAAATATATCAAGGTCATATTTGTATTGCGACATACAATAAATTAAAAAAAAATACAACAAACAAACACAAGCAAACCATGTAAAACTGCTATAAATATAAACTAAACTACGCGTCAATATATGGACACATGAACATCTTAAAATCTTACAGGTGTATATCTGCACTAAAATATCTTGCATATTGAGAGGCAATAGACGCAGAACTGCTAATGTGACAAAAATCATCATTGTGTGAAAATTTTAAAAGAATTTAGGTCAAGTAATTTATGCTTATCGGTAATATTGTGTATAAACTTGCTGAATGCCAAGTTACATCAATGTCAAGTTGTACCGAAGTTAAAGATGCCCTCATAAAATTTGTTTCGACTACTACTATATTTTCCTAACTCAACGAATATTATTTAATAATGGATTTTATAATAGTTACAATAAATAACATATTTGATGAATTTGTTTGACCTCCACGCATGGATGTGGCTTGCTGAAAAAAATTAGTGAAATTTACTTCCAAACATGTTTTGTACGCACACTCGCTTGCTCTGCTACCTTAGCTTTTATAATATTTAGGGTTTTAGGGACAATGAGAAATTTAGCCCTCGTGCTCTAATCCATACAGGTAAAGATTATAGGAAAAACTCTGTCTCTAAAAGGTTTCAGTACACATTGAATAGTGAATATCCCTCACCAAAGACACGCGTGATCAATTGTATGTGAGTGTTTGCTTTTGCATTGTCCAGTAATCAGCATGTTCCAGTTACATCTGGCCACCTTTTAGCACTTTTGGTCGTGCACATGATTTTTTTTTAAATATTCAAGATAACAAATAGTATATGGTAAGTTCCGATACAATCTATAGTATATATAAGAAAATAAGATATAAGCTCATGTTAGAAGCAATTAAAACAGTTTTAGAAAATAATAATGTTATCTTTGGTAGTAAGCGTTATCAAAAAAATGCACTGTATTAAAAACAAAATTTATATCAATTTTTAAAAAAAAGACAGGCGTGGCAAAGGTTAGTTCTGACATGTAAACGGAATCAACGCACAATTTTTACTATCAAACAGTGTCTTTTAGAAAGAATACATTTTACAAAAGAAAAAGTAAACAATATCGCGAATTCAACTCTGACTGTAAAAGTTCCTGCAGTGAGGATTGTTATATTTTGAAAAAAAAAATAACTTAGGTGACGTATTGTCGAATTTTTTGTTTCGCATAGTTGGCATATTAACGTTGTCCGATCAGTATTAATATTTTGGAAAAAAAACATCACTTTTATAGATTATCATGTGATCTCTAACGCAAAGTAAGCTTAGTGATACAGTTTCTGGTGTCACTGTCATATTTCAAACTCGACACGAACAACTTCTTACTGAAATTGCTGTAACAAACAGCAAGGCCAAAGTTGACGCAAGTATCACTTACTGGTAAAACGGCTAGTTTTCTTCCGTCAGAAGACACCACGTGAATTGTGTGCTTGTGTTTGCTACAAACATAGAGACAACCATCGTTCCCAGTAGACACGCCTGTTGGTCCCCTAAGGTCATCGTCCCAGTAAACCCACCGGATTGCTAGGCTCTTATCTATGTAGGTGAGAGTGTGCTTGTTGAAATCACTAACATAAATCAAAGTTTTTTCAACGTTGACAGCGATGTATTCAGGGCCGTTGAACAGAGTGTGTCTTGATAAATCACGTTTAATGGACTGCATGACTCTGCCGTTAAAGTCAATTATTTCTAACTTTGCCTGTTTTCCGTATGATACTACCAGTTTATCCCCTATACAACACAAGCCATAGCATTCTCCTTTTACACTAAGTTTTTTCAGCATATCCAGTTTTTTGTCGGCCGTGAAGATTCTTATCTCACTGCAATCTGGAAAAGACACTGCCAATCGGAAATCAGAGAGCATGGTTATATCTTGTGGTTCTGGATCAACTGGTTGTCTTTTGATGATTTTATTTCTCTCCATGTCAATCAGCTTGAGACACGAGTTGGATGCATCGGTCAAAACAAGTTGTGACGGAGATATCTCTAGTATACTAACAACAGAAAAGTTATGAATGTCCAGGTAGGACTTAATGTTAACCAATGGTCTTGTCTCGCAGACCGTAGCAGGTGAAACCTTTCTGCTCTTCTCATCAGAATAGCCCGATTTAGACGCAGCAGAAGTTGGTGTATCCTGTGAGGATTTTGTATCTGTTTTCGAGGAACCTAGACATTCAGATGCAAGTTCTTGAGTCGTCTTCAACTTAACCTTGCAGCATTTATCCAACATGTCATGAATAGACGAGTTATAGGTAAAGTTAAATTCCTGAATGTACGTTTCCGGAAGCAGTTGTTCTAGTCTTTGAACCGAGTCAAAAATTTGGTTTGAATTCTTCTTTACGGCTATGAATAACTGGTCATTCTGGTTTTCCTGTACTGGCAATCTTGCATCAATGTTATTCATAGATGACTCAGTCTGCTGCTCCGATGACAGCACCATGTCCATTAGTTTTTGTAGCTTCTCGTTGTTCTCTTGCTTCAACGTGTCTGCCCTCTTGGATACAATGTCTTTGCCTTTCCCTAATAGATCTATTATCCCTGTTTGAAATATATGATAATCTTCTAGACATTTAGAGTGACATTCGTTGTTCGCTGACTGTAGCTTCTGAATTAACTACCTAAACTGAATAGACAAGGTTTTCTGTTTTACATATGCTTCTCGAATGTCTGTCCTCTCTTGAGATGTTTCTATATCCTTTGACAATTTAGAAATCATGCCAGCATTCCGACAAGTTGTGTGTCCTTCGAAGAAGCACAGAGTACATCCAAGAATATTTTCATCCAAACAGTACATCTCCACCGCTCTGTCAGGGTGCACAGTACAGTATTCTACGAATGTAGGAGTTGGTTTTTGGCCAGGCATATCCTCGCCCTCCAGCAGTTCATGGTTTTTGGTTGCCCGAATTTTCTTGTGTTGCTCGATACACGGGCTGCATAAAAAATCGTTGCAGGTCCGGCAAAATCCCGAGGCAAGGGTGACCTGTCCTAGCTTTTCACACTGGGCACATGGCTTGTTGTTGACGGTGTGGTCGGAGCTGATGGACGTATTCACCTTCCGCTTTGCCCCCGATACCTCCATGTTGGCTTAATGGTGATGAGGAGGATACTGATGATGGCAATAAAGATGATACGATTGTATAGCTCCAGATCTTTTATTTAATACCATGTTGGTCACATCTGGACCTTTTCATCTGTAGATCCTTCGTGAGTATTTAACAATCTCCAGTGGTCTCCTTAATGTTATGTTCTTTTTATCTTTCCTTATTTATCACAGCATTTTGATACCAACTCGATAGTGAAGCTTGTTAGTAGATAACTTTTCATATTAACAAGTTTAATCGGTATCCTGATAAAACTTTAGAACAACTACATATGGCTTATTATATAGTTTATTACGATCTAGTAGGTTTTCAACATTTATATCAAGATTTAAATCCAGGGGCGGTACATGTTTCAGTTCAAAGTGTAAACATCCAACTTTTTTCATTTTATAGAAAAACGTACCAATCACGCGTTTCCAATAGAAACAGATACCTTTATGATTGATATAAATCGATTTAATAAACTTGAAAAAGTACAGTAAGTATAAAGTAAAATTTAAATGATACAAATCAAGGTCACGGTGTTTTGGAAAAGCATCACAATCTTTATAAACATGATTTGTATGCTTAATGAGTTGATGATCCTTATCCAAATCAAGTTTCGATATACAATAACCTTTTCTAATAAAAAAAGCATCCAACTCGTGTCTCAAAGAGTTATGCAATTAAAAGGGAAAACAACAAAATAGAGAAGAGCAAGAAAGACATAATTACTAAACTACTTGCAAATATCACCTTATTTTACCGTTTTTGTAATACACTGCGCCGGTTAAATCTCCATCATGATGTATTTAAAACATTACTTGCAATCATTGAAAAGACTACAGGTCACATAGAAATATTGCAATCAACGCTTGATATGTAATTATATTTTTGATAAATGTCACCTACTATTATTTTAGTACAACCCTATCAAATCCTAACGACAAAGGCACATACGTTATGGTTTTTTAAGAAATCTCGTTTTGTCAAGCACACAACAATAACAATAATACGTGAAGCTGAAGTAGCACTTTGATTGTTTAAATTTGTGATACATGCACTTTCAAACCAGTTCGATTGAACCAGATGCATATGACTGAATGAGTCCGTCACCATCTTCTTTTATTTAAAGGGACAAAATTAAATTTGACTTAATCTTAACAGAATATTCATGAGAATAACTATACATTATGCTATTAACCAGTGATAGTTTTAAATTAAAATGCCAAAAGGAGAATTGATGTGGCATTATGATTTCTACATCAATACCAATAAGATAGGAAGGGTTTTTCTGTTTATTCGACATGATATCTCAGACAAAAGACAGCCAGACATGACAACCTACTTTATATAATAATAAATGCAGATAAGCGTTATCTAGGTTTCATTAAATGAAATAAATATTCACTTTATACATTTATAAATTGATGTTTAGCATGAAGTCTTTGTCATAATTGCAAATTAAGAATTTGCCTTTTTCGTCACACGCCGAAAATGTCTAATAATATTAAATATTGTGTTTATCGACGAAGCAAACATACAATGTTACATTGTTTAAACGTATTATTTTTATGTTCCCCTATGAAGACTAGTAGTAAATGTCGTGCAGGATCAACCCACAATACATCTCATTAATCTGACTCCAGCGACACAGCCCAATCCAACGTTCCCATGTACTTTAAATGTCGTGCAGGATCAACCCACAATACATCTCATTAATCTGACTCCAGCGACACAGCCCAATCCAACGTTCCCATGTACTTTAAATGTCGTGCAGGATCAACCCACAATACATCTCATTAATCTGACTCCAGCGACACAGCCCAATCCAACGTTCCCATGTACTTTAAATGTCGTGGAGGATCAACCCACAATACATCTCATTAATCTGACTCCAGCGACACAGCCCAATCCAACGTTCCTATGTACTTTGCCGCAATTCTTGCTTTCAAGATGCATTTTTTAACACGGATAGTTAGTTAAAAAGTTGTTCTGCTACTGATGGTGACAATGACGAAGGCGGTAATGAGAGTTATTATACAATGAACATTTTAAGGAGAAACAACAACATTTTGTCTATTTTTGTTCTTTTGTGAGATAATATTACTGCAAGGAATGTTATATAATTCTTAAAATCACTACACAACAACCGTGTGCCCATGAGAAAATCATTATTTATTGGCCCGAAAGGAACGTAAATATAAATTTTGATTTTGATGTTAGAAACTAAGTGACATATTACAGTCGATACTTTCTCTGTGAAAAGACCATTTTAGGTGCTGAGTAAAATTCGGGTTTCAAGTTGTAATTCATACATAATATTGTTTATTGCACTTACAGCATTATGTATTCGATTTAAAAATTACGCGATCACGGACTACGTGTTATATGGCTTATTTCTCATAAAAAATAAGAAGAAACGCATGGAGTTAGGGCTTTTAACGAAGGAGTCACATTTTCTACAGAATAAATACCGAGAGTAATTTATTTTTGTGTTAAAAATTCGCACCGATGTCCATATATTGATTGCAAAAAAAACATTGCTTTACCGACATTTAACATAATGATAGAAGAATACACACTAGAAATGTAAAGCAAAAACTAGTAACTTGATCCTTAATGTTAATCATATTAATGTCAAAACAAAAACTCAACAAACATAAGTAATCTTACTTGAACAAACTTGACGCAGATATGTTCTATCCACCCCGCTGACGGATTGTCCAAAGTTCCAGTCCGCACAATCGCCTGGTCAAATAAGATAATATATTCTGATAAGGTTAATGATAGTATGAATACTTATTTTTGTAACATGTAGATCACGTCTGGACATCTCAGTGATCCTTATCCAGAATATCGTAAGTTTATAAAAGTTCAGTAAGCCTTCGTGAGACTTCGGTAGTTTCCGTTATCACGTGTAATGTTATCTGTTGTTAACCTTATTCACCTGATAGCAATCATTCTTGTAACCTTTTACAAGATAATTATTGATGCTCTATTTACTTACCATTGAACAATACAGGCACAAGGTATGCTAAAGGATAGTGGACGGCGTGCAGAAATCTGTGACAATGTATATATGTTCTCTTGATATGTTATTCTAACACAATCAATATTTTACGTCTATAAACATAGAGGTATTCTGCCGGGATAAAATTTTACCTTCCATATCTATTTTTGTATTGCATACGAAGCTGATATATTGTGACAAGTTGTTCGTTTCGTTCACATTCGCCTAAAACCTTACCCTCTCTTGGAAAGTGCGGTTTTGTTAGCTATTACATACGTATTAATTAATATTGATAAAAAATAATTTAATTAAATGTGCAATTTCTTCGGTTGTTGATATTAGAAAAAAAAGTAAGTACGCGGGTAGGAAGTTTGTTAATTAGAATAGCTAAGGGAAACAACCTAACAACATTGCGTAAATTGTAGTTCGCAGTGTAGTTCGCATTTGTGTCCCTTATAAGTAAATTTCTTGTAGAACGTGTTAAAATGGAAATAGATGTTAAGATTGCGTGATCTTATGCCAATATATCTCGATTTCTCGTTCAGAAGCGTAAATTTTATCACTCAGGCCTATGATTATTTCCTAATGTTAACGTTTCTTTTAAGGTTCTTCTTAGGATTAATCTTTGTGTTATTCCGTGCTTAATAATACCTTTAACTTGTTCTCTTTATGACCATGATTGACAATTTATTTAGAAATGAAATTTCCGCTACCAGAGAAGGCGATTTTTTTAAATGCTAGTTTCTCTTAAGTTTAATGCCATTTGAAAATGATTTTTTCCGTTTCACCTCCTCACATAATGAATATTCATTGATAAATGCAAAGAAATGGGGTGCTACCTTATAATAAATACTTTATGTATGCGTTTAATGAGCCGTTTCATTTATTTTGTTTGTATTATGCGATTTTTAATAGTTTTACGTCTGTTGATCTTTTTATCCCTATACGTGTATTTGTTCATGCATCTTACTAGGCACACGATAACTGAGGTCCAAAAACTACTTACCATTTTGTTGGATGTTTGTTTTCAATGTTAAAACTATTACTTTTAGTCGATTCATGCCAATTATTATTATGGATATCACTTACAAACGTGCAACTAAAAGCTCTCATTATTGCATTGCTTTTAAAACAGATAAAATAAAATGCATCAAATATTATTATTTTGATAGTTTTAAAGATTATTGATATGTTTTATGATAGACAAAGTTTTCATTTGAAAAATAAAATCCTGTGGCGAAAATATGCTATTAGGGGTAAATGCAAAAGTGCAGATGTAATTCTTTATTGAAAAAGGTGTATTATGAGTGTGCATTAATCTTATACTTTATGTATCAACCACTCCTTCAGTTGACCGTAACTTTGTGGCGCATATATATTTGACTTTTTTGAAAACATGGAGAGTTATAGCTGAAAACCTCTGTACATTCTTGACATTCTTGATGTTTTCAGAACTCTTATACCCAGCATATGTAGGGTAGTCAAACCTACATTCGGTACCAACTAAAAGCACAATCTGCAAACAGTACTAGACCTACTTTAAACAAGAAAGAGCGCGGATGTACGACATCTAATGCGCCATAGAGAGCATGCGCTATTAAACAAGAAGATGGCTTTCATTGGGAACTAAACACTCTCTTTCACTGTCGATTCATTACATAAATTAGAGTTAACGAACCCTATCACTGATGGAAACTAGACTATCTGCTACTTTGCTTTCTTCCATGTTGTATGTTACCTCTGGAATTATCAGCTGCTTTGTTAACAACGGCTTACTCTGTTACTTTTGTTAAACAAGATTCTGCCAAACATCTGCGAATTGCTATTTATGCCTGTTACCTTTCTTATAATTACAATCGCATATCTGTGAGGGCCTACTTTTATTTTCTAATTTATTGTTGCAAGCTGCTCCGTTAAGAGCGGTACCAAAGAGGACGTTATCTTTTCACGTTGTTGTAGCTTTTCAATTTTATCGTCGGAACCTGCAGTAAATCTTCCGTTATCACTACATACATAAACATGTATCATGTGTTTACTTGGTCAGAAATACTTCGTCCTAATAAATATATCTATGAAACATTCCATTGGCTCTGTGTCCAAAACGACAGGGATATTACGCCAATGAAATGATAACAATTTTAACAAAACGCGTCACAGGTTAGTGTGGCCATCTTGACATTGACTAACAGTTGTGTGTATCAGTTAAAGAGTAGCTTCGATTTAACGCTTATTGTCAATGGACCACTGGTTATGACGTACTAATTTAGCCATTATGTTTCTCTTTTCTCTTTATGTTCTTTCTTTAAGCAGTCGTGTCGCGAATTGAACAACTATAGGGGTAGTTTATCCTACATAGATAACAATATCACTGACAAAACACAATGTCCCACTTTGGATAGATGTAAATATATTTAAGAAGTATGGTGGGGCGCGCGTGTCGAAGTGGTAGAGTCGCTGACTTGTAATTCTTCTGACCATAGACATATAGTCACGAGACCGCCGACTGCGCAAGGTGCGCGAATATGACAAGTAAAACATGGATTTGAAGAAAAACGGCCACGCAAAATGAATTAACTTGAAAATGGATCGAAGGTTAATATCTTCTTTCTATGTGTATTCATAGCCTGCTTTAAGTTTCTATGAATCGGCAGTGAACATATCGAAACCACGTGTAAACAAAGAACCCAAATTCTAAATGAATCATAGACAATGTCCCATTTGCTGCCCTTTTTTTCATAAATATTTTTATAGCTAATACTGTGTTACTGGGGGTATTTATTATGGCTTGTATTTGCCAAAACTGCACGGAGAAAGACATAATACTTAATTAAAATAAAATAAATACGCCGCTGCTTGGAGACACAGGAGGAAGACAGCGCAAAGAATTATGGTGGAAAGGATTAAGCGTCTAAGGGATCTCAAATTGGAAAGAAAAAAGAACCACAATCAATATTTGAACACTAGTATCATTAGAGTATACTGTTTCCTATAGAGTATGCACTTAGTTGTCTTTTTCATACTGACTATAGGAATAAGACAACAGTGACGAGTCCCCTGACCCATAGAATTCTCTGCCTGGCCTGTGCCTTTTGCTCTGAGACGTTCAACTAGTACAGGGGAACTTAAACACATCTTGGAGCCAGACTTCTTCCTAACAATATTAAAAATTACTACTGAGTTGTTAGATGTCGACATGTTTATTTATTTATTATATCAAAACATGTTGAGAAATAGATCATATAGCACAACTAACAACACTGAAGTTGTGGTCTTATTGGTGTGTGTTAAATTTTGATTATATCCCACAATATTGACAGACAGAGCTTATTACCTACTGTTGACATATAGTTTTAACATTTCATTACAGGGGAATCTTGGTTTTAGTACACTAATTATAAATTGAATAAATATCAAAACTTCATTATCTGAATTGTTTATGTATGTTTGATGCAGTAAATTAAATTTATTTTATTGACAGAACGTTTCTCTATAGTTGTATGTTGTTTTGAGAATATAAAAATGCCAAAGATCAGAGTTTAACTAATCACAAAAAAACATGTATATTTTAAGTATTAACAAATTAATAAATAAAAGTATATAGTTTTAGCTTTATGTTTGTATTGACTGGGAATAAGCTTTATTTGTATTTCTGATTCAGTGTGCATTTTTAAGACATAAAGCAGTTGGCTAAAATATTATACATGCTAATTTAACAAAATTAATGATATATGTTTTATTTGCAGTATGTTTATTCATAAACAAAACTAAATCAGTTGAGAGCCATTGGATAGGTAACACTACAGAACCACAGCCTAACTCAAACACTATTTTTGACACCTTATATGAGAAATAATTGGGCCCATGACTAACAAGTGTTTGTATTAATTAACAACCTGCTTAGGTCCCTACTTTATATACCATAACTTTTCTTCTTACAGTGTGACAACTTTCAAAATGGCTCAAGGGTTTAAAACTATTAAATATTGCATCCAGAGATGACACTTTACCTGAACTTTTAGCATACTTTTTAATTAGTGTTGTCTGAACAATCAAGAATAAATATGTATTACGACTCATTTTATTCTTTTTCCAGTTTCGTTTATGTTAAGGTGTTTAAGAAAAAACACATCTTTTTAATGTGAAGAAAATATTTTAATGTAGAATGTAAAATGCAGTTAAGACAGATAAATACAAATACATATAAATTTAAATATGCAGACAATTATTATGCAACACCATTGTCTTTTTAATAGTAATAAAGGTCAAATAATTTTTTTAAGTTGTTTCACATGAAATCTCAATAAGTATATGTATAATAACAACACATGTTTCGTTCTCCCTATACCATTTGATATAAATTGACTATGCGAAAATACTCGACAAATGTGCGATAAAGTATTTTAATGGTTTAAACGTGTGATTTAATCTTAGGTAAACAAAACTTTAAATATTTGTATTGATAACACTCAATTAAATTCTTCTGCTATGCTGATGTTTGTTAACTGTCAAATTATTTTGTAGATTATATGGAGAAATAAACAATATTTAACATAATCCTGCCTTGTGATGTGTTAAAACAGTCTAATGAACAGTAAAATTTAAGAAATGATCGACAACACTAAGAAAGAAATAAGGAAACTTAAATCTTTGCAGAATAAATCCTTCCTATAATTATTATCATAGGTTTATTGTTATTAAAACTTTTTTGACAATATAATTAATAGTGGCATCCAAAAGTTTTAAATTATTTTTCCGAAACAACCAGATAAATTATTTTATACTGAAAATATAAATAGAGATCTCGAATGTCGATTTTTTGAAAAAAAAAAATATGTGCCATTCATATGCAAAATGGTATCAACTTTTATTAACTACTGACCAACTTTGAAACTTTGAATGCAAGTATAATTGTATTGTCTGACAGTATATACATCTTATTTAGTAAAATGACATTTATTAACACTAAGAAATTCCCAGTAGGTGTTTAAATCCAATGTTACTAAGAACACAAATCCGTATTGTGTTTGGTTGTCATAGAAGCCTTCTTTTTGTCAATCGGATCACAACGGCCGTTCTTAGATTCTTGTTCTTGTGAAATTAGTAAAAACCGATATATGACTGATTAGTAATTTCAAGGTAACTTGATCGCATGTTATACTCGAATGCTGCACAATACGACATTTCGCATCCATACACTGTACTTTTGTGCAGTGACAGACTGAATGTATTCCTAACAGGTGATGTGGACCGAAGGGTCGAATTTTACGTTATGACATGGGTAATAAACGTGTTTGAATTTAAGCGGTCCTGTATACCTGCTCACTTTTAACCCCCAACATCATTACAAAACAGTGGGTAAAAAAGTAAGATTTAGCACACTGATATTCTTATCACTTGTATGTATGTCTACGTGCGTATGTGTGTGCGGGTATTCGTGTTAGTGTGCTTAATACTAAACCTTAACTGTTTTGCCTTATATACATGTATGTATAGTTAAACCTCGTTAACCCAATTTCGTGGGGACCGTCATTAATATATCGTATTAGTGGTACCATCCCAGTTACTAAGTTTACAGACTTGTTGCCGTTTTGACTTGTGTTTTAAATAACGGTAATTGTTAAATAAAAGAATAGATGGATTCATCATTTATTAACTTAAACATTAATGTTACTTGTATATTAGTTCTTTTGACTATATTACTCATAAAATGTTTAGATAATAGCAATGAAACAGTAAATGAACAGTAAAGATATCACATGTACATCCAAACAAAGCACATTTGAAAAAATATAAGATGACCTGTAAAGGAACACTGTCATTTGGAATGTAAAGTGTTTAGCAAAGAAGTCTTAAATGGATTTCTTTACTGTTCTTTGTGTTTGACTCTTAACACATCTGCTACGCGCTGATAAAACTATTCTCACGGGTTGTATACCGGACCCTTCACTAGAGTGACACGCTAGTAGTCGCATGTCGGCAGACATCATGAGGAAATGACTACACAACAGATCGGTGGGGTTTCAAAATGTAACCGCTAGGCGGTGCTTATCACTAAAGAAAACGGGTACAAAACCCTATCCTTTGCTTACAATTCCCCTAATATTATGGTTACGATAAGATGTTACCTAATTTGGCTTTTTACACCATTCTCCCACAAACCTTTTTCGAGGCGCGGTTGACAAATAAATGTCCTCATCTTTTGTAAGTTACGAAAGTTTTAGATGTTTGTCTTAAATTCGTGTTTTAAGAAAGAGAGTTATAAATCCTACAAAAGATAGCTTTAGCAATAATCAAAACAGTGATTTCTCCATATTTTCACCGAAGAACGAAAGTGTCATAATATCTTAGGTTTGGTATGAGGAAATCCTGATAAATGGAACAAGGTGGATATTTAGTGAATAATTATTCCTGTTTTCTGTAACCCTTCAATGAAGTGACATACATTATTTACCGACATGCATAATTCAACATTGAAATAAATAATTGGCATTAAACATTGCAAAGAACACAGAAGACAGAAAGAAAGGTAGACTATGATTACCAAAACGGTAGTCTAGAAACAAGCCTAATTTGACTAACTGAAAAAACTAACAATTATTTATCCTTAATTCTTATCTGTAAAATGCTGCCATTAATTTAAAGATGCTAATTTATATATTTTAAAGAAATAAAAGTAAAGCACGTATTTAATTTACATTTTTATCTTCTTATTCACCAAATTTAAAGAACCATGTGAATCCGATTAGTTCCTTGCTCTCGGTAAAGATGCTCATGATTACAGTGTAATATAGTTATTGAGCAACGCTGTCTCGAGACAAAACACAAACAAGACCACGCGTTCAATATAGTTCTACAGTGCTTAGTGAGGAGTTTTTCGATAAGTCAATAAAGGTTGCTCTATGGAAGTCTAGCGTTTTCTATGCTGTTCATATAGGAGAAGCCGACGTGACGTCACGCGCACCTGCTAAAACATTATTTACATACACTGGTGGGTAAAAGATCGATATTCGCCATTTGTGTTCAATATTGCCAATAACAAAAGCAAAGAAAATTTGAAAATGACGCAATCCGTGCACTGTTGTTGGTTGTACAAAGGTTCCAAGATATCATGGCATCGATTTCCACCAGAAACTGATCAAGAAAGACGCAGATTATTGATAAATCATCAGGATCTACACTGTTTTCTATTTAATTTATTAGGTTATTTCTGACCAAAAAAACTAACCGTGCAGATCCTGATCAGACAACATAGATGTGCCGGCTGATCTGGATCTACACTTCACACAGGTATGTATATATGGAGGAAAGTTTTTACTGAATCAGACTCACGACCAAACATTGACCTTTTGCTCTGAATGTACACTTTTTAAAGCTTGTGAAGTCGGATTAAAGGGTTCAGGAAAAAAACAAGCACTTAATAAGTTATACTATAATGATGTAAATTTCGTAGTTTAATTGAATATGAATTTAAAATTGTACTCTTTTTAATAAAATGGTGAACTGTTTATGTCTGTTTTATAATCAGTGATATTACAACTGTGCATCTAATCAGGATCTACACTGTTTGCTTCTTGGTGAAAAAACTAATGAATAAAAAATATGCAGTGTAGATTCTGATCAGATGTCTCGGAATATTCCATTTGATCTGGATATACAGATTGTACATTGTTACCAGCGATATTTCATTGAGTAAACAGATTAAATTTTATAATGCCTTAACTATAACTGATCAATAGATAAGTTGACAGTCACGTGATACACTGTTGATATTTACTGGCGGTGTATAACAGAACAAACAAGAACATTTAAGGAACTCTGTTTTTATTAAAGTTTATCATTTTAAACATTCTGGACAAAACCAATCTCCATGGGGACAGCGTCTTATATTTACACATTCATAGTGGAATTTCTGTACTGGACAGTCACTGTTGTTACAAGTTACCATTCTTTCACACTCTGGTTCTTGACATAAACACAAGGTTTCAATTTGATCACCATTTCGCATAATCCCATTTATTTCGTCATTGCCTAAACTGTCCAACACATCTGGTTTTTTTCATTCTCCTGTTTTCTTGATAAAAGTTCTGGTAGAACGTGTAAAGAAAAAGTTTTCTGTTTTTGAGGAGTCTATCACAAAAGTCAACATCAATATTGACTTTCACAGTTATGCTGTCAACATCAGTATAAACAAAAAATACCAACATCCAACTTTGTAACATTTGTAATTGAAGTTGGGTGTAATACTGATGATTGATTTTCAGATTCATGTTTCTGTCCAAACAATTTTTTTGTCGGATAATAGTTTGTTTTTTTGTGTTTAAATGGACATTTAATTTCTAACTCTCTTGGTTCACAAGCAAGTCACTATTTACAAGGCCATCTGCTGAAGCACCTATCTGCTGAAGCCTCTCCTTATCAATTAACATACCTGTTTGTTGTATTTTCAAGTGTTTCTGATGCACTTTGTTTTCCTCCAAGTACTTGACTTTTGCTTTCTCTTCATTTTCAGCACTCAATTTCACTTCCTTTTTTCGGCAGATTATATGTCTTTGTCCCAGTAATGCGCTTCACAAGATTTCCAGGATCTGTTGTCTCTTTAAGCACAAGCACGTCATGGGCTTTTGTTCCAGTGATTCTTCCCTTTCTATGTTCAAACCAAAACGAAAAAACTGACTGAGCACGTGTTTGCTCTTCAAGGTCCTGAATTTGCTGTTCTGAACACTTGTAGTCATCCCACACACTTTTTGCCTTCTGCTTGAGTTCATCTGGCTGAAGTGTTTTCTTTTTCATAAAAGTCTCTTAGTGGTTATAATATTCTCTGATTTTCCCCAGTTTTTGAGGCCGTCTCTGTTACTTCTGGATCAAGTCGAGGTATACATAAAAAGAACACTGCATTAGGACACACAGCTTTGAGTGAACAAAAGAGTTTCTCTGTGTCAAATTGGATCTTTTTTGAAGGGGTTACAGATGGGACCATCTTGTTTCGTCGCCCCTTGATAAATCCTTTTAATTAAGGAATATCCATGGGCTGGACCTAAAATTAGAATTGTAACCAGTTTGTTTCACAATACACAGAAAACAACATAGCCTTATCTGAAGGTGAATTTTAAAACATCACCAAGATTTAAACTCAAGAAGATAACTTTAATCAAAAGTTTGATCTCATTTAACAAGCTTAACAAGAAAAAATGTATTGGTTTTATTTAAGAATAGTTTGTCTTTCAATGTGAAATGGGTTTAGTTTGATAAATTTAACAGAATACGACCGATACCTCTTTCCGGAAAGCTTTGTTCTATTCGCAAGCATCAGTTGTCAGGACACAGTACTGAAGCCAGACATAACACCTATTTCTATCTTAAATAGAAGTGCTGCGACATGGCTAAAAACCTCACCAAGTCTGAAAAGAAAAATATACATGTTGAATGATACAAAATATATAAAGTAAATAAATTTGTGGAATGAAAGTGATTTAAACATTGCTCATACGAGTTTATATTATGTGCGATCAGTGCCGTCTGATCGGGATCTACCGTATTAAGCTTCTTGGTCAGAAAATACCATAATGAATAAAAAAAACAAAATGTGTGCAGCTTCTGCTTCTCATTCCTTTTTGTTTAAAGATATGCATTTATAAAAAGTTCATTTGTTCACTTACCTGGCCATGCATGTGCAGTGTCCACAGTAGACTTCAGCTGTAGTCTTGTCAACTAAACCCATGGCTCGTGCTTTTTTTCTGAAACACGTTTGGATAACACCACCTTCGCCTTCAAAGCAAAGTATGGCATACCATCAGCAATCTGGTTGACGTATTCTGTCTAAACATGACCACTGATTACATAACTGCAAACAATAACAACATCTTCAATGCATTCATTTAAATATGCCTAGCCGAAGGCAAATACATCGTCACTTATTATTACTAAGTTTTACAATAAAAATGCCCGGCAATATTAATCATGACTAAAACATGCAATACACGAACGATGTATTCCACAAATCCTTTTACCCCATATAGATCTACATGATATAATATACTGTTACGAATGATATTTGAGGGCATACTTTTTCAAGGCGGCATTTACGAACATTATTCAAAATAATTTCTTATAAGCTTGGAGAGATTTGTAGACTTTCAGTGATTCTCTTGTGAACTGTCCAGGTCTCTCAATAGGGTAGAAAAATATATCTCCGAATATCAATTCTGGCCAGCCGTGTGGATCGTCTGTCCAACCATCATCCAAGCAATACGGATCCGGCAACAAACAACGTCCATAATCGAACAGTAGTTTTACAACATATCGATTTCTAGCTTCCTGTGACAATGTTTTCATATACATGTACAAATTTACTTAATTTTGAATCTTTTGACAGCGAATCAATACGTTCTTTTGATAATATCAGTGAAGCGTCTTCTCTCATTGTTGACTATTATTGACTTTTTGCCCCCCCCCCCCCCCCCCCCCCAGCGCTATACGCATCAGCGAATGTCACAAGACTGTGAAGTCTGTGTTTACAAACACCGGTCTCTCCTATAGACATATATTGTTATCTCGTCTTGCCTGTGTAGTTAGAACATTTAACTGTGATTTGTAAGGTGAACATTTTTAGCTTATTAGGGATTCGATGATTTGATAATGAAGGGACAAAAAAGTCTGTGTATAACGACGCATTAAGCGCTTGTATTACCTTTTTGTTAACATGCAGAGCTATGTAGCTATTAACTGGATCATACCTGTACCTGTTTTGTTTTGCGTTATGTTAAGATAACAAAATGACATATTGTACGTCATAATATGCTGATTACAGTATTGATAATGACAATAATAATGATATTGTTGCCGATTGATGATAATGATAATAATGTTGATAATATATCATGACGATGATGATGATGACAATGATGATTATAATGAGTTTAGATAATGGTGATGATGAGGAGAAGGAGGATAAACTTAATGATGATGGTGGTGTTTGTGGTTATGACGACCATTGATAAAATTTACAAAGACGAGAAAAAGAAAACAATAGGAGAAGACCTATAAAATAAGAAAGGAGAAAGATAATGATGATGACGAGGAAGCAGGAGGATTTAGAATGCTCATGATGCAAAACAGGAGGCGATTGATGAAGATGGTGAAAAGATACTGATGATGACAAGGCGAGTGATACTGAGAATGATGATTATCCGATACTGTACTAACCAAAATACAGATTTGGAAATTTAAGCAAAGCAATGTCATACATTAGAATAGTTAAAAATCTGTAAAAAAAATCATCTAAGTGACAATAATGTTTTTGCATAATTTTGAAAAAATAAAATAAATATGAATTCTTAGTTTGATGAAAAAGGTGTGTCCTTAGAAACATACTGTAAAATTAAAAACATTACCTTTATTAATAAATGTATAACAGATTAATCAACTGTTCTTGAGAAGTGAATATGCTCTTATGATAGGACCATGATATAAATTACGACCAATGCTGTTCATATATATCAAACAAATACCATGTCGTGGGACCCGAACGAGATGTTTTGAAAACCCTGGATCCACCTAAGTAGTCGATCTCATTTGACATGCTCGATGAGGCCTCATCGATCGGTGAAAAATAAACTGATTCACTTAAGGGTAGAAACGCTTTCTGTAAACTGCACATACAAATAAAAAAACTTTATCTAACCCTCTGTCGTCGTGTAGCTTTAATTCATTTAATTTGGACGACCTTACTGCTGACTGTGATAATAAGGTGTCAAATGGGGGCTGGTATTATGACGTATAAGTGCTTTATTGTTCTACTGTAAACTTATAATGGACTGTTCCAACGCGCTTCGAATAAAGATAAAGATTAAAAGTATTGATCACTGCTTTAACAAGGATGTTAAAGAGCCTGTCTACGCAGATGCTGATGAAATTTCTGTTTATTTAAAAATATTTACTGACTGATGTTTTCTATAGGAAAAAGCATTAACATGTTAATAAATTGTAAATTGTAAGTCGTATTATGTGCTTTCATATGGGTTCTACAATTACAAACCGATATGAATAATTGTTTAAATTGTGTTTGTGAATTCAATGAATGTTGAATGAAGGTGCATGGCTCCTTAGTGATTTTGTCGCTGAACAACAACCGTTAAGACTCACAGCATTTAACTTCGCACTTATAATATTTTATTTTATTTATTTGTATTTTAATATAATATTGACGTTGCAATCGTTTCCATCAGTTTGTCGAGCCTCTCTCAGTTTTGATTCTGTATCCCCAAATTTACAGGTTAACCTGGAAATATTCGCTAGCTTAGATTAAGATAGGTTCACATGCATATCTAGTCATAATTATTATACGTGCTTCCCTGTTTTAGTGTGCGTTTTAACATAATCTAATGCCCATAATAAATGTAAAACATGGGCTAGTAATATTTACGTGTTTATTTAAACATCTTTCTGTAGCTGATGTTTGTTTATACATATACAGATAAATGTATGTAGAAAGAGACGGAGGCAGGGACAGAGACGGAAAGATATTTAGTTACGAGGTTCTTCGAGCCTTCAATGAAAAGAAGCCGCGCTATGTTTTTTTACAAGATGACTTTAAAGCAGGGAATTCTCCAAATTGAGTATTAGTACTGGGACAGATTATCTTACTTAACAAGCTGACATAATGTCCCATTTTGGACAGATATAAATACTTTTAAAAAAATATGTGGGTTTTCGTGCATTGGCATTTGATTCCTTGAAATAAATTTTATCAGTGATGTATGTTTATCTTTCTGTTGTTCATTGTTGATGAACTAAAACCAATTACATCAATCATATACTCATTGTTGTCGGCTTGTCACATAAATCGAGTCATTAAGTGATTGACTAAATAAAAAGTGGCACTCAAACCAGCATATGTATTAAAGAAAGACAAACGTAAATATAAGTACCCAGGCAGATTAATAGAGTTCAAACATTTTTTTGATAGGACTGGGCTAACAACCAATGAAGTAAATGCACTTCATCGTCGTTTATTCTCGACTACACAACAATCAACGGCGCGGTCGACGGACTATACAACATACAAAAGACAGCTGTACTGTAACGAAATATATGAAAGGTCAAATAAAACAAAGATCGCAGCATATTTTTAAAAGACTGACATTGTTATATGCCATTGATTTCGCGCCACATGATCCACGCTGAGAGCGCCATAAAGACAGCCATATCCGACAACACATTATTTTTGGCACGGCTTAACTTAAAATCGGATCGCAGTGCTGTTAGTCAAAAGCAAAATTAATTACACATTTTTCTACTTGTAGAAATGGCTTTGAGAATACATTTTACTTTTGTTTGTCAGTCCAAAATTGTGGAAAATAAAGATAATTTATAAACTACGCAGGTGTCTGAAAATCTTTTGGGATGTCTCACGTATAGATCCATCTGTTATTTCGATGTCCAAATGTAATTTGTGTATGATACTAATGAACAGTTTAAGCGGAATTTTGGGACTTATTTCGAAAAAGACTCAAATAATACTACATTCTTTTCTAAACACTATGTGGACATTTATTTTTTCAATGACGTCACTACTTACGTCATAACTTAAAGAAAATATCAGCGCTTGGACATATTGTATTCAAATAGATCGTTTTTCTTTATATTGCTTGCATTTGAGAAACTCGTCAGGAAGTGCGAGGTTAGAGTCCTGTAAAACCGGTTTAAGCACCCCAGTCGGTCCATATTGCCGACTGACCGTTCCAAGGCGGTAACTGTCGGGTTTGCACTTTTCCTTAAATGACTCATCACAAATTTGTTCTTACTTTTCGCTTGGCTTGCATGTGAAATACCTTTGTTCTGTGCCTTTTCGGAGTTTGGTATATGTTGCAATACTCATAGGACTTTGTTATATATTCCTATTCTTAAATAAACAGACATTTCATCAGCATTTGTGTAGACAGGTCCGTTAGCATCATTGCTGAAGCAGTGACCAATTCTTTTAATCTTCATTTTTACCTGAAGCGCGTTGAGTTACAGTACATGGTAAAGGTAAAGGGTTAAGGTGGAACAATTAAGCACTTTATACGTTGTGATACCAGCCCCCATTTTGACACCTTATTATCAAAGCCAGTATTAAGGTCGTCCAAATTGAATGAATTGAAGGTACATAACGACAGACAAAGAAAACTTTGTAATTGTATATTCAGTTTACAGAAACCTACTCTACCCTTAAATGGATCAGTTTACTATGACGGATCGACAATGCCTAACCGAGCATGTAAAATGATATTCAGTGCATTGATC
Organism: Sinonovacula constricta; assembly: GCA_007844125.1. Lineage (NCBI taxonomy): Eukaryota > Metazoa > Mollusca > Bivalvia > Cardiida > Solecurtidae > Sinonovacula > Sinonovacula constricta. The sequence continues at coordinate 47,279,713 of CM017564.1, forward strand.
CGGGTGTTTCTAAAAACCTCGTTCGGGATCCACGACGTGGCATTTTTTATATTTGTGGCAAGCATTGCTCATAATTTATGTCATGGTACTATCATAAGAACATATTTACTTCTCAAGTGCGAAAGATGAATCTGTGTTACATTTATGTTTACACTTTTTTTGGATGGACAAATAAGTAATGAACGTAAGGTAAATTTTTTTCCTCCATCTGTTTTCTTTTTCTCGTCTTTGTCAGTTTTATCCTGGTCATCATAACCACAATCACCACATTCATCATTATGTTTATCCTCATTCTCCTTTTCCTCACCATCATCTAAATATTCATCATCATTGTCATCATCGTCATCGTCATGATATATAATCAACATTATCATCATTGTCATCATTATCATCATCATCAGCAATATCAATTATTATTGTCATCATCAATACTGTACATCAGCGTATTATGACTTACGCAATATCTTTTTTCTTTGTTTGCAATTTGTTTATTATATGTTTATCTAAGCATAACGCAGACGACACAGGTATGGATATTATGAAGGATAACGTGTTAATAGAAATATAGCTCTGTATGTTAACGAAAAGCTATGCGTCGTTATTTACAAGCATTTGTTATTTGTCTCTTTATTATCAAATCATCGAATCCCAATAATCAAAAAAGCTACACTCTACAAATCGCAGTTAGATGTTTTAACTACAAGGGCAAGACGAGATAACATTGTAACTCTATATGTGCAGCATAGAAAACGCTAGACTTCAATGGAGCAACTTATTTTGACTGATCAATAAATTCCTCACTGAGCATGTAGAATTATATAGAACGCGTGGTCATGTTAATACACATGTTTCGGTAGCTAGGAAGTGAAATTACCTTGGTGTTTGTGTTGTGTTTTGTCTCAAGACAGCGTTGCTCAATATCTATATTACACGTTGTAATTATGAGCATGTTTACCGAGAACAAGGAATTAATCATTTTTGCATTGTTGTTTACATTTGGTAAATAACAAGATAGAAAAAGTAAAGTAAATATGTGTCTTCTTTAATTTCGTTTACATAGATAGATTAACAACTTCAAATTGAATGGCAGCATATTTCAGAAAAGTATCACGGTAAACAATTGTTGGTTTTCAGTTTTCTAAACTTGTAACCAGCTAACATGTCTCATTGGTTTGTTTCAACTATAACGTTTTGGTAAACATAGTCTACCTTTCTTTCTGTCTTCTGTGTTCTTCTGTCTTCTTTGTAATCTTTTAAACACGCCAATTATTTATTTCAATGTCAAATTCGGTAAGAATATGGAGAAATGAAGTTTTGATTATTGTTAAAAACTATCTTATGTAGGATTTATAACATTTTTTCTTGAAACACGAATTTAAGACAAACATCTACAACATTCTTAACTTACACCAGGTGAGGACTTTTATTTGTCAACCGCGCGTCGAAAAAGGTTCCGTGGGAGAATGTTGTGAAAAACAAAAACACGCTAACATCCTGTCGTAATCATAAGATTAGGGTTTCTGTAAACAAACAAATGATGGGCTTTGTACCCGCTTTCTTTAGTGATACGTGTCGCCTAGCAGTTACATTAAGAAACCCCACCGATCAGTTGTCTCGTCATTTACTCTCGATGTCTACCGACATACCACTACTAACTTAACACTCTAGTGAAGGTTTAGGTGTACAACCCGGGAGAATAGTTTGATCAGCGCCAAGCATATGTGTTAGAGTAAAAGACAAAGAACAGTAAAGAAATCTATTCGAGACGTCTTTACTGAACACTGTACATTCCAAATGACACTGTTCTTTTACAGGTCAACTTATATTTTTCCATTGTGCTTAGGATTGGATGTATATGTATGTTATTTTCACTGTTCATTCACAGTTTCAGTCTTATATATTAACATTTTACAAGTTATATGCCAAAAGAACTAAAGTACAAGTTAACTTAATGTTTTAATTAATAAATGATGAATTTATTGATTTTATTTATTTACCAATTACTTCTAACCGTTATTTAAAACACAAGTCAAAACTGTAAACTTCGTAACTGGTACCACTGAACCCTTGATATATTAATGACGGTCCCCAGGAAATTGGGTTAAGGAGGTTTGACTGTACATACGTGTATTGTATATAAGGCAAAAAGTTTAGGGTTGGTATTAAACACATAAACACGAACACCTGTACACACACGCACGTTAACACACACAAGTATAAGTATATCGGAGTGCTAACTCTTACTTTTTGAACCCACTGTTTTGCGATGATGTTGGGGGAGGGGGCGGGGGGCGTAAAGTGAGCAGGTATACAGGTCCGCTTATATCCGTACACGGTTATTAACCTAGTTATTAAGTAAATTTTGACCCTTCTGTCCATATTACCTGCTAGGGATACATTCAGTGTGTCACTGCACAAAAGGACCGCGTATGGATGCAAAATGGCGTATTGTGCAGCATTCGAGTATAACATGCGATCAAGTTGCCTCGAACTTACTTATCAGTCATATATCGGTTTTCACTAATTCCCCAAGGACAAGAATCTAATGGAAAAGTAAGATCGGTCGTTGTGATCCGATTGACGAATAGAAGGCTTCTGTGCCGACCAATTAGAATGGTCTGTGTTCGTTGCATTTTGAAGACGGGTTTTTGTTCTTAGTAACATTGGATTTAAACAAAAATAAAAACTAATCTTGACGGCGAATGCTGTGCTGACACTTTTCAACTTCCCAACAAGACAGATCCTCAGACAAGAAAGTCAACAAAGCAAGTGTCCTCGTGAAAAAGCACCAAACATGACGTACAGTTTATTTAATTATTTTAAAGCTACAAAGAACAAAGCATTGATGAAACCACTGACACAGGTACATTGCGTGCTTTTTCTTTCGTCAGGCTATTGTGAATCCCCAGTTATTTTATCAATCAATGAGACTTTTATTTATTGTACAATGAAACACATTTAGTTTGTATATGCATGTCTTCACATAGGGACTTAAAGACTCAAATTAACATTTGTGAGTCAGTGGTTTGAGGTGATAGCTTTCATTATATTCTACGTAGGAAGCTCCAACATAACGCATTACTCCTTTTATGCATAAGGAAGAGGTCAATACAACCGAGAGCCTTAGATATAAAAACCATCAATCATGTTTCTGCGGTCATTTATGTTTGTCTTTGTTGGTAAAATGTGTCAAAGTTTCTCAAAATAAGATCCAAATACCGTTAGAGGTATACATTATATCATAGAAAAATCGCCTTTAGACATTGAAATAAGGATGGATGGATCGACACGTGTGAATACGTGTATGTAGTGTCATGTTCCACGTGAATCGGTCAGAAAAACTAGATCCGATAAACATTTATAGTACATACAAGACTAATTAATAATCAACTTGGGTATGTGTTACAGCAAACTCATAAATCTGTTCATTAAGTCAGATGCACCACTTCTCTTCCTGCCTTCCCTCCACTGCTAGAAGGGATGCGTTGAAAGGGTCATAACGGGTTATTAAGAGAAAATTTGGTTGTTATTTCAATCCTGTATAAAATGTTATAACTCGATTAATCTGGGTATTTATATTTACCTTTGGCTTTCTTTAATAAAGCTAGCAAATTCTGGTTTTAGTGTCTTTTTTTATTAAGTCAGTTACATAAAGACTTTGTTCTGTGCCTTTTCGGAGTTTGGTATATGTTGCAATACTCATAGGACTTTGTCATATATTCTTATCGATTAATGTGAAAAGGCAACAACAATGAGCATATCATTTGTTTCATTTTAACAAAACAATAAAAAGCTAAGCATGCATTACTGATAAAATTAAGAAGTATATACATCTATCCAATGTGGGACATTACGTTGTCAGTCATCTTTTTATCTTTGTATGATAAACTATCCCCTCACTAATAGTAGTTCAATCTGAACAATTCGCGACTCGACTGGTTAAAAGAAAGAACATTTAGAGAAATGAGAAACATAACGGCTAAATTAGAACATCGTCGGAACCCACGTCACCCATACCGCTTTGATTCATCGTGGCCCTGGGATAAAAGGCTGGTAATTAAGAATATATGAAAAGTCGTATGAGCATTGCAACATATACCAAACTCCGAAAAAGCACAGGCCAAAGAAATTTCACATGCAAGCCAAGTGAAAAGCAAGAACAAATTTGTGATGAGTCATTTAATGAAACTGAAACTGTTTTATTTGATTAAACGCCTCTTTTTTATACAATATCATATTCAATGGCGTTGTACAATAACTAATAAAAATCAAACGAGACATGCAATAAATACAATAAAATTAAAACAGAAAATTTAGCTTTTAAGCAAGTAAAACTCACAGAATCTAAGATGTTAAAACATTGAAAAATAAACATACATACTAGTATATGCACAGCAGTAAAGGTTCTTTGATTTTTAAAAAGTAAGCGTACTTCCCCATTTTAAAACAGTAAATTAAATTACGGAAGTAAAATGTCTGTAATCCCTTCTTAAATACATCTATAGATTCTGATTTTCGCACATCTAATGGCAGACTGTTCCATAGCACTGGGCCGATGGTACAAAAACTTCTGTCACTGAAAGTCTTTCTTTTATTAAACGAATGTTATATAATGTCCCACAATGTGTAGATCTTAAACCCGGTCTACTTGAAACATGCTTTGTAAACAGGTCAGTTAGATAGACGGGAGCATTATCAAGGTGACAGTTGTACATGAAACATAATATTTTAAAATTTATTCTAGCTTTGATAGGGAGCCAATGTAGATTATACAGAGCTTGTGATGAACTGTCAAATTTGCTGCGACCAAGAACTTTTTTGCGCACATGTTTGGAATGCGTTGCATTTTGCGTAGTTCAGAATCAGGCCATACCATATAGAATGACGTTACAGTAGTCAAGATGTGAAACTACTAACGATAGAAGGAGAATTTCTGTAACAGCTTTCGTAAGGTACTTTCGCACACTCTTAATTCTCAGATAGTTTATCATAGCAGAGCGACATTTCCGTTTTACGTGCTCCTTAAAAGATAAAGTTTCATCAAGGAAGGCACCTAAGTAACGCACTTGAGATTCACGCTTGATGATGTCGCCAGCTTTATCAATGGAGGTTGCAGTGCACTTACTTAAGTGAGCCTTGCTGCCGAACATAATAAATTCAGTTTTTGATGTGTTCATTTTGAGTTTGCTTTTGTTCATCCAGTCATTTATATGAATTGCACACCGCTCAAGTTCTTTAATTGCAATTGATTCAGTTTCTGGTAATGGTCGGAAACGCTTATTTGCAATATGGTCATCTGCAAATCCGTACAATGAAATAGTCTGTGGAATGACGTCAAACAATGGTCCAGCATAAGCAAGGTAGAGCCAGGGGCCTAAACAAGAGCCTTGAGGAACGCTACATTGTAGTGGCCTCGATGACGACAATGACGAATTTACGCTGACTTGACAACTGAGAGCTGAGTCCGCTACGCCATATTGACAATATAGCAATATGTCGTGGTCGACTGTGTCGAATGCGGCACTAAGGTCTATTGCAATCATGGCCGTCACTTCCTGTTTCTCCATTCCACCTAAAATATCATTGACTAGTCGGACAAGCGCTGATTCTCACGAGTGATAATCGCCTATAGGCAGACTGGTTCTTCGGTAGCAAGTTATGTGTTGAAGCATGTACGTTTAACTTCGAGAGTACAGCGATAACTTTTGAGAGAAAAGAAAGGTAACTCACTGGTCTGTAGTTAACAAGTTCAAGTTCTAGCCCTACTTTCTTCAAAAGTGGTCTAACAATTGTTTTTTATATTTCTCGGGAAAAAAACCCTTGCCGAAGAGAAAGGTTTACCAGTTTTGTGATAATAGGTAGAAGATCTTCCAGAAATGCTTTTAATATATGTGTTGGTAAAATGTCTAATTCCGAAGATTTTGTATTCAGTTCACAAATAAGTTTCTTTACCTCATTTTCGCTTAGTTCTTCAAAGCTATCGAAACTTTGTACATTTTTTTCATTTCCGGTTTAAAGTTTGGAAAGTTCTTTAAAGAATCACGAATTTTATCAATTTTCTCCATGAAAAAGTCAGGAAAGTTTTCGCCTTGTGGTAATGGATTTTCAGTTTTGGTTCCGGTTAGTTCACTAACTAAATTGTATAGTTTTTTAATCTCCTTTAGCCACTTTGTTAGTGATAACAGAATTTTTTTCTTGATTTATTGCATATGAATATTTATTTCGGGATGCTTTCAATGCTTCGAAATGGTCCTTTGTTCTGTATTTTCGCCACAGACTTTCCCTTTTCCGCGTTTGACGTTTCAAAAGTAAAACTGACTCACTAAACCATGGTTTTGGAGGTTTTTCCTTAAGCGGCGCATTGTGGTCTAACACCCTTTGGATTTCATATTCAAACTGGTCGACGTAATCATTAATATTAACATCGTTTTCTATTGATATACTTTTTAAGTCGTTTGAGAATTGCAGCTGGTCAATATCTTTAAAGTTGCGAAAGGTAATTGTTTTGCTTATGACACTTTCTTTCTTAATGTTGAGAATAGTTTTCACAACACAGTGGTCCGAAATGTAGGGGCCAGGTTTACACGAATGTACTTTAACACCATTAACAGTAATTACAAGATCTAGACTCTGTACACCGGTCGATGAAGTCGACGTGCTGTTCTAGGCCCATAGCATATAGTGAGTTTCTAAAATCACTGATAGCGCTATTGTCGTCATGTATATGCAGATTGAAATAGCCTAAAACCAATAAATTGGAAAGATTTGGGGTATTTTTTTTCTATAAAGTTGAAAAAGTCAATCACAAACTGACTGGACTGTTGATGAAGAAGGAGGTCTGTAGACACCAATGACATATAGAGTAATTTTTTTAAGAACCAATTTCCAAATACTAAATTCAAAACATTGTGTTGTACCACTTTCAACTTTTCTAACGTTCATAGTATTTCTATGGGCAATCGCGATACCACCTCCTAGTTTTCTTGTATGTTTGCCACGGTTAATTTGTAGCCAAACTGGTTAAGGTCGGATGTTTCAAACTGGAGTTGTTTATCGTCAGAAATCCAGGTTCCAGTTAGTAATGCAAAATCGACTTTTTCCTCCCGTAAGCACTGACCGACAGTAGTGTCTTTGTTTATCACAGAACGGCAATTAAGGGTGATGCAGGTGTTTGTTCATGCAATTGGTTGAGTACATTACTTCGTTTTGGATATATTAAATTTTTCATATTTGTACCGTTTGGTTTTTACACAACTTTCTGTATGCCCCCCACGTTTGCCTCTTTGTCGTTTCCTAGGACCAGCAATTTGTAGTGTATTTATAATATAGTACACATTCCGATCACGTTTGTGTAATCCCCTATTGTGCTGAACAAATTTTCCAATACTCAATAGGTAGTCACGATCATACCTGCATTGAGCGGGTGACTGATTTTCAATACAAGCTAATTCCAATGCATTCCGATCATGTTTGTGTAATCCCCTACTGTGCTGAACACATTCTCCCATACTCAATAGGTAATCACGATCACACCTGCATTGAACCGGTGACTGATTTTTAATACAAGCTAATTCCAATGCAAAATCTTGGATATAATTGTCAATATTTACCTCACAAATTATCCATTTTTAAACACAAATTGTTAAAATATAAAACCACAGAAACATTCCTAATACATTAATGTTCATCATGTGAAAGTTCCAAGCAAATCCCGATTTCAGAACATAAGTTATATTAAATAATTAGGGAGCAACAACCAAAAAATAATGAAAAGAACAAACAGTTACGCACTGGAACAGTTAGTCGGCAAAATGAGCCGACTGGGGTGCTAAAACCGGTTTTACAGAGCTCTAACCAGGTACTTCCTGAGTGGTTTCTCAAATGCAAGCAATGAAAGGAAAACTGATCTATTTGAATACAAAATGTCCAAGCGCTGATGTTTACTTTGATAATTTATGACAAAGTAGTGACGTCATTGAAAAATAATGTCCACATAGCGTTTAGAAAAGGAAGGGGTATCATTCCGATTATAAAAACTACACAAACATTGTTGATTATAACTGAAAATAACTTTAAAGCAAGCAAAAACAGGATCAGAGAAGAGTAAATGGTCGTAGCATCCTCTTCACGCGGAGATGGAATTAAGGAACGAGTCAAAAGTCCACCAAAGGAAATACAAGTAACAATCCTTATAGGATGAATTAAATGACAACATAGATTACATGCACGGGGAGATTTTTTACGACCGCATCACTGCACAAGTAACATTGTTGTGATCGTTTTCATGAATATGCATAGTGACCAGTGGTCTATTGATAATACACGTTACATCGACGCTACTCTTTAACTGATGCAAACTGTTCGTCAATGTCAAGTTGGTCGCACTTATTTGCGGAGCAGATTGTTAACCTTTTATTAGCTAAATTTCTGTGCCGTTGTAGATACAAAGCCAATTAAATGCTTCGTGCACATGTCTATGAGAACGCAATTTATTCTGGCCATGTAAACCAGGGGCTATGTATGTAGCGATTAGTGAATATTTACAGTGGGATCCGACGATGTAATTAAAAAGCTACACTTAACATTATTGGCCAGAAACACTACTGCACATAAATGGTCGTCATTGCTACACATCAAATGGCCATGATGGCGGATGTCTCAAGACTGTAGCGACGCTTCCTGACGCCTGTTATGGTTGCATTTTATGGGGACTAATAACGTTGCAGGCAATAATAGGAAATAACAACAGCTGTGTGAGACCGTTTGCAGAGAAAAGAAGCGATTATTCCATTTCTTTTAACAGTGTAGCTTTCAACAGTAAATAAGAAAATAAGAAACGGTCCAAACAGACAGGTGTAGCGTAGCTTGCAATCATTAGAAAGGTAGCAGGCATTAATAGAAATTAGCATTTGTTTGACACGGTCTTGTTCAACCAAAGAAACCGAGTAAGCCAATGATAACAATACAGTTAGTTTAGTCCACATCAGTTATACCGTTATACATATTTATGTGAAGGAGAGTAAAGTTCCCATGATAGCCATCGACCTTTTAGAGCGCATGCTCTCAGCGGCGCCTTGGATGTCTTACATCCGTGCTCGTTCTTGTTTAAAGTAGGTCTAGCACTGTTTGCTGGTTGTGCTCTTAGTCGGTACCGACTGTTGGTGTATGGCTACACTGGGTATAAGAGTGAAAACACCAAGATGCTCAATCTACAGAGTACATAGAGTATGAAATAAATGCGCAGTCATAATAACCTTTTTCAATAAAAATACGTCTGCATCTTTGCACTTAGCACTAACAGCTTTTTTTCACCAGGTTTTATTTTTCATATAATAACGTTGCCTATCACAAAGCTTATCAATTAACATTTAAAAATCATTAAAATAATGTTGTTTGAGATATTTTATTGTTTTACATGCAATACAATGTTGAAAGCTCCTATTTGCACGTTTGTAAGTGTATTAAAACTATTAAGAACTTTGAAAGAAACGTTAAAATAACAAATCAGCAACAGGCCAGGCGTTTGTGCGGACTGTGCGGACTGGAAGTTTTGACAATCCGTCAGCGGGGTGGATAGAACATATCTGCGTCTTTCAGTTGTTCAAATAAGATTACTTATGTTTGTTGAGTTTTCGTTTTGACATTAATATGATTAAGATTTATGAATAAATAACTAATCGTTACTTTTTATATGTAGTATGTATTCTTCTATCATTACATTAAATGGTGGTAAAACAAGCTTTTGCAATAAATATGTGAACCTGTCAAAGAATATAGCCTTCTCGGAAGAGATAGAAGAAATTCTAGGAGCATCGAAGAAGCAGAAAGATGTGTCCAGTACATACAGAGATATTGTTCAGAACTTACGTTATAAGAATGATCATTGTTACTCTAAATGGATAGATGATTCTCAAAGTTTCCAAAAGGATATGATAAACATGTTAACCGAACTCAAAGGCAGATTGTCGAAAAGGGCTGACAACGTACAAAAAGAAAATAACGATAAGCTGGATAAGCTTACAGATCTGATATTATTCTATGAACAACAGGTTGAGTCAATAATGGAAATCATCCATGGAAAATTGTCACATGAAGACAGTCAAAGAGTTCAGTTATTCATTTTAGTGAAGAAGAATAAAAAACATATCACTGATTCTGTTCAGAAAATAGAGCAGTTGGGTGAAGAATTATACATTGATGAATTTAATTTGAGTTATGATCCTTCTGTGAAAGAAGTCCTTAGAAGCGACAGTATTGTAAGAGTGGAGACGGCAAAAACTTCAATGGGAGTGGGCCACGTCCCTGTGGAGAATGATAGCAATGTCTATGTTAAGGATATTTCACCACTTGTAACTGTTGATCACGCTTTGTTTGAGAATGCCCACAACGTAAGTGTAAAGTATCTCTTAACGCCGGCATCAAGAAGTGATGGTTCCATCCAAAAGAACACCGACCTCAAAGCTCAGACCAAGATGACAACACCCGTCGCATTGACATTTAAGGTCCCTGAAGATGGAAACACAATTCAGTGGGCTGAAACAGAAACATCTTCTGTATCTGAATGTAACCACTCTGAGGCACACAACACAAATAAAAATCCCGAAGGAGGAACATCACCTGCATCTACATGTGAACACTTTGATGGGGAAAATAGAAATGAGAGGACAGAAAAAGAATTACCGCCTGCATCTGAATGTAAACGCTCTGAAGAGCACCACAAGGACAACAAGTATATGTTTGAGACAGAACAAACACCGTCTGTATCTAAAAGTGAACCCTCTGACGACAAAAACAACAAAGGCGAGACGAAGGACAGCAATATCAGAACAGTGGAACCTGCCACATTTTGCTTTGACAAATCTTGGATCGATATTCGTCTTCAGATGAAGACGAAAACGACTGTACCATTTCTAGTATTGTTGCAATATCTCCATCAAAACTTATTTTGGCTGATTGTGAAAACTTCTGTCTGAAGCTAGTTGACACCGACTCAGAGGTTGTCATCACAAGAAAAGCACTCAACGCAAAACCACATGATCTTACCTTGCTGCCTAAGTCTCGGGTGGCTGTTTCAATTCCAAACCAGAGAGAGATCCGCATTTACACGGCTGATTTGAACTTCTGCAAAACATTAAATGTAGTTCACAAATGTAAGGCTCTACACTGTACGGAGAAAGACTTTTGGTATCGTTTATCTGGCCAAAGATGTTTTTTCAGATACTGGACTTGCATGGTACTGTCATTAGAACAATTCGAAATTATTCTGATGGAGAGTCATTCTGCTATCTTGAATACATAACATTCAATCCAGAATACAAGTTGATATATTTTACTGATAACGACGCAGATTCTCTTACTTGTATGAACCTCAACGGGGTCGTTCAGTGGATATATCGTAATAAGAGACTGAAATGTCCAACAGGAGTAGCTCTAGGAGATGGCGGATGCATCTATGTCTGCAGCAAATACACTCACACCATCCACGTGGTGTCTTCTAAAGGAACCATACTCCGCATCATACCAAAGCACATTGTTGACATTGATTATCCCCTGAACCTAAAATACAGCGCAAATCACCGTGCATTGTATGTGTCAAGTTAGTGTTCGGATACCGAAGAATGCGAAGTTATCGGTATACTAAGTCTTCGATAGAGTGTATTTACAAAAAGAAATAAGAGAGAGAAAGAGAAATTACCTAATTGTACTTGGAAATGAACAACGGAACAAAATTGAATCTTAAAAAATAAAAAAAAACTAATACGAGACAGTAGACGGATAGAAAAAAACACAAATTGTTTATCTAATATATGCAATAATGCGCAATCATGACATTCTAAACATCATTTGAGGCAAACCATTTTAACATAAAAAATCCTGATAATTTTTATTGCATAGGCTTTGGACTTAAAAATTTACGGACCGGTCAGTATTATATAGTCAGTTGATATCATTTTTAAACAGTGTTACTAAATGTATGTAAGAGTGGCAGCCTTAACATTAGTGCCAAATATTACGTTAGTTTGCAGGTTGTACACTACTATATATTTTATAATAGACGTGTGAGTTCCTAGCTCAAGCTAAGCATATCCTAATGGTGGGCTATCATGATCGCCCACAGTATGTCGTCCGGCGTCCCGCGTCCAAAGACCTCTTCTCTAATGCCGCTTTGCCAAATTCAGCCAAACTTTTCAGAAGCTTAGGCAAGGGGAACATACGGTTCTTACAAGAATTTTGATCTGTCAAAAACATCAGGGCTAATGTCGACGGCTTTCGGAGTGAGCGATTAAGGGCCATTTTGGCATTCCCTGTTGTAAGTCGTATCGACACATCTCAAGATCGAACATGTCAGTCTTCGTTTTCGTTACTGTCATTACTTTTTAACAAAAATAAGAATATCCTTAGTTTTTTTAGTAGTCCTTATATATTCTAGTTTAATGGTCAAATACTTACTTAGCACCGTATTTATAATTTATGAACATTTTAGATAAGATTTGCTGTAAAAAGGGTTGTAAGAGCTTTATTTAATGATGTCAATGACGTACGGGTTTATCTAAAACAGCGAAATATGGTTAACATAGATGTATATGTAAATGCAACTAAGATCTAGACATTACATTGCACACAGTGCTATTATTTTATCCATTTAAGTCAACTGTGATGACTAATTCTGTGTATTTTAGCAAATAATAGATACATATTTTTATATTTAATTAATATGTTTTTATATAATTTATATTGTTGATTTATTTGTTTCAAGTTCAAAATCTTTACATTTATTACATAGAACATATAAAGACAATCTTTAACGGTACAAAAGTCTTACCCATGTAGTGTCACATGGACTTTGTACTTTTGTTTTAAATTAACATTACTCCACACGGGTCCGAAATAGTGAACAATCACATAAATGGACAGCTCAAAACAAGATCGACATTGCATGTGGATATTTAGGTTTGGTTCGTAACAAACCCTCATTGATACTAAAAGTTAAACTAGAACGTGATGCCAAGTAGAGATGTCGATAAATAAATTAATCAAGCGATACCCATGTTTTGTGTCTTAATATCCATTTTATCAAATATCTTGTTAATTACCATTACTACTGCAAACAAGCTACCGATCTCGCAGTTTTAAATGCTTGGTTTTGAGGCATGCATCAATAAAGAAAGAAAATCAACAAAAGGACTACATCCTTAACAATTGATAAAAAATATGTATATGTTGCCATCAAGTTGAGATTAAGGGTCATTCATACATGAGTATAAAATTATCATACAGTATGTACAGGCGTTCACTACATTTACTGAACAATACTGCGAAGTAAACATGTTATCGGATGTTTACTGTCCCCTTCTGAAGCGAGTTAAGATTCATATTTTTTTATTCTGTTCCTTTTTCAAGGAATCTGAAACTTGTGCGTGCATAACACTTATAAGATATACGACCTGCTTATGGCATAGATTCATACCGACTAAAAGTAGACACAATGATACTTTATCATTAATAATAAGGAAAATGACAAGTGCTTAAAATATAGTAATGTCACACTTTTATTAAAATGTTTTCCCATATACAGTCGCATTCATATGTTTTTCCTGGTTTGGAATGTTTGATGCTAGATATAACTTCATGTCCAGAAAAGACATGATATACTTTCCAGGATTTATTAATAACTATTTTAAGCAAAACTTCATTTCATTTAACTTATTCCAATGAGAGCTTTTATTTCAACAATCAGGTCACAAATCGAAACACTAGGTATCAGCTCTTTACCGTACTATTAGAATAATAAAAATAACATTTAGTTTGTATCTATTCAAACTTACAGTCGTGTTACAAGCTTAAGTTCAAGATTGGCAAGGTACTGTCAATCTTATTTCCCTATTAACAGTACATTTATTGTCTCATTGTCATTTCTTTGATCATACCTACAAAAATAATTGAGGTTAAAACTTTCAGGTCGGATCCTGTGAGAAAGATGACTCTGTTTCAAATAGGAAATTATAAGAAAGTACTTTCAAGTCTATATTTATTTCATTCATCAGTGCATATATTGAATAAACAATTACAAATTCCCTAGATAGGTAATAATTTTACTGTTTTACGTGGATTAAGTTATACAAAATGACCCTAGTTCAACTTTGCAGACTTGACATGTGAAATTCTTTTCAAAATGGTGGCTAATAAGTTTGTATGTTGTTACCCTCCTCTTATTGTGTTTTTTCACTTAACCAAGTATATTAATTCTTCGATAATCTAATAACACGTTCAGCGTTTTTTTCAATTAATTTTAATATAAATGTCTTATACAAATAATTAAACCACATACAATACAATAAATGATGGATAATGTACAGTAATTATTATTATTAAAGACAATGTAAAGAAGCTATTTTCTCCCTAGTATAAGATACGTATTTTCAAACTTTACAAACAAAAATAACTTTTAAATCAAAATGAGTAAACTCACATAACATATTTTGATTTTGGCCAGGTTTAAAAGATAGCCATTTTAGCACTAGACAAAAGTAGTTGGAATAAAATGGTTTCTATGTGCTATATATCATGACGTGGCACATAATTTTGATAAATCACCTACTTACTTTGATAAATAAATTGTGTGGGCTTTTACAGGCTATGAAGGTAATGTGGAGACTTATTAAGCAAATAGGAATGGACTAATAGGCTATACTGTTCGTATTAAAGAGGGTCTTTTCGTCTATTCTAGGATGTAAATAGTTTGTAGATATTAACATCTTGTTTACATTATATAATCATCTGTCAAATATATGTTTGTTTGAAGATGTAATAATGTATTCTCCATTTGTAATATGTGCTTCTTCGAAAATTTAAACATGTATTCTCCATTTGTAAGATGTGATTCTTTGTAAATGTGTGCAAGTATTCTCGGTTTGTAAATTATGCTTGTTTGAAGATGTAAACATGTTTTCTCGATTTGAAGGATGTGTAGTTTGTAGACGTATGGATGTATTCTCGATTTTCAAAAAATGCTTGTAAACATGTATTCCCGATTTATAAGAAGTGCTTCTTTGTAGATGTATACATGTATTCTTAGTTTGTAAGATGTGTTTGTTTGTAGATGTATGCATGTAGTCTCGATTTGTAAGATGTGCTTTTTTGAAGATGAATACATGCATTCTATAGTCGCGATACCACTTTGCTTATACATATCAATGCCATCAGTCCCCCACCATGCGCTCATATGTTTGAGTTTTGTCTTGCTTCCCTTTTAAGATGAAATCGCTAAAACGTTCTACGTATTTTCCTTCATGTTGGCGAGATGTAAGTTGACAGGCTGATGGTAATGATTTTATAACAGGTTGACACACATTGTAAAGAAACAGTCATTTGTCTGGGTGCTTCTTGTAAAATTGATGTACGCTGTTCCTTGTTTAGAAATATGCAAATAAAGGTATACAAACTCGGCGCATGCTAATAAGGGTGCCGATATGAACACCTAAATTAATACAGACCAATTTATGTGATATTTTTGTGATAAATAATTAAAAAACTATTTTTGTTATATAAATAATCTGTTAAACGATGTTTGTCCGTATTTATATAAATGGTTTGTTTATAGTAATGAAATATAAAGATAAACGGCAATTTATATCTGCGGACATACAGAGTACGCATTTATACATCATGACAATATATACGTCATTGTTGGTTTTATAACTGCTTAATTGTACGAATGTAACTATTTAAAACAATAGAAATATTTGAAACTACAAGTCTAAACATAATCGTTTTTAATGAACATATCAGCAAACGCACTACAGTTTTTATCCGTGGGCATGCAGGATATGGACAGAAAAACCGACATGACGAAATGACTGTCTCCATTATTGTTATACAACGGGTTATTGTAATGTAATTTTACAACCTTTTCAAATACTCAAATCATTATCAATACCCGTCTTTAAATAATACATTTTAAGAAATATACCCACTTCTGCACAAGAATACATGTCCGTGGGCATATAGGGACATACAGGCATACTGGATACGGATATGTACATTAGTGAAACATTTTTTGCAAAATTGTTTTATATGATACGAAATACTGATAAGAACAAGAATATAAACATGGTGATATGGGATATGGACAATGGAATGGTGGACAGGAGATACAGGACATGGACATAAGAATACAGGACACTGACATGGTGATACAAGGCATTGACTTGGATATACAGGACATGGACAAGGAGACACATTATATAAACAAGGAGATATAGGACTGGACATGTAGATTCAGGGCATTAAGATGGGGATATGGGTGTGGAGCTTGGGAAACAGGAAAAATACATGGAGATACAGAATATGGACATAAGAATACAGGACATGGTGATACATGACTTTGACATGGGGATACAGGACATGGACAATGAGACACATTATATAAACTTGGAGATTGACATGGTGGTGATACAGGACATGTGGCTACAGGACATGGACAAAGAGACAAATGATATAAACATGGGGATATAGGATACGGACATGTTGACACAGGGCATAAACATGGGGATATGGGTATGGACATGGGACTACAGGAAATAGACACCACTTCCAAGATGTCTCAGACATGCAATTTTTAAAAATTTGCATGATCTCACATTTTGTTTTAGACCGTGCAGAGGTAATCACTGTTTCTCAGGCCCCAGGCTGCTACCTTGAATGTATACATTGTGTGGTATTATCATCATTATTGTTCTTGTAACTGTTCCCCTTGTTGAAGGAATGCATTGTATGATAGTTCCGTCATCAGTTTTCTTTTATTATAAAGGCTGTATAGCACCATTTTCAATTCTTGATTACTTTTGACTTTTGAAAAGAGCTATGACAGTCGAATTTGCACATGCATGTGAAAGCCTGCACTGAATGACTTGAATGACTACTCTACTAAACGTGCACTTTGCGGGTAGCTTATAGGGAAAATTTGTCGACTGATCGTAAGGTACATTGTTAATACTACCATTATATCGCAGGAGTGAGGGGAGGGGGGCTTCTCTTGCTTAGATCAAATATATAAAATTCACTTACAAAATTTTCTCTATGACAACTAGAATCCATTTATCTTTCTGTTAACCATAGTTCGATAGTTGTTATGCTCTCGTTAAATTTCCACACTTTGTTTTTACAGTTCTTGATGAACCTCTGTAAATATACGTCGATATTCGCATAAGCATCTATAATGAGTTGTTTTGGTGACATCTATTCAATTTTTTTATTTCCTCTTTCTTGTTGGTTAGGCTTCGTGAGACCTTGTACTGGAGAGTCCGTTCACTGTTTTGCTACTGGTGATATTTGGCTTCTCCTTTGTCTTCCCAATCCTGCTCGTCGAAATAAATACATCAGCCTTTTCAAATAAGAAAATCGATTTGCTAATATTGCTCTATAAAGCAACGTCAATATAGGTGTGAATCAACATAAGGTTTATGTTATGAGTCTTAACTGATGTTGTTCAGTGACAAGTCAAAATCACTAAGGAGCCGAGAACGTTTGATCAACATTCATTTAAGTGCATAAACACAATTGAAACAATCCTTTATATCGGTTAATAGAAACCTATGTAAGTAATTATTTCGACTGCATGGTTATTTAAATGCTTTTACTAAGCAGAAAATCAATAAGTGTTTAAAGTAGGTCTAGTACTGTTTGCAGGTTTTGCTCTAAGTTGGTACGGAATGTACGTTTGACTTCACTACATACGCTGGGTATAAGAGTTTCGAAAACACCAAGAATGTCAAGAATGTACATAGGTGTTCAGCTATAACTCTCCATGTTTTCAAAAAGGCGTATACAGGTCAAATATACATGCGCCACAAAGTAACGGTCAACTGAAGCAGTGGTTGATACATACAGTATAAAATTAATGCACAGTCATAATACACCTTTTTAAATAAAGAATAACATCTGCATCTTTGCATTTACCACTTCTAGCATATTTTCGCCAGAGGTTTTATTTTTCAAATGATAACTTTGTCTATCATAAAACATATCAATAATCTTTAAAATCATTACAAATAATAATATTTGATGCATTTTATTTAACTGTTTTAAAAGCAGTGCAATAATGAGAGCTTTAAGTTGCACGTTCGTAAGTGATATGCATAATATTAATTGGCATGAATCGACTAAAAGTAATTCAAGTAATAGTTGTAACATTGAAAACAAACATCCAACAAAATGGTAAGTATTTTTGGACCTCAATTATCGTGTGCCTAGTAAGATGCACGAACATGTAAACATATAGGGATAAAAAGATCAACAGACGTAATGTGAACGAAAAGAACAACTTGTCACAATATATCAGCTTCGTCTGCAATACAAAAAAAAAGGTAGGGAACGTAAATGAAACAGCAATTCTACTGCAGTAAAATAGTACCGCTGAATGCCGTGATATATCTTCTTTGTTTATAGACGTAAACGTAAAATATTGATAGTGCTAGATCAACAGGACATATATATATATTCTTATAAGGTTAATGATATATATATAAATATATATATATATATATATATATATATATATATATATATATATATATATATATATATATATATATATATATATATCTGCACGCCGTCCACTATCCTTTAGCATAACTTGTGTCTGTATAGTTCAATGGTAAGTAGGTAGAGCATAAACAATTATCTTGTACTCGGTTACAAAAACGGTTGCTATCAGGTGAATGATTGTTAATTGGGTTTTCGTCCCACCAACAGTATTTCAGTTATCTGGAGACGGTGTCCACTTGAAGCAGATATAGTGCTGCCTTCACTGTGTATAGCATGCCGTGAACACCTGGCATGATACCACACCCAGTCACATTATCCTGACACCGGGTCAACCAGTCGTGGAACTTCACTTATATTTGCTCGAGCGTTAGCAAGGGAGCTATACTACTACCACTACCATTTTTAACGACTTTGCTATGTCGCGGCCCGGGGTGGAACCCGGGGCCTCCCGTACCTGAAGCCGACGCTCAGGTGAATGAAGCTAACAACAGATAACATTATACGTGATAACGGAAACCACCGAAGTCTCACAAAGGTTTACTGAACTTTTATAAACTAACGTTATTCTGTACAAAGATCACAGAGATGTCCAGACGTGATCTTGATGTTACAAAAATAAGTGTTCATTATATCATTAACCTTATAAAAATATACTATCTTATATGACCAGGCGATTGTGCGGACTGGAACTGTGGACAATCTGTCAGCGGGGTGGATAGAACATATCTGCGTCTCTCAATTGTTCAAGTAAGATTACTTATGTTTGTTGAGTTTTCGTTTTGACATTAATATGATTATCATTTCGGATCAAGTTACTAATTTTTGCTTTATATTTCTAGTGTGTATTCTTTTATCATTATGCTAAATGTCGGTAAAGCAAGGTTTTTTGCAATAAATATGTGGACATCGTGCGAATTTTTACCACAAAAATAGATTACTCTCGGTATTTATTCAGTAGAATATGTGACTCCTTCGTTAAAAGCCCAAACTCCATGTGTTTCTTATTTCTTAATATGAAATAAAATAAGCCATATAACAGGTAGTCCGTGATCGCATAATGTTTTAATCGAATACATTATGCTGTAATTGCAATAAACAATCTTATGTATGAATTACAACTTGAAACCCGAATTTCACTCGGCATCTAAAACGATCTTTGCATAGAAAAAGTGTCGACTGTAATATGTCAGTTACTTTCTAACAATAAAATCAAAATTTATTTAAATCTATATAGCCTTACGTTCCTTTCGGGCAAATAAATAATGCTTTTCTCGTGGACACACGGAAGAAGTGTAGTGATTTTAAGAATTCTTCTCTGTAATAATATCTCACAAAAGAATAAAAATAGAAAAAATGTGATTGTTTCTCCTTAAAATGTTTATTGTATAATAACTCTCCTTACCGCTGTCGCCATTGTCAACATCAGTAGCCGAACTTTTTTTATTAACTATACGTGTATACAAATGCATCTTGAAAGCAAGAATTGCGGCAAAGTACATAAAAACGCTTGATTGGGCTGTGTCGCTGGAGTCAGAGGTATGAGAAAGATGTATTGTGGAGGCAGTAAGGATTGATCCTGCATGACATTAACTACTAGTCTTCATGCCTGGGGAAAAGTAGTGGGTGTACATAAACAAATTTTGAAGGGAGCTAGACACATCAATAATATCGTAATCTGTGACTAGAAGAAAGTCTTGAATAGGAGACCTCTACTAGTCCGAGATATTTGGGAGATATATGTATCATCTCAGCCTGCAGTGCACAGTTCGGAAATGAAGCAATCGGGATTTAGATTCAGGTCACATGCTTATAGTATTAACGATATAAGTAACATTGAATTTGATATCACTATATTATTTTCATACTTTTAATCGCTTACAAGTTTAAACTTACACCAGCCAAACTTTCAGTGCTTTGATCCGTTTCAGCAGTCATGGAGGTATCGGGTGCCAGGAGAAGGTCAACAATGTCAGACAACTCTAACCACGCCAACAACAGCAACCCATGTGACCAATGTGAAGAAGCCGCACAGTTTGTCCTTGCCTCAGGATTCTGTCAGACATGCAACGATTTTTTGTGCAGTGATTGCATTAATCAGCACAAGACATTCCGGGGAACCAAAAACCATAGACTGCTAGGCGGAGACGATATACCTCATCAGAGGCCAACTCCCACTGATGTGGAACGTTGTAGTGTACACCCAGACAGAGCGGTTGAGATGTACTGTTCTGATGAGGATATCCTTGGATGTACCATGTGCTTCTTTGAAGGGCACAGAAACTGTCATAATGTTGACAAGGTTTCAAATCTGTCAAAGAATATAGCCTTCTCGGAAGATATAGAAGAAATTCTAGGAGCATCGAAGAAGAATAAAGATGTGTCCAGTACATACAGAGATATTGTTCAGAACTTACGTTCTAAGAATGATCATTGTCACTCTAAATGTATAGATGATTATCAAACTTTCCAAAAGGATATGATGGAATATGTTAACCGAGCTCAAAGGCAGATTGTCGAAGAGGGTTGACAACGTACACAAAGACAACAACGATAAACTTGACAAGCTGACAGAGCAAATATTATTGTATGAGCAACAAGTTGAAGTCATTAATTGAAATCATCAATGAAAAATTGTCACATGAAGACAGCCAGAGAGTTCAATTATTCATTTTAGTGAAGAAGAATAAAAAACATATTACTGATTCTGTTCAGAGAATAGAGCAATTGGGTGAAGAATTATACATTGATGAGTTTAATTTGAGTTATGATCCTTCCGTGAAAGAAGTCCTTAGAAGCGACAGAATTGTAAGAGTGGAGACGGCAAAAACTTCAATGGGAGTGGGTCACGTCTCTGTGGAGAATGATAGCACCGCCTGTGAAACTGTTGATTTCTTACCACAAGCATCAAATAGTAATGGTTCTGTACAAGAGGACAGCGTCGTCGAAACTCAGACCCAGATTAGAAAACCCGTCGCATTCAACCGTAAGCTCTCCGAAGATGGAGACACAAATCAGAATGCTGAAACAGAAAGATTGCCTCTTTTTACCTGTCAACACTCTGAAGAGCAAGATACAAAGGAAAAGACTGAGACAGCAACACCGCTAGCATCTAAATGTAAACACTCGGAAAGCCAACACAATAATGAGAGGTTTGCAATAGAAAAAACACCACATGCACCTAAAAATAAGCCCTCTGACGACCAAGCAGTATGGTAAGAGTAGAGACGGCAAAAACGTCAATGGGAGTGGGTCACGTCTCTGTGGAGAATGATAGCAACGTCTTTGTGGGAGATATCTCACCTCTTGTACCTGCTGATCACGCTTTGTTTGAGAATGCCCACAACGTCAGTGTACAGTATCTGTTAACGCCGGCATCAAGTAGTGATGGTTCCATGCAAAAGATCACCGACCTCAAAACTCAGACCCAGATGACATCACCCGTCGCATTGACATTTAAGGTCCCTGAAGATGGAGACACAATTCAGGAGGCTAAAACAGAAACACCTTCTGTGTCTGAATGTATCCACTCTGAGGCACACGACACAAATAAAAAGCCTGAAGCAGGAACATCACCTGCATCTACATGTGAACACTTTGATGGGAAAAGTATAAATGAGAGGACAGAAACAGAATTACCGCCTGCATCTGAATGTAAACGCCCTGAAGAGCACTACAAGGACAACAAGGATAAGTTTGAGACAGAACAAACACCGTCTGTATCTAAATGTGAACCCTCTGACGACAAAAATAACGAAGGCGAGACGAAGGACAGCAATATCAGAACAGTGGAACCTGCCACATTTTGCTTTGACAAATCGTGGATCAATATTGCTTCAGATGAAGACGAATACGGCTGTACAATTTCTAGTATTGTTGCAATATCTCCATCAAAACTTATTTTGGCTGATTGTGAAAACTTCTGTCTGAAGCTGATTGACACCGACTCAGAGGTCGTCATCACAAGAACACCACTCAACGCAAAACCATATGATCTTACCTTGCTGCCTGAGTCTAGGGTGGCTGTTTCAATTCCAAACAAGAGAGTGATCCGCATATACACGGCTGATTTGAACTTCTGCAAAACATTAAATGTAGTTCAGAAATGTAAGGCTCTACACTGTACGGAGGACAGACTTTTGGTATCGTTTGTCTGGCCAAAGATGTTTCAGATACTGGACTTGCATGGTACTGTCATTAGAACAATTCGAAAGTATTCTGATGGAGAGTCATTCTGCTCTCTTAAATACATAACATTCAATCCAGAATACAAGTTGATATATTTTACTGTTAACGACGCAGATTCTCTTACATGTATGGACCTCGACGGGGTCGTTCAGTGGATATATCGTAATATGAGACTGCGATGTCCAAAAGGAGTAGCTCTAGGAGATGGCGGTTGCATCTATGTCTGCAGCAGAAACACTAACACCATCCACATGGTGTCTTCTGAAGGTACCATACTCCACATCATACCAAAACACATTGATATCATTAAATATCCCCTGAACCTAACATACAGCGCGTATCACCGTGCATTGTACGTGTCAAGTGAAGAATGCGGAGTTATCGGTATGCTAAGTCTTCGAAAGAGTTCATTTACAAAAAAAAAATAAGAGAGAGAGAAAAAGAAATTACCTAATTGTACTTGGAAATGAACAACGGAACAAAATTGAATCTTAAAAAATGCAAAACACTAATACGAGACAGTAGACGGATAGAAAAAACACAAGCTGTTTATCTAATATATGCAATAATGCGCAACCATGACATTCTAAACATCATTTGAGGCAAAACATTTTAACATAAAAAATCCTGATAACTTTTTATTGCATAGGCTTTGGACTTAAAAATTTACGGACCGGTCAGTATTATATAGTCAGTTGATATCATTTTTAAACAGTGTAACTAAATATATGTAATAGTGGCAGCCTTAACATTAGTGCCAAACATTACGTTAGTTTGCATATTGTACACTACTATATATTTTATAATAGACGTGTGAGTTTCTAGCTCAAATAAGCATATCCTAATAGTGGGCTATCATGATCGCCCACAGTCTGGCGTCTGGTGACAGGCGTATGTCGTCCGACTCCCCGCGTCCAAAGAAATCTTCCCTAATGCCGCTTTGCCAAATTCAGCCAAACTTTCTCAGAAGCTTAAGCAAGGGGAACATACGGTTCTTACAAGAATTTTGATCTGTCAAAAACATCAGGGCTAAATGTCGACGGCTTTCGGGTGAGCGATTAAGGGCTATTTTGGCATTCCTGTAGTAAGTCGTATCGACACATCTCAAGATCGAACATGTCAGTCTTCGTTTTCGTTACTGTCATTACTTTTAAACAATAATAAGAATATCCCTAGTTTTAAGTAGTCCTTATATATTCTGATTAAATGGTCAAATACTTACTTAGTACCGTATTTATAATTCATGAACATTTTAGATAAGATTTGCTGTAAAAAAGGGTTGTAAGAGCTTTAATGGTGTCAATGACGTACGGTGTATCTAAAACAGCGGAAAATGGTTAACATAGATGTATATGTAAATGCAACTAAGATCTAGACATTACATTGCACACTGTGCTATTTTTTATCCATTTTAGTCAACTGTGATGACTAATTCTGTGTACTTTAGCAAATAATAGATACATATGTTTATATTTAATTAATATATTTTTATATAATTTATATTGTTGATTTATGTGTTTTAATTTCAAAATCTTTACATTTATTACAACCTTTAACGGTACAAAAATCTTACCCATGTAGTGTCACATGGACTTTGTACTTTTGTTTTAAATAAACATTACTCCACACGGGTCCGAAATAGTGAACAATCACATAAACGGACAGCTCAAAACAAGATCGACATTGCATGTGGATATTTAGGTTTGGTACCATTGATACTAAAAGTTAAACTAGAACGTGGTGCCAAGTAAAGATGTCGATAAATAAATTAATCAAGCGATACCCATGTTTTGTCTTAATAACCATTTTATCAAATATCTTGTTCATTACCATTACTACTGCAAACAAGTTACCGATCTCGCAATATTAAATGCTTGATTTTGAGGCATGTATCAACAAGGAAAGTAAATAAAGAATAGAACTATATCCTTAACAATTGATAAAAAATATGTAGAAAGTTGCTATTAAGTGGCGGTTGGGGTCATACATGAGTTTAAAATTATCATACAATATGTACAGTCGTTCACTACATTTACTAAACAATATTCTGCAAAGTAAACATGTTATCGGATGTTTAATATCCCCTTCTGAAGCGAGTTAAGATTCATCTATTTTATTCTGTTCCTTTTTCAATGTATCTGAAAATTGTGCGTGCATAACACTAATAAGTTATACGTCCCGCTTATGGCATATTTTCATACCGGCTAAAAGTAGATAAATGATACTTTATCATTAATAATAAGGAAAGTGACAGGTGCTTAAAAGATAGCAATGTCAGGTTTTTATTAAAATGTTTGCCCATATACAGTCACATTCATATGGTTTTCCTGATTTGGAATGTTTGATGCTAGGTATAACTTCATGTCAAGAAAAGACGGACATACTTTCCAGGATTTATTGCAAAAATTGCCACATTATTCCAATGAAAGCTTTTATTTCAACAAGCAGGTCACAAATCGAAACACTTATTACCAGCTCTTTACCGACCTATTAAATATAATAAAAGTAACATTTAGTTTGTATCTATTCAAACTTACAGTCGTGTTATAAGCTGAAGTCCAAGATTGGCAAGGTACTGTCATTCTTATTTCCCTATAAACAGTGCATTTATTGGCAGATTTTGTCTCATATGTCATTTCTTTGATCATACCTAAAAAAATAATTGAGGTTATAACTTTCAGGTCGGATCCTGTGAGAAAGATGACTCTGGTTCAAATAAGAAATTACAAGAAAGTACTTTCAAGTCTATATTTATCTCATTCATCAGTGCATATATTGGAATAAAAAAATACAAATTCCTTAGATAGATAATATTGATCGAATTTTACCGTTCTATGTTTGATTTTGTTATACAAAATGACCCTTGTTCAACTTTGCAGACTTGTCATGTGGAATTCTTGTGAAAATGGTGGCTAATATGTTTGTATGTTGTTATCTCCAATTATTGTGTTTTATCACTAAACCAAGGAAATTAATTCTTAAATAATCTGATAAGAAGTGTGCTATTCCGCATGACGTAGCACATAATTTTGATAAATCACCTGCGTACTTTGATAAATAAATTGGACGGGTTTTAAAGGCTATGAAGTTAATGTGCAGACTATTTAAGCAAATAAGAATGGACAAATAGCCTATACAGTTCGTTTTGAAGATGGTCTTTTCGTCTATTATAAGATGCAAATGGTTTGTAGATATTAACATCTTGTTTATATTTTGTAATCATCTGTCATATATATGCTTGTTTGAAGATGTAATAATGTATTCTCCATTTGTAAGAGGTACTTCTTTGAAAATGTAAACATGTGTTCTCCATTTTTTAGAAGTACTTCTTTGAAAATGTAAACATGTATTCTCTATTTGTAAGATGTGCTTCTTTGTAAATGTATGCAAGTATTCTCGGTTTGTAAGTTATGCTTGTTTGAAGATGTAAACATGTTTTCTCGATTTGAAGGATATGTAGTTTGTAGACTTATGGATGTATTCTCGATTTGCAAAATATGCTTGTTTGAAAAAATAAACATGTAATTCCAATTAGTAAGAAGGGCTTCTTTGTAGATGTATACATGTATCCATAGTTTGTAAGATGTGCTTGTTTGTAGATTTATGCATGAACTCTCGTTTTGTAAGATGTGCTTGTTTAAAGATGAATAAATGTATTCTATAGTCGCGATATCCCTTTGCTTATCCATCTCAATGTCATCAGTCCCCCACCATGCACTCATATGTTTGAGTTTTGTCTTGCTTCCCTTTTAAGATGAAATCGCTAAACGGTTCTACGTATTTTCATTCATGTTGGCGAGATGTAAGTTGACAGGCTGATGGTAATGATATTATAACAGGTTGACATACTTTTTGAAGAAACAGTCACTTGTCTGGGCGCTTCTTGTAAAATTGATGTATGTTGTTCCTTGTTTATAAATATGCAAATATAGGAATACAAACTCAGCGCATGCTAATAAGGGTGCCGATATGAACACCTAGATTAATGCACGCCAATGTATGAGATATTTCTGTGATAAATAAGTAAATTAAACTATTTTGTTATATAAATAATATGTTGAACGATGTTTGTTCGTATTTATATAAATGGGTTTTTAATTGTGATGAAATATAAAGATAAACGGCAATTTATATCTGCGGACATACAGAGTACGCATTTAAACATCATAACAATATATACATCATTGTTGGTTATATACCTGCTTAATTCTTTGCAATGTAACTATTTGAAACAATAAAAATATTTTAAACTACAAGTCTAAAGATAATCGTTATTAACGAACATATCAACAAACGCACTGCAGTTTATATCTGTGGGCATGCAGGATATGGACAGAAAAACCGACATGACGAAATGACTGTCTCCATTATTGTTATAGATCTGGTTATTGTAATGTAATTTAACAACCTTTTCGAATGCTCAAACCATTATCAATACCCGTCTTTAAATAATACATTTTGAGAAATATACCCTTATCTACACAAAAATACATGTCCGTGGGCATATAGGGACATACGGGCATACTGGATACGGATATGTACATTAGTGCAACATTTTTTTGCAAAATTGTTTTATATGATACGAAATACTGATAAGAACAAGAACCTATTTAATACAATAATGGAGATATGGGTCATTGATATGGATATATGAAATGTTATTATGGGGTTACGGGATATTAAACGGAGATACAGGATATAAACATGGTGATATGGGATATGGACAATGGGATGGTGGACATGGAGATATTACAGGACATGGACAGGACATAAGAATACAGGACACTGACATGGTGATACAAGACATTGACTTGGGGATACAGGTCAAGGACAAGGAGACACATTATATAAACAAGGAGATATAGGAATGGACATGTTGATTCATGGTATTAAGATGGGGATATGGGTATGGAGCTTGGGAAACAGGAAAAAGACATGGAGATAGAGGAAATAGGCATGGAGTTACAGAATATGGACATAACAATGCAAGACATGATGATACAGGACTTTGACATGGGGATACAAGACATGGACATTGAGACACATTATATAAACTTGGAGATATAGGATATGGGCATGTTGACACAGGGCATTAGCATGGGGATATGGGTATGGACATGGGGCTACAGGAATTAGACACCACTTCCATTTTGTTTTAGACCGTGCAGAGGTAATCACTGTTTCTCAGGCAACAGGCTGTTACCTTTAATGTATACATTGTGTGGAATTATCATCATTATTGTTCTTGTAACTGTTCCCCTCGTTGAAGGAATGCATTGTATAATATTTCCGTCATCAGTTTTCTTTTATAATGAAGGCTGTATAGCACCATTTTCATTTCTTGATTGCTTTTGACTTTTGAAAAGAGCTATGCAATCGATTTGCACATGCATGTGAAAGCCTGCGTTGAATGACTTAAATGACTACTCTACTAAACGTGTACTTTGCGGGTAGCGTATACGGAAAATTTGTCGACTCATCGAAAGTACAGTTTGTTAATACTTCCACCATATCGCAGAGGGGGTATTTTCTTTTTCTTTGAGGAAATATATAAAATTCCTTTGCAATATTTTCTCTACGACAACTAGAAATTTATTTATCTTTCTGTTAACCATAGTTCCATAGTTTTTATGCTCTCGTTAAATTTCCGCAGTTTGTTTTTTCAGTTCTTGATGAACCTGTAAATATATGTCGATATTAGCATAAGCATCTACAATGAGTTTTTTGGTGACATCTACCACGACAGCGTTTAACTTTTTTATTTCTTCTTTCTTGTTTAGGCTTCCTTAGACCTTGGAGGGCTCGTTCACGTTTTGCGGCTGGTGATTATTTTGCTTCTCTTTAGTCTTCCCAGAACGTCGTAATAAATACACCAGTCTTTTTAAATAGGAAAATCGCTATACTAAGATTGCTCTTTAAAGCAACGTCAATGTAAGTGTGAATAACAATATGGTTTATGTTATGAGTCCTAACTGATGTTGTTCAGTGACAAGGCAAAATCACTAAGGAGCTATGTACCTTTAATCACCATTCATTTAACACAATTGAAACAATCCTTTATATCGGTTATTAGAACCGTATGTAAGTAATTATTTCGACTGCATGGTTATTTAAATGCTTTCACTAAGAAGAAAATCGATCAGTACATTCTTTTAAATAAACAGACATTTTATCAGTTAAAGAATAGACGGAGCCTTTAACGTCTATGCTGAAGCTGTTACCTATGTTTTTAATCTTTATCTATACATGAAGCGCATTGAGTTGCAGTACATGGTAAAAGGATAGTCCATTATAATGTAAAGGTGGAAGAACTAAACACTTTATACGTCATAATACCAGACCCCAATTTGACACCTTATAATCAAAGTCAGCAAAGAGGTCGTCCAAATTGACTAAATTAAAGCTACACAACGACAGATAAAGAAAGCGTTTTTAATTGTATGTTCAGTTTACAGAAAGCTATTCTACCCTTAAGTGGATCAGTTTATTATGACCGATCGACAAGGCCTCACCGAGCATGTAAAATGTTATTCAATGTATCCGGGTGTTTCAATACACCTCGTTCGGGATCCACGACGTGGAATTTGTTTGATATTTAAGAACAGCAATGCTCACAAAGTATGTCATGGTACTATCATAAGATCATATTTACTTCTCAAGTACACGGGAATAATCTGTTTTACATTTATGTTATATATTTATGTTAACGTTTGGGATGTACAGATAAGTTACTAAAGGTAAGGTTTTCAATTTTAGCTTATGTTGGTAATGACACAACCTTTCCATCAAAGTAAGACCTCATTTATATTTTCTTTAAAATTATGAATTTTTTTTATTTGTTAGTAGAAAATATTGGTAAAATTGTATTTTACAGATTTTAAGTATGCTGACGTATGGCATTGTTTGCTTAAATTTCCATATCGGTATTTTGATTAGTACAGTATCAGAGAATTATCACTCTCATTATTACCTGCATTGTCATCATCATTATCTTTTCACCATCTTCGTCAATCGCCTCCTGTTATGCATCATGAGCCTTCTAAATCCTCCTGCTCCTCGTCATCATTATTACTTTTCCCCTTTCTTATATTATAGTTCTCCTATATTTTTCTTTTTCTCGTCTTTGTCAGTTTTATCATGGTCGTCATAACCACAAACACAACCATCATCATTATCCTCTTTCTCCCCCTCCTCATGATCATCTAAATTGATCATCACCATCATCGTTATCATCATCATCATTGTCATCATCATCATCGTCATTATATATTATCAACAATATCATTATTATTGTCATCATCAATACTGTACATCAGCGTAATATGAAGTACAAAATGCAATTTTTGTTTGTTTGCAAGTTTATACGAATTATATTTTTATCTTCACATAACGCAAACAAAACATCTATGGGTATTATGAAAGTTATCCTGTTTTAGCAGCATAGCTATGCATGTTAACTAAAAGGTAAAACAAGCGCTTAATGTGTCGTTATACACACAAGCATTTTTGTCCCTTCATTATTAAATCATAAAATCCCAGTAATCTAATTCACAGTTTTATATGGCAGGTGCTGTATAAGTGAAACACTGGCCCATATGGTATAATGGTATCAAATACTATTCGCAGTTTTGTATGGCAGGTGCTGTATAAGTGAAACACTGGTCCATATGGTATAATGGTATCGATTACAATTAGTAGTTTTATATGGTATGTGCTGTATTAATAAAACACTTCTCCATATGACATGATGATATCGATTACTATTCGTAGTTTAATGTGTTAAATGCTGTATTAGTAAAACAATGGTTTATATAGTATAATTGTATCGAATACTATTCGTAGTTTATGGGGTATATGCTGTATTAGTAAAACACTGGTTCATATAGTATAATTGTATCGAATACTAATCATAGTTTATGTGGTATATGCTGTATTAGTAAAACATTGTTTCATATAGTATAATTGTATCGAATACTAATCATAGTTTATATGGTATATGCTGTATTAGTAAAACACTGGGTCATATGGTATAATTGTACCGAATACTAATCGTAGTTTATGTGGTATATGCTGTAATATTAAAACACTGGTTCATATAGTATAATTGTATCGAATACTAATCGTAGTTTGTGTGGTAAATGCTGTATTAGTAAAACACTGGTTCATATAGTATAATTGTATCGAATACTAATCGTAGTTTATGTGGTATATGCTGTATTAGTAAAACACTGGCTCATATAGTATAATTGTATCGAATAATAATCGTAGTTTATGTGGTATACGCTGTATAAGTAAAACCCTGGTTCATATGGTAAAATGGTATCAAATAATTTTCGTAGTTTTATGTGGTATATGCTGTATTAGTAAAACACTGGTTCATAGGATATAATTGTATCAAATACTAATCGTAGTTTATGTGGTATATGCTGTATTATTAAACCACTGGTTCATAGGATATAATTGTACCGAATACTATTCGTAGTTTATGGGGTAAATGCTGTATTAGTAAAACACTGGTTCATAGGTTATAATGGTATCAGCTTCTTTTTGTAGTTTTATATGGCATATGTTATATAAGTAAAACACTGGTTCATATAGTATAATTGTATCAAATACTTTTCGTAGTTTTATGTGGCATATGCTGTATTAGTAAAACACTGGTTCATATGGTAAAATGGTATCAAATACTTTTCGTAGTTTTATGTGGTATATGCTGTATTAGTAAAACACTGGTTCATATGGTAAAATGGTATCAAATACTTTTCGTAGTTTTATGTGGTATATGCTGTATTAGTAAAACACTGGTTCATATGGTAAAATGGTATCAAATACTTTTCGTAGTTTTATGTGGCATATGCTGTATTAGTAAAACACTGGTTCATATGGTAAAATGGTATCAAATACTTTTCGTAGTTTTATGTGGTATATGCTGTATTAGTAAAACACTGGTTCATATGGTAAAATGGTATCAAATACTTTTCGTAGTTTTATGTGGTATATGCTGTATTAGTAAAACACTGGTTCATATGGTAAAATGGTATCAAATACTTTTCGTAGTTTTATGTGGTATATGCTGTATTAGTAAAAAACTGGTTCATATGGTATAATTGTATCGAATACTAATCTCAGTTTATGTGGTATATACTGTATTATTTAAACACTGGTCCATAGGATATAATGGTATCAGATACTTTTCGTAGTTTTATATGGCATATGCTGTATTATTTAAACACTAGTTCATAGCATATAATGGTATCAGATACTATTCGTAGTTTTATATGGTATGTGCTGTATTAGTAAATAAATATGTGATCATTCTAATGCATAGCATGTGTTTCGTTCATTAATCTTCTCACACATTTTCTTTTTGACAAGTTTCTGTGTTGATAACTGAGGGAAGAACAATAATGACGATAATGTGATTATTTTCATGTTGATTGTTGATGAATAATTGATAATGATAGCAAGGTTATTATTCTTTTCTTTTCTCTGTACCAATGTTGTTTATCTTTTAATCCATTTGCCTTAATGGTTTTTACCTAGAACGCCACAAATTACCATTTAAACTGTCTTCTTAAAAACATATTTGATTGTTTTGTCCAACAGCAGGTCTTGAAATAATTTTACATTTAATTGTGTCTGTTCATTTCTGTTGTGTTATACTGTTATTTTCTTAAACATATTTAATCATCTGACACAAAAATGTGCCAGATATCTTCAACATAATTATAACTTTTCTTGGTTTTTTTCTCGACCTGAATGAACGTCGGAGCTAAGGCAAATATAAAATTATAATTTATATAACTTTATAAAGTTAATTATATTAAGCATTGAGATATTTGTAAGCAAATTAAGTTTAAAACTAGCATCACATGCCACATATTTTTAATATACTAATTAATAGTAATCATCGGACGTTTCCAGAAGAACATTCCATCTTATTCGCATTCGGATTTGTTTACGATGCATTGGCATTGAACTAGAATAACAGTGGGTACGTTATGTAGCGAGTATGCTCTCCCCAGGGTCAATTGTAGCTCAGTTGCCATCCAGTGCACCTGTAATAGACTTTTGCCAGCTCTGATCACTCTGATCACTTTAGTTCAATCAGGATGTATGGGGTTAAATGAAAGAGGATGGGACCATAGAGGTTGAAACGCGGTACAGAGGCTGACTGATCTGAAATATAAAAGTATACGAACGGCAATGAACCGATTCGTACAGTTTGAGGAAAAGTAGATACGTCACTCATGTAAATATGGACCTTCTTTAACTGATGCATGTCTACAGTACATGTCATGAATAATTATAAATACGTGCATCATGCATTGTTTCTTAATGTGCTACTAACACTGGATTATCGCTAGAGCTTCTATAACTATTGTAATCATAATCACAAGAGTTAAGTACAGATGTCTGATTCTGTCGGTAAAAAACTCAAACTTGAAAGTATACACGAATGCGGACAAGTTCAGGCGGTATATTCTATTTACTATTTACAGATGGACATTCCGTGTTAGAAGCGCACTCTAGCGTCTTAATGTTGAACTAGTGTAATGCATTGTACATTTTATATTAGAGATTTGCGCCTTTAGATTAGTAACTTGTAAATAAGATACGGTAAATTTGAAATGAAATCGTGATTTTGTTGTGAAATTGTTGAAATGTAATGTTGAAATGTGAACATTTTCATTTGATATATAAAAGTTAGGGAAATAATTTGATAGCGGTATAAACCATACGCGGTGTTGCAGTTTACAAAGTGACATTTGAAGTAACAAATCCGTAAATTTAAAAGTTAGAAATAGTCACTAGGATATGGGAGGATATCCCCTTCCATATTGAAACTTTGCCAGTTTCATTTGTGTGCCTAAACAAACCTTGCATGTATTGATCCACATGGGGATATATTTCTTGTAGAGTTTGCAACTTTTCTCTTTAAATAGGACAGTCAAGACAGGTTTAACGGCTCAGTGTACACCGACCAGGTATATAGGTTGTGCCGATGTTGAAACCGCCCTAATGTCGATTGTGTGCCTAAACAAACCTGATATGCATCACTTCACACTCGGATCAGATTACACCATAAACTATGCAACGCTGGATTTGTAAACTCGACGAAATGGGGATTAGTGCGGAAGATAGATATGTATGGAAGGGGATATCCGCCAATATTCAATTTCTAATTTGCAAATTGCAACACTGCATATGCTTAAATTTGCTATTTGTTTGCACAAACACGTTCGTTTTTTCGTGTATCTAATTCACATTTCTCGTCTACAATTTGGAAATTACAAATCTCAAGTCACAATTATCAAGTCACAAATTACTAATGTACAAGTAAAGAATTG
The DNA here is from genome assembly GCA_007844125.1 of Sinonovacula constricta. Taxonomy (NCBI): domain Eukaryota; kingdom Metazoa; phylum Mollusca; class Bivalvia; order Cardiida; family Solecurtidae; genus Sinonovacula; species Sinonovacula constricta. The sequence continues at coordinate 47,313,795 of CM017564.1, forward strand.
ACAACATTCAGACGCTAGGTGGGGGTACCACATAAATATAGACCTCACTAAGCTAAAAATAGAACGGAATATCATAAGTTAAAAATAGAACGGAATCATTAATAATTCTTCAAAGGAGATACAATAGAAAAAACCAACGTTATTTGGCTTCAAATTGAACGCGTTATCTTTTGCTAAAAGTTGTTATTAATGTATATATTAAAATTCTGCAAATGTTTTACCATATAAGTCTTTGTTTTCTTAAAACTACGTCCATTCCAATTTAATAAACGAAACGGACGTTTCCAGAAGAACATACCATCTCATTCGCATTCGGATTTGTTTACAGTGCATTGAAATTGAATTACCTCAACAGGGGTACGTGATGTAGTGAGTATGCTTTTTCCAGAGTCAGGTAATAATGTAGCTCAGTTGCTAGAGCACCAACATCAAGAGCAGGAGGTCTTGGGTTGGACGCCCCCCCCCCCCTCGATAATGCGATTTTTCAGCTTTTTCTAGTGGCGTCAGAAGGGGTTCTTCAGAGAACCCTGTGGAGCAGGAATAGGCTAGGCACTGGTGGTTCTGTTGATGCCTGGCTATATATAAGGAAGGTTAAAAGCTCTCTGCCCAGGTAGACCTGGTGGTTGAGCATCTGATTACGGAGAAGGTCTTGGGTTCGAACTTAATACTGTGTACCGGTAACGGAATTTTGCCAGCTCGGATCACTTCGGTTAAATCAGGATATATGCAGTGAAATAAAAGCGGGTGGGACCATAGAGGTCGAAAGGGGGGAGGGGTGAAGGGGCTGTCAGATCTCGACTTGAGAGATGAAAAATATACGAACACTATTTGAACCGATTCATACAGTTTGAGGAAAAAATAGAGACGTGTAAATATGGACCGACTTTTATTGGTGCATGTCTACAGTACATGTCACGAATGATTATAGATACATGTACATGTATCGCGCATTTTTCTTAATGTGCCACTAAACACTTAAGTAGTTATATCATGATCACCAGTTAAGTACTGAATAATATCCCTAAAATTGTATAGCACAAAAATAATACATGTGTCTGATACTGTCGTTAAGAAACTCACAACTTGAAAGTACAGACGAACGCGGACCAGTTCAAGCGGCACATTCTATTAACAGATGGACTTGACAAATCCGTGTATTGAAAGTTAGGAATAGTAATTAGAATATTGGCTGATATCGCCTTCCATAGATATGGTTAACGCGCTAGACTTGTTTTTGGATATTTACCTTATGGTCGTTATGGTGTCTAAAAAAAGAATCTCTGATGTACTTAAGATTAAACTTATTTAGGCTGTATGAAAACTGAAAGTTTCCATGGCAGCCATCATGAAATTTTGATAGGAGGAAATATTTAAAAAAAAAAATGATAATAACTTTTAAAAATGCTGACAAAATTATAAAACTGGTACTCAATTAAAGGTTATTGAATGGCCATTATGGTCATTCGTCAATTATGCAAATTAACACTTATCGATATTTATAAATTTTATTGATTATCTAAAATTGAACTTGATTCTTAAAAGTTGATCAGATGCTTTTTATTTAAAAACAATATTTAAACAAAATCAATAGTTTCTAAAGTTTTATACATGCCACCACTTTTCTAACACTTTTTTTGGTGTAAATTTCACATGATTTAGTTATTTTTATGTTTGTTTTTATGATTTTTTAGCTCACCTGAGCACAAGTGATCAAGATGGGCTTTTCTGATACCGCTTCCGACGTCAACAGTTTAGCTTGTGAACACGTTAGAGGCAATAGGTTTTATCCAATCTTCATCAAACTTGGTCAGAATGTTTGTCTGCATGAAATCATGGATGAGTTCATTATTGGATCACTTGGGGTCAAAAGTAGGTCACTAGGTCAAATTTAGGAAAAAGTTTGTGAACACACAAGATGCCCATTTATGGCTTAATCTTCACCAAACTTGGGCAGAATGTTTGCCTGCATGAAATATTGGATGAGTTCATAACTGGGTCATGTGGGGTCAATAAGTAGGTCACTAGGACAAATCTTACAAAAAGCTTGTGAACACACTACAGATCTCATTAATAGCCTAATTTTCATCAAACGTAATCTGAATGTTTATGTGAACACACTAGAGGCCACATTAATAGCCCAATCTTAACCAAACATGACCAGATTGTTTGTCTGCATGAAATCTCGGATAAGTATGTTATTGGGTCACGTGTGGTCAAAAAGTAGGTCACTATGTCCCATTTTGGAAAAACTTAGAGGCTACATTGATGGCCTAATCTTCACCAAACTTGTCCAGAAGGTTTGCTAGTATGAAATCTTACATATGTTTTGAAGTGGGTCATGTGGATTCAGTAGGTTACTTGGTAAAATGCTAGAAAATGATATCAACCCAGTGGCCACACTTATGGTCCAATCTTCAACAAAGATTTCTAAAGTAAATAACTCCTAATTACTTGACGCCAGATATGAGCCTTCTAAACACCAGGTGAGCAGTTAAGGAACATCATGACCCTTTTGTTATTTTAGTTGCTTTTAGTTTTGCTCATAATTAAACTAGGAGACTGCTTATAACTAACAATAACTTCGAATAATATTAGGATTTGTAAATTAGCTCTAATAAATATTCATGAATCTCATTTAAGAGGTAATATGAATATATTTTAATTGCTTTAGTTTTATTTAATGTTTTTTATATTTCTAAGTCACAGTCTTATAAAGTAAAATAAAATCTGTTGTTGACTAGTACCAGTTATTTCTCATGATAATTAATTCATGATAATTTATTATATTTTAACCATTTAATGTTATAGAAAGTTTTTACATGTCTCCTAGAAATGAAGAACAATAATTTATTCCATTATAAAATGCTTGAATGTCTTTTAGATCTGAAATAAATGTTCTTTTGTTTTATTTTTTTCAATTGTATGTCTTATACTTACATTGTAATAAAATGAACTAAATCAAAGCGATTAATTGAAACTTATAAAAAGTTCATGCAGTTCCCACAATCTTAAACCTAAAGGTAAAGTCAACAAAAATTATGTACTTCATTTATTCGGAAAATCTGAGAAATAATTAATTCACTGAGGAAACATTAGGTGAAATAAATCATTTTAAAAATTAAATTATTCCATTTGAATAAATTGATATTACGTAGTTCATAAGGATATGTTGGCTAATTTGCATGAATAGACATTTTAAATCTAAGCTTAGTGATAGCCTCCACTTAAAGAACGATATAAAAAGTATTCTTCAATGTTATGGTTCGTTATAAGCGTCTAGCCAAATTATGCATTAAGATTGAATAAGCAAACTTTTGAAGAAAATAAATAAATAAAAAAAGACAAAAAACAAATCATGTTAAGCTTAGACCAACATGCGTTAGACAAGTAGGGGTATATATATAACTCTAGAAACTATTGAGTTTGTTGGAATATTGCTTTTAAAGTAAAATAATCTAATCAATGTTGAAAAAATAAAGTCTATTTTATTAATTCCATTAAAATGTTTAAATATTGATAAGTGTTAATTTGCATAATTGACACATGACAATAATGGCCATTCAAAAACCTTTAATAGAGTTTCAATTTTATATTTATATTTCCATTTTTGGAAATGGATTTTTCTAAACATACCCTCCTATTAAAATTTCCTGATGGTTGCCATGGAAACCATTCGCTTTCATATAAGCCCAAATGGCTTGATTTTTTAGCACATTAGAGATTCTGTTTATAGACACCCTAACGATCATTTTGGTACTGATGAAAAAGCTTAGGTTGGTGTGGGTTGCGCGGTAACCATATTTAGCTGCCGGACTATATAATTTATAGGGAAACTGAAAATGTATGCGCATTTTATATATAATTAAAAATATTTATTGTCAAAAAGGAATAATGTGGAAATTGATGAAACTATTAAATACACGATTAGAAAAGAGGCTCGTATTTAAAGGTGGGTGGGCAATTGTACGTTATCTTACAAGATTACTTCAGTTACAAACAAAGGAACCACCGTCTACTTATCGAAAGGATGTTGGCGATGTGAATGTCAATCAATCAAAACAATCAATGTCAATGAAATTTATTGTCATTGTAAGTCAAGTTTACGTCTCGCAAATGGCATCCGATATATCAGATATACAGAAGAAGGAATCGGCATCATCGTCATAGTTAAACCTGTCATCATCATCATCATCATCATCACCATCATTATTCATCACCATCATTATTATCATCATCAGCACAATCACCATCGTCGTCCTCCTCCTTCTCCTCATCATCAATATCATCATCAACAACAACAACATCATCATCATCAAAAACATTATCAACACTATTAACATTATCATCAACATTATTGTCGTCAAAATTACTATCACCATCTCCATCATCATCATCAGCAGCAGCAACAACATTATTCTCGCCAAAATCGCCATCACTATTTGCAGCATATGCATGTTGTTGTTTTTTTACTCTTTTTGCTTCTTTTTTTCTCTTCATTTTTAAGCGTATTTACCATACCAATGTACGATACTTTACCATACCAATGTACGATATATCAAAATATTAATTGTGTTCACGGATATAACATATAAATTATAAGAATGTACATTTATAAACTGAGCATTCAACTCCTTGTTCAAGCGCGATGTCGTTTTAATGCGTTTCAACTCTAGGAAATAGTGAAAAACAAACTCATTTTAAATCATTTTAAATAACATGGGATGACGTCAGCTTAATGCGTGGATATAAGTGCAGCAATGAGGCTGAGTTTAAAGCTTGGAATGACACAGATATACAGTTTCTTGAGCATTTTAAGTTAAGATTTATACACAGTGTTCATGTGTCATTACGTATATATATTACACATATATATTATACATACTCTCTCTCACTCTCTCTCTCTCTCTCTCTCTCTCTCTCTCTCTCTCTCTCTCTCTCTCTCTCTCTTACACTCTCTACTTATATCTATCTACATACGTACATGATGTCAGCTACAGAAAGATAGGTTAAATTAACACGTTACAGCTATTACTATTCCATGCCTCATATGTTTTATTGTGTATTAAGTTATGTTACGACGAACGTACATTTAACAATCAAAGGTAAACACTAATAATACTTCTGAGTAGATATACCTATCTTATTCTTAGCCAGATAATATGTTCATGTTAACCTTTTAGCCAGTCAGTAATTTGGGAAAAGTTAACCTGTTGTTGCCGTTGCTATCCCTATTTTTTATTTATATTTTAGTTATCATGGAGGTTCCAGGCGCCAAACGAAAAGAGACAAAGCCTCGCAGGTCTCGCCGCAGCAACAACTCATGCGCCCAGTGTGAAGAATCAGGGAGCATGTCTCTTTCCTCTGGGTTCTGTCAGACTTGCAACGATTTCCTGTGTAGTGCCTGTATTAAACAACACAAGAAGTTTCGTGGAACCAGAAATCATAAACTGCTGGAGGGAGACGACATGCCTCACAAGGAGCCAACTACCACTGACGTAGAATGGTGTACTGTACATCCAGACAGACCAATAGAGATGTATTGTTTGGATGAGGATAACACTGGATGCACCTTGTGCTTCTCTATTGGACACAGAACTTGTCGTAATGTTGATATGATTTCTAATTTGTCAAAAAGTATGGAGTTCTCTGAAGAGTTAGCGGAAATCCGCGGTGTTCAAAAAAGCAGAAAATATTGTTAAATCAGTTTAGAGAAACAGTTACGATTTTACGTTCTATAAATGATTCTTCTCACTCTAAATGTCTAGAAGATTATAAGAGCTTTCTAGGAGATATGGTGAGCATGTTACAAAAAGTCGGGGAGTCTGTGTCAAAGAGGGCTCAAAGCGTACAAAAACAAAATTCAGAGAGACTCGACAAACTGATGGACACGATTGCAACGTATGATAAGCCAGTTGATTCATGTTTACAGAATACTGATGAAGGGCATTTAGGAGAGAGAGAAAGAGTTTGGTTATTTATAACCGTAAAGAGGAACAAGACCCAAATAATGGAATTTGTCCAAAGCCTAGAGCAGTTAGGTAGAGACTTGCACATTAACCAGTTAAACTTAAGTTGTGATCCATCTTTCAAAGAAAGGTTTTGTGATGGCATCGTTAAATTGGAAGAGACAACATTGCTTGCATCTAAATATCAAGATTTTTTGGAGAAATACAATCATTTCACTACGAACACGGCAGCACCAAATTCGACTAAATGTCAGAAGCCTTTGGAGGGCAAACTTCTATATGCAAACACGATAACATCGCATGCGCCTAAACTTCAAGCTTCTGAAAAGGAAAACAACAGTGTTAGAATGCGTGCACCTATTGACTGTGTGGCCACATCCTTGATCAACATTAAATCATTTCACGACAAAAACGAATGTTGTGTAACGGGTTTGGTGGCAATATGCCTGTCACGGCTTATCTTGGCTGACTTAGGCAACTCAAGCCTTAAACTAGTTGATGTGGACGCTGGAGAAGTAATCAAAAGACAACGACTGAAACACGCACCACTGTATGTAACTTTGTTGCCTGATTCCAGAGTAGCAGTGACAGTTCCAGATGGTAAGGAGATTAGAATCTATGAGACCGACCAGTTGAACATGTGTGACAAACTTGGTGTTGGCGGAGAATGTCATGGACTACATTGTACGGGAGACAATATTATAGTAACGTTTCTCAAGCCTGTAAAGGTTGAGATAATTGATTTTGCAGGCAGGGTGCTTCAGTCTATCAAACATTCTGATTCTACAGGTCATGTGCTATTCACGTGTCCCCAAGACATTATGTTCAATGTAGACAACAAATTTATATATGTGAGTGATTATAAAAAGAATAGTATAACTTGTATGAATATGACAGGATCAGTCCGGTGGGTCTACAAGGACCGAGGTCTGAATGGTCCAACAGGCGTCATGCTGGGAGATGACAGGTGTATCTACACAATCAGCAAGAACACCAACACAATCCACGTGGTGTCTCCTGAAGGAGTGCAACTCGCCATCATTCCAGAGAGTAAGACTGGAGTAAAGTACGCATTGGCTGCATGTAAAAGTAGTTTTGAACAGGTTATGTTCGTTTCGAATGACGATCGTAAAGGTGACAAAAATCTTATCAGAAGACTAGTTTTACAATAGTTGTAACTTCTATGTAGAAGTTTCAATAGAACGCATTATTCCTATTTTGGTCTGACAGCAAACCAGATAGTATTTTGTGTAAATATGAATCCGCGTTCATGAACAAGGCGATCTTGGAAATTTTTCACACTGGTTATAACAGTACCTCTAAATAAATTGTTCGTAACGACGTTCCGGGACAGTAACGCTGAATTATAAAAAGACTGACAGATTAATAGTGTAAATATGCGCGTTTACTTTAAATTCTATTTCTTAGAGTAAATTCATACTCAGACTTGTTGATAGATTACTACATAAACAAAACAAAGATATATAAAGAATCATTATATAATGAAATAAATATATGTTCATCTTTTCATACATTTGTTTACATGCTGTTCAAGAGGTAGAAATACTCTTTTTTTCTTTTTCGTGGAATTTGCCTCTAAACAGCTAGTCACTGCAGAAATAAGTACGAATGATGACACAATGTGTTTGTTCCCTTTGCTAGCGAAATAATGATAACACATCAAAAAATTAGTTTCTTTACAATTAGACGTTAACAAAATAATAAAGATGTGAAACAATATCGGCTGGATATTTACACTAAGTTGTTCGAGGTGTGAATTGCTATACACGCCTGTCCAGTTATGGAAAATGCCGAGGACGAAAGATAAAAGACGTGACGGATCAACGGCAGCTCAAGGGAGGCAATTCAAACGATTGGAAAGTAACAACGGTTGTCATTAGATGTTGTAGACAATAGTCGTTCCTGAGAGTAAAAAATACGTTGGGCATTTCAGGTATCAAGTTTGTTTATAAAATGCAATCTTCATATTGTATTTTATATATATAATATCAATGCTGCTGGTGTCTTACATGCAGAGTTTGGTGACAGAATAACTCAATGGAAACTTTTCATAATTTCAGTTATACTGAGCGGAAAAACCAAAACAAAATAAATAATGAGATAGAAATCACCAGTGTGGTGCTGTGAGGTGTGAAGTCAGACATTAATAATATACTTTTAGTCTTTTGTCAGCAATGAAATTCAACAAAAGTAGACGAAATAGGACTCGTTTTCAAAATCTATGTAGACGAAATGGGAGTAGACGAAATGTGAGTAGATGCGGGAGCTCGGGTCATTGCAAGCTACCATACCAAATATACGTAGCTACGGAACACACCTAGCCATAGGGTCGCCATACACAAGACAAAGGGACACCCTCTTCGTTTATAAACGATATTTCTTCAAATGTTTGTAAGATTATGTATCAGAACAGTTCTATATGAATGTCAGTTTTAGGACTTGTTACTACTATTCAATGGATATCATACCTTTCATAACAGCATATATATAATATATATATATATATATATATATATATATATATATATATATATATATATATATATATATATATATATATATATATATATATATATATATATATATATATATATATATAAGTATAAGGCAAAACATATAATTGACCATTGTTTTCTCGAGTCGAAAGGTGACCAACTATTTATATTTTTATTTGTGTTATATTACTCTTTGTAGGGAAAGGCGTTGATTTCAATCCGATATTTCATCCATCTCTAAAAAGTCAATGTTCTGTAGGTATTGAATGTAAATAAGTATTTATTGTTTTATGTGTGTTTGTAAAATAAAAAGTATCCATTGTTAAGATATACGTGAGTGTTTATATAAATATACATAGTTATTTGCGTGTTTGACTTGTGTATTCAACATTTCTAAATTGTTAATTACCGTGGCTAACGAAAGCGATATTAAGGACAACAACCATTGTGCGGTCATTGCTTGTTTGAATGAGATATGTTTAATACTTGTACTAACAAAACTTTAATATATACTTCTTTCAATAAATGTGCAAACGTGTCTTTTCATTTTTAAACAAACAGCATCACCACATATCAGCATAATTTAAATACGGACCATATCATTATTTTCATAAAAATATTAACCATTCATTCCAAATGAAGTAAACAATGATTTAGATTATAGGTTGTTAAAACAGCAGTTACCAGTGAACGTGTGATGTACTAGATTTTAGAAAATGACAAGTGTTTACACGTGTGGGTCACATGGCGATAGTTACAATTTACAAAATACGCATGTTAATTTTTAGAATGTATATTATTCAAATTAAAGATTCGAAACTTTTGTTTCGTGGTTTTAGTAATGATATTGATGGTTCTGCACGATAACAATGTTTAACTATATCTTTACGTTGCTTTCTTGTTTGTGTTGATATCAATTAATAGTTCCCGTGTGACGTCAAACCTCCGAGCAACTTTTAAGTAAACTGACATTTTGAAGGACAACAGCTTCAGGGTAGGCCTACGTCAATCTGACTAGAGTATATTCGAACAAATATACAATTGATGTATGTAGTTTTACAATTTCCTTATAATTCATTCATGGTTTGCTTGGAGTAGTCTAAAGGTTGGGGTTTTCAATGAAGCCTGTAAACCAAGGCAAATTACTGGCATTTCGCTGGGTTGTTGAATCTAGGACATTGGGTTAATATGAAAAGTACACACAATACACATGTGCAGTTGCTATTTCAAAATGGTTGCTACTACAAAATACATATATATATATATATATATAGATTATTTAACAAATGTGCACTGGATGTATGTAATTTAACAACTTCCTAAGAATCAATTCATTATTTGTTTGTAGCAGTCTGTAAAATGTTTATCAATATGCATATATACCAATTAAAAATATTTGCATTTTGTTGGTAAGTGTTTCTCGGGTAGTCAGCAAAGACTTGATATTCATTTTTAACTACGCGTTTTATAGTTTTTAAGTCAAAATACACTATTTTTTACACCGTGGTGTATTATTGAATCTGCCAGTTTCTATGGCTAACGTATGATTCGAACATCTAAATTACAATATATTGTCATATATAAATATTTTTCTGGATTTAATTGTGTGTTTTTTAAGTTATAAGTATTAAAGCGCAAGGATTCATTTATTGATTCATGTCGTTCCTGCGTTTTACTATCTATCACTCTTTGGCGGTATTTTTGACAAAAGTGTTAATGTTTCCAACATCCAGTGTAAGCCACACAAATCCAAAACCATATTTAAACAGCTTTTTAACATGACGCAGCAGGTTTTTGTGTATATTACCTGTGACATTTGTAATAGTTCACATAGAGGTCTTGTAAAATAATCTCTACAACAATCGGTTATCTTCCTCATTCACCGAGTGCCCTACTTAAGTTAACAGAGGGACTAAAACGAACATAATATTTACAATATTGTTTCTGCACTTGCTCTGTTTGTTCTGCTTAAACATATCACCAGACTTCAGAGCAATATAAGAGTATATGTTTGACCATAGAATCAAATAACTGTAAATATATTGAGCAGGCAGCCTACCAAAACATTATGGAAAGCACTGGTACTATTTACAGATTTCTGGGCTTGGGCCTTATCTTTTGTTTTGTTCCATGATAATTTTGGAGTGAAAAGAATTCCCTAATACTTATAAACAGAAGTTACATTTAACTAGAGACCGTTTAAAGTGCAATTTCTTGTAAGCTCTTAGCGGACCACTAAGCATATCACATTTGCCTGCAGCTAAGTAGAAGACATAGCCAAACTTGGATGAAAGCGCGAGGGACATACCAACAGTCACTATGTGGGTGGGACCTATATTACCCCTACGGATCTATGCATATTAGGAGCAATGATGTCCTAGGTTAGTTAATACAAAGTAAAATGATTTTCTATTAAGAAATATTAAAAACTCCCTTTCAATGTTTACTAAAGTTTTTACATAGTTCCTTTATACATAAATATAGTTAATTTTATCAAAATATATACTGGCGGGAGCAACATTACATTATTACATTTCTTTCCTAAAACGGTCAGTATATGGTGTTGTTGTATTGTAGAATACGGCCAACATATATTATTTTTTGTGTTTTGCTGTTCAATATGAGACAACTTTGCCTTTATTTAATTAATAATAGTATCGACTTTATGATGAAACTTGGAACAAACCCAACTAAAGTATTGATAATGAAAATGTTGTAATCGTTTATTGGCTTAATGTATTCACTTTTAAACTAACCTGTCAAACAACTACATTAAGTAAATATAATATGCATTCAGACTTTGCTTAAGAATCCGCAACACGTCTGAAATGAAATAAAATGCCAAAATCACATCACAGTTCTAGATCTGGAAATATCTAGAAATATCTGGAAATCGTTCAAGAAGTTGCCTTGCGATGTTGGAACGACGAATTAGAGACCGAGGAAAAGCAATTTCTGCATGTCGATGTAAGCTTCAAACAAGGTGACCAGACTCGTAATCTTGCTAACCTTGTTAGTGTTGAAAGACCCTGGATTCGTTTCAAGAAGAACCAATGGGCTATCTGGAGTTATTTTAAGCAGCGCGAACTTGTGTACCATAGTGCACGTCCAAAATGAGCGCGGGGAATAAAACTCGGGTATTATAACTTCAATGCAGAGGGTGAGGCAGTGGCCTGCAGTGGCATAATGGTTTGCCTGAATCAGGTATTTGCTAACCGCAGCCACCACAGTACATGTTGTTAATCCCCTTTATTGTTAGTTGTTTAGATTGTTTACATTGTCCAGTTCAACAGTTTGCCAAACACACTCAACGGGTTTTACAGCAACCCTATGACTGTGGTAAGCCTCGACGAATAAATGGTTTTACAATAAAAAAATGTATTCGTCCCTTATTTATTTCCAATTAAGATTAATATAACGTTTGTGAAGTGGCATTCGCCTTATCTTATGATTAGTGTCTACGAATCGTTACCATTTACCGCCTTTACCGAGTGAGTTGTGTACACTGCTCATTCATTAAGTTTTTTCTTAATAATTAGCACGTGTTGGTAACTCTATGTGGTACCTAGAAATGAAATACTGAACAATAAATGTAGATAGCAACAGATACATCTTGCTGTTTTATTATTTATTTTTAAGACATTTGCAACCATTAAGATGGCTTTGGTATATTACGACAAATAAATAACCTCGTCAACATGTTAGAAATTTAATTTAAGAAAGGAATAAAAGACATATGCATAACGCATGCGATATTTTAGCTTAATTTTCCAAGATAAAAAATAACTATCCACACTTTACCAACGACAAACCATGAAGAAGATTTTTTTTTAAAATGTGACGTGGACGGGAATTTAAAAAGACGATTAATGCAACTGAATATGGGTGGACACATGCTTGAAATAGGAACTCGTTCTTGATATCCTAATTGAATTGTTTTAACTTTTTTTTCCAAAGGACCTCAATGCCCATTTAATGTTCTTGTTGGAAACCATGAAACAGCACAGAAAACGGAGACATAATATGGCACATGCAGTTTTAGAGCATTATGAATTTAAAAAGAAATTGTTATAAACATATTATGAAGTAAAATGCATTAATTGAAGTACATATTTAAAGGTTTTATTGGACAGTTTTCTAAGGGGTGTGAAATTACCTTTCTTACAAGCACATGCACAAAACAGTCCACGCAAGATAAATTGTGCATGGCAATAAATTATAAATTTACATACCTAAACAGCGCATTTTGATCGAGTCATCGTCAAAGATAACTAAGAATAAATATATGTTAATATTGTTCATTTACAAAAACATAGAAAATAAACCTAAACTAAAATTTTAAAAAAGCAAAACAAAAAACAACAACTTTGTTTCAGAAAACAAGTATTTTAGAATTCACAGAAAATTGTTTTCCGATTACAAAAAAAAATCAAACAATTATTCAAAACAGTTTAAGCGAATACAATACACGAAATGTGTGAAAATTATAATTTAAGCACTTAAAAATTCTAATGGAGCCGTCTTCGAAAGTAAGATGAACAACAGTTTCAGAGGACGTGTCTTGGTGCAACTTTTAGTTGTTCAGTTTTGTTAGAATATATGTTAAAATGCGTATTGTGTACGGGGTAAGAAGGTTGTAAGTAAAAAGACACATGTCGAGTTATTTTACCTTAAATTTCACTTAAGTTGTACCAGACATGATGATCAAAATCATGACACATACAGCAATACATCAAATAAAAGGAATGTCACAACATATTGTTGGTGTTAATGTATTGATTTTATGACCTTAAGATCGTCCAGAGATACATATTTACGTTATTTATAATTACCTGAGTACGTTTAGGAATACACTTTCGTGATTTTAGAGAGGATAGCAACGGACAAAAACAAACATTGTCATGCTCTGCAGACTTCCTACACTTTAAAGTGTACGAGTCGTTTATCATAAAAAAATATGGATCAGATTGACAAGAGGTAAATAAAGTAGAGCATGATATTTTTATTTGAAGTTTTGAATGGCCGTTTACAGGCTATGCTGGCTTTTAATAACATAGTGTGGTAAATCCAATATACACAACGTTTGTTTTCTCTGTTGCTCTGTTTTTCTACTTGGCCTTTGGTGGTTTTGAACCGGCAAAGTAAAGCATACATTTCCATTTTTTTAAATGATGTTGTACTAATATTGGTACTTTCACAGTATGTTATTATCTGAGTTAAACACCAAATGACAAGCCTAAGAAATTCCAGTCGGGCATTGTTTTGAAGTTTAAGTTTAACAGTAACAGGTTTAATCATTTGACCAAGAACAAGACTGAATATTAATGCATGTAGTCGGATTGGCAATAGAACATGTGTAGCATTTACGAGAATTGATATTTTTACGTTAAAATAATTGATACAGTTCCATCTATGATACATTTCATCATCATCAGCAGCAGCGGCCCTGCCGTTTTAACAGCGTCGGTGACGACGTCTCTCCAATGCGGGCGGCTGTCTATAGGCCGAAACAGTTCAATTTTGATGGTAATCTCGTCCAACGATCAAATTGTCCATCAAAGTGCGTCTTGGTCGACCATGCTTCTTCGACCCTGGTATTCTACCTGTCCATTCTAGATGTTCTATGCCTCTTTGACGGTAAATATGTCCTAAGAAAGTCTCTTTTTTCAAGATAATTTTCATCAGCAATCCTTAGTGCATCCAAATCTAGTCAGTATTTCCTCGTTAAAATGTGATTTTTCCAAACGACCCCTCACATTTGCCTTATTAACCAGATTTCTGCGCTATTAATGCGTTTCCCCATTTTGGGGCGAATAGTCCAGCTTTCGCAACCATATAACAATACAAACTAAACGCACGCCTTATAAATACATACATTTTAGGGAACACAGATATGATAAAATGACGGATGGAGTTAATCTATACCTTATCTTCACATAAAAGTACATTTGTAATTGTGTAAATGGTTTGAATGACTAATAGACAAAGATTATTAAAAGTATATAATGAATCTTCTTTTTATAAATGATCCATTTCTACACGATTTGTGCGTGTACTAAATTTGTCGTCTGCACCCACGAAATGGGAGGCTAAGCAGTCAGCGGGGATACAAATCGGCGAGTCTTCCACTAAGCCACAGGCGCCCCATTGAAACATTGTGGTACACGCACAAACACTGCAAGGCATACAAGCATCCATGCGCATTTAATCGACTTCACTGTAAAAATTAGTGCACTAGTAATAACTATTTTTAACCTTGTAATATGCAGTTTTATACTATTTCTTACAATTCCAGTTGCACAACTATATATGTTGATGGCGGTGATGATGATTGTACATTTACCGAAATTCCCTCAAATTGGCCTTGATAAAATGTGATATATCAGTGTTATATATCACCCTTTAATATATAAAATAATGTCGGATATGAATATATGTATTGCACGTCCTGAGCATGGTTGTATTTAATTATCAACCCAATTTACTAATTATAATGTTTAAAGGGAACATATCTGACACGATTTTGGATGCATGGACGACTAGCCTGGTGTCATTGTTAGCACATCGTTTATACTTAGACAACACTATCAGATCACTATTTTATTGAGGATTCAACGAGGCAAAGCATGTCGCTTTTGTCCATTTTATCAAACATTTGAAAGCAATGTTATAGGGTGTTGTTTAAACTTAAACCTTGATCAAAAAACCTGACTGATTGTCTTTCATAAAATGATACAATATATTCTCCATAAACACAAATTACTGTATAACTTATGTACAGATTGCCATTGTAACAGAACATTAGGATCGGTGTGTGGCTATGAACAACTGTATTATTGATTTAAAGCAGTAACAAAAACTATGAATGAAAACAATTCAGAAGAGACTTACCTAGGTCACCTGCAATGAAATTCATGTTAAATGTGTAACTTTACAGACCAAATTACTTGTAACAGACTATTGAGTCGGTTATTGGGCTATACACAACACTGTCATTTAAAGCAACAAAATCCTAGGCATGAAAAGGATACATTACATTATATTGTATATATTACTATATTTGTTTAAATAAATTTACAAAGCAATGGTTTTACGTGCCTTATGGAAACTTGTTTAAAACGGTTACATATGTGTATACATTCTCTCCGAATGTTTAGCACGAATTTCAGTCAAACTGCGTCCATTTTTATGTTCGAATGTGTTCGATTTCACAGAAATTTGAAACTTCGATTCCCACAATTATATATTTATTTCTTTACATGTATCGCTAAGACTGTTGCTTTTCCACCGGTGCGTCGATAACGTTGTGTCATTTTAGAATCTTATATCCCTAGGGATTCACTTTAATCTTTTGTTATCCAGTTTTGTCTTGATAACGTTGTCTATAGTGCACCACGATGTTGACATGCTTCATTTATCTAGATCAAAAACCTTACCTAAAATGGTAGGACATGTGTTGTAAATATAACGACTCTTGTCTATGTTTAATAAAAGAAAACGGGAAATATTCAAATTAACGATAAACAGCTAAAAAGATATCGACATCAGAGCAGACTTCCGAGATAATCTTAAAAACACACTAAACATTTTCACGTTGTTTAAAATACCTATATCTACAGCGTGGCTCAGATAGAAAATAACTGCAATGACGAGTGGGGATGTATGCTTCACTATTAACACAGATACATGGCATTAATTAACGGCGTTTTGGATGTACTTTTCAGGACACAATTACTTTTCTTGGTAGTTTGAAGAAGCCATTTTCTCCAAACTGTCTGATACTAACTTTAAAATGTGTTATTCTATTGAAATAGTAACTGACACTTGGGATTAATGCTTGTATCGATAAAGTTTGTTACTTCCCTCAAAATGCTGATTATTGATGCCCTACATTTTTTTGCGAAAAGAAAATACAGCACACCCTCCTTTACAAACACGAATTGCCTTTGCAGTTATTCATTTAAGCCTAAACGTGACGTCGTAATTTCAATATCACGTTATATGAACATATGGGTAATTAGCTCGGACGCCAATATCTATTTTAAGCAAAATCCTTCTCATGTTTATTTATAGATTTGAAAGGAAAAATTGCTCAAGACTTTATACGATGTGTACACACTTACAACTAACATAGTGTTAAAATGTGTGTATGAGTGTATGTGGAACTTATCAACAAATACCTCAATAAAAGGATAAAATATGTTTTGAAATAGAGCAATTTCGAGTTCACATTTTATATCAAGCTATAATCAATTCAATTTGATTTTACGTGTTGATCTTCGTATTGTATTTTGGGATGGCTATCTAACATCATTAAAACCCTATTACCAAAGCAGACACGGTGACATCCCAATGAATATCGAAAATCAAAACGACCCCTTTTTGGTTGGAATTTAAGATAACAATTTATATCCTATTAAGTATCGTATCTAGGAGCATACAATTTTTAGAAGGGAGCGTTTATTAAGGACTAACATTTCCAATTAAATCCCCGACAATAGGGTGTGTTTAATACACACGCCATTACTTAATTCCTAATATACTTCAAATTAAATAAAAAATAAAATTAAAAAAGCATTACTTCAAAATGGCACTGTCTCTGTCAAATTGATTCGATCAATGATCAAGCTACGCAACACATACTTCGGAATTTGTAGCTTAAGTCAAGCTGACATGTAATTTATAGAGGGATTGTCAAATACGTGTCAAGTGTCAGAATTTGTAATGCCCGCGTGCGTACAATTGACGATGAAAATCAAGGTCAGTTAAATGTAAATGCAGGTAATACAAATAGAATTGCTGTCATTTTAGAACTTTTTAGGAGTATTTTTATGAAAAACATAAAAAGGAAAAGGTTTACAACTTTATACGAGTAAACACTGTAGTATAATTTGATGTTGGTGATTTTTGTTCTTACACAAAATATTTTCATTTAAAAAATCAATAAACAGTATAAATTGAATATATATGCATGACCCATATTAAAGATAATAAGATATATTGCTTTATCGATATCGTATACCACTAAGTGATGGTATGGTATATACTATTGTAAGACATGACAAAGGGGAGACCTGTAGTATTTGACTTTTCATAACTCTGCAGACAATGGCAACACAGACAATCAGAACACATGAACCGATAAAACCGACAATGTTACAGTGGCTTCAAAGTTATCACATGATCTCTGGCGTGTTTAACAAAAGCTGCGTGGGCACATTGATACTTTGAACAAACAGTCATTGTTATACCTGACCAAATGAATAAATACAAGTCATGGTATTCTCGAGACATATGTTATTGTTGCATCATTGACTAAAGGAAAATGGCAAACATGTATTTTGTCTATTTGAACCACTCTGTAAAGATTACTATGTTTAAAGTAAGGTAGTTTAAATCACATTATATCTTACTTTGCTATCACTCTCTACGGTAATCCGGGCAACCCGCTATGACGTCAATGCCCATTTTTAGCAGAAATAACAATGGCACTTACTGATTGAGTTGGGCAGAATTAACGTTTAGATTTAGATTTTTTTTCGCTATTTTGTACTGTCTTGCAAGAGAAGTAGAGCTCAAAATCGTTCTACTTAGACTTCAGTATAAGTTAATGCAAAGAGTATGCCCACATTTCCCAAAACAGTTGTAAGATATTGTTACATGTTCTCAATATAGTCATACTGCCCTTAAATGAAAACATTAAATGTCAACAGACGTCTATTTCTACATAACTGTAATTCAAAAACGACAACACACCTCAGAACAAGTATTAATTAGAATAGTAATGGACTTATGAATATTTGTACCTCAGCAAGCAGTAGAACCTAGCTATTTATCTGAATGTCCCATTTAAACAATCAAGACATTTATTTTTCTATATTTAAATGGGCATTTGTTCAATTAAGATGTTCATTTTGAGTTTCAGATTAAATGTTTACGTGCACTCATTGAAATATGTATAAACATACATTAACTAAATTCAATTACCTTTCCAGGGAACTTGTGTCAACATGCAAGTCATATTAGAATTGTTGTTCTTGTGGGTATTCTGAGTATAAGCATGACAGGTATCGACCATTGGATTATTGTTAAGCAGTCCCAAAAGCAAAATTAATGGAGAAAAAAAAAGAAACAAATAAGAAAGAAAAAAATCACCTGCCTCGGGCCAGAATAGATCCGCGCGTTTTGGGGATTCAGATAATAAGTATGCGGATAGGCGTGGTTTAAAACTGTACGCAATCTATATTTTAACTTTATGAATTCATAAATTGAGTAAGATTGAAACAATAAGAAAAATGTGCATCAAACCTTTTAGTAAATACAATTCTGTACACAGGTATCAATGTAAACGTCAGATCAGTATTACGCTTGTTTTACAAGTCTGCGGTTTGACCACGGCAGCCACGTGGTACCCCATATGGATATGCTGCGAAATATCTTACAGTCTTAATGACTGTTACGTCGTCAACTTTTCAAAAAAATGCAACAGGATTTTATTTCAAGCAGGTCTGTCGTGGTGAACAAATCCAGTGTGATGTTAGTTAAACCTTCTGAATTATAGTTGATTGGAAATATCTTTCAACTTAAATTAATCCCTCTCGACTGTCCTCTTCCTGGGAAGAACCAGTTTTAAGCAGGTTCTGCGTTCCTGTAGTAAATTGTTACCCTCAAGGACTAACATCACGTGATCAGTTTCAGGATCCAATCAATTAATAAACTCATAGCACTTATGTATTCTACGAATTAAATCATTATACTATACTGCACAATTCATTAGCTGGGCGTACAACCGACGGAACGTTCGAGACACTTTTATTTAATTATTAATTTAGGTAAAAAATAATCAATAATTGTGCTAGATAACAACTTCTAACATTTCGCCGTATTGTTCGTTATATTCGGTATATGATATGATATATTACTAGCAATATATAACTTGGTCACGTTCATCTAATATAATTCAGGATAAATTTGTATTATTAAAATACATATACAACACATGCTATGTTAATTTAATTTGAAATATTAAAGATTCACACATTGCCAAAGAAGAAGTATAAACAATCATTAATATGAAAACGTAAAAGAGAATTTTAAATAAAATAGCGTTTTAAACATTCCCCGGGACGAATCAGTCAACCTTGTGTGGGTGGCTTGAAGATGATCGTAGACATTTTCTTTTCATCTCTCTTGTTACTTTAGAGGATGAACTTTCGGGATAAAAAAAAAACCCTTATCCGGCAAGTGCAGCTTCGACATAAATATGTTATTACATTAAACGTTTATACGAAAAATCTGCCAGAAATAAAGTTTAAAATGAAACATTTAAAAGTAATATCTGTGTTCATATACAAAACGCTACCTATCCCTTTAACATATCGAATAAGAGCTTACACACGTTAAACGAATTCTATTTTATAGAGTAGATATTCGTCATTGAACACATATAAGCGTTCGAATGGAACATACCCAGGCTACAATAAGTACATTTATTGCGGTCAAAGATGACCTGTTTTTGGTCGTTAAATTTTGCTCTGATACCTTTTAAATGCATATAATTTGCTTGCTGGGTTTGCAATATAAGATACAATGCTCGTCACTGTTTTGTTGTAATTTTCACATTGTGACTGTCAAGCAAATACCGTTATCATGTGCCATTTTCAAATGTTAGTGTAAACTTCAATGCCGACAGGACCGTGTCATATTTCCTTATTTATATAATACGGCGTAATTGTTAGTGACGACATAAGTACATTATTCAACTTCATCATTTAAGAAAATGACTCAAGCGGCGAAGAAACCAACGTAAAGATTTATAAGCAATTTAATGTCCATGGTATACCACCCCCCCCCCCCCCCCCCCCCCCTTGAGAATAATTCAAAATAAAGACTAAGATACGAAAAGACGGGGTTAAACCTACAATCTGATACAAGTGTAGACTTTACAAAGTCATAAATAGGCTAATAGACAAAGTAATGCCGTTGAAGGGACAATGGTATCAAGATGATAACAGCGATTACATTCATCAGTTTTGTATTTTAGAATTGGGTTTTTACGAAACACCGACACATAGAACGCCGATCATCTTTTTTATTACAAAACATATTATTATGGCTGCCGGATCAAAAGACGCAATAAATGGTCTTTTGAAATATGACTTCTTCAATAACACATTTCAATGTGAACTACGAAGGACACTGATTTGTTATTCCTGTTTAACGTCTCTTTAGGACTGTGTCGGCCTGCATTCAATTTACAACAATAAATATTATTTACGAGTTGACCTTTTTATAGTTAACATTTTAAAGGGTGCAACTTAAAATGAGTGCAATTGCTTCATACTGCCAAGACTTGGTTCGTGATATGTTAAACATAACGTTGGTAAGTAATAGTGCTCAGTAGAAACAGCTACGTCAGATTTTCATAAATTCAGACAAAAATGGCAATGTCAGTCCTTGAAACTAAACACAGTACAGCTCAGGAGAAACGTCCAAAGTACAATGATTTGTGGAAACCACTCCTGAAGTGGAAACTAAACAATGGAACCACTTCGCGTGAAAATGGACTGAGCGAAGTCACTTCGCTTATGGAATAAAATCGAGTCACTTCGCAGAAGTAATATCAAGTCACTTTGCGATAGCGTACAGTTACTAGAAATAGGAAAGGCAATATGAAAAAAGTTGTTTTACAGCAAAGGTGGATATTATTTCTCCCGACACATTTCAAGGCTGTAAATGCGCCCGGTAATGCATTTAAAGAGCATATTGTATTTATAAGCAACATCTGAAACGTAGAAGCAGCAGTAGTAGTAGTAGTAGTAGAAGGAGGAAAAGGAGGAGGAGTAGAAGTAGAATCACCACTATCATCATCATCATCATCATCATCATCATCATCATGGTATGTATTTTCCCTTTTTAAAGCAAGTTGATACGCGGCTGTTGATATTCAAAGATTTTAATTTCAACTAGCCATGCGTATTCGAATGTCCGCATGACTAAAGACTGCTCACAACTTGTGTTGTTAAAAATAAATATCTAATAAAAATCTGAAATAATTTATTGTCATTACTGTATTCAAAAGAAAACATGCAATTGATTACGACAGGTATATGTTGAAGCGGATAACAATGATGACATCACATGTTAAAATCTACGAGGTAAATCTACCATTGTTTTGACAACATATGTAAATCGAACAGCATGCTTAACGGATGCGCAAATAAATAAAAAAATGTCAGAGAAACTGTCACCGAAATAGAAGACCTTGTTATATTCTTGATGAATAAATAAATTATATACAGTCGGAAAAATATAAATTGCTATCAAACGCACACATTATTTACGCTGAACACGAGATGGACTCGCTGCTGGACAAACTTCTTTCACGTGCATATGCGTGCATTCATTATCTTGCTAAGCCTTTCTGATAGCACTTATTTCATCGCATCGGCAACAATAAAATTGATTTTTCATTTTTTCACACTAAGACAATATAATATTAAATTCGTAACAGAATAATATTATTATAAATGCGTTCTTGACTTATGGATAAATATCCGTAGGTAAGGTTTGGTCCTTTTTCTAACTTCTACATGAACATGGATTATACTATTTAACATCATGCATGTCCGATCGAACATAAGCCTTATTCGAAA
Source organism: Sinonovacula constricta (assembly GCA_007844125.1). Taxonomy (NCBI): domain Eukaryota; kingdom Metazoa; phylum Mollusca; class Bivalvia; order Cardiida; family Solecurtidae; genus Sinonovacula; species Sinonovacula constricta. The sequence goes on from CM017564.1 coordinate 47,335,932, forward strand.
TACACATTACATCGCCACAATGAGGCATACAAAAGTGATAAACAGTATTTTTTCCCTTTAGATCTATTAAGAAACTAAGGAAAACTAACAGTCAAATATAAACTACATATTTCCTAAAAGCCTGTGGATGCACTTTTCGTGGCCCAGTGGATTTTATGACAATGCATAGATGTTAGTTCCAGGGAACTTGGATGGGGGCTCATTACATAATTCTATCTGCAATATACCACCCTAAATTAGGGACAGTCAGTATACTACCAGGTAATCATTGTGTAATGCATCGATTAAATTAAAATGTGTGCAAATCTTATATAAAATATATAGTGGGGCAGTGTTGCTTGTGAAGTTTGGGATTTTGGAGGCAGGAAAGAGTGACCTTGCATGACCTTATCTACCCGCAGTTAGTAAATGCGTGGGAAAAGGTTGTGCGTTTACAGAACGATATATGTAGATCGAAGGAATCTGTACGCGTCAATTGTATCCAGGCATGCTTTAAATGTTCACTTTAGTATTGTTATCTGTTTTCAATAGATGTTAAAGTGATTTTATCCTGTAATGATGATATATATGAAATGCAAATTTAAGAAAGAACGAAGCTATAGAGTTATGTCACTTAGTAAGACTAGGGGCTAAAGGAGTGAGAAAAATGTTAAGATATTTTTGCAATTTCTCGCGATGAGTCTCACTTTTCTGCTATCCGTGGCTACCAGGTTTGAAGTCGGGATTTAGAATCAGAACATTTTTTCTAGGATCCGTTTACTACAGTTGTCTTACAGGCTAACTAATAACTGTGGTTTCTTTTCAACTCATAGTTTTGGTCGCGTCCAGTTGGATTTATGAACAGTACTTTTTAAACATAATTTTAGTTCAAATACAACCATATGGACAATGATATATGTCTAATAAAGATATTCCATAATCGGTAATTAATGATTGTGTACCTTTTGTCCTAATGTATAATCTATATTTAGGAATAAATGGTTATTTTGCCGCTGAAAATCTGTCTGCTTTCCAATGCGTAACTCAATGGATTTACTATGAAAAATAAATTTACCATTATTTGCATACTTTTAATTGTCAGAGCACGACGTACAACGGTAAATATCGCACATCTTTCCAGTAAATCAACGCTCGACATTTAATGTTAAATATTTTGTTATATTCATTATTTTTCAGTCAGTCAGAGCACGACGTACAACGGTAAATACCGCACATCTCCCCAGTATGCCAGCGCGAGACATTAAATGTTAATTATTTCACCCCCCCCCCCCCCCCCCCCAAAAAAAAAAAAAAAAAAAAATTAAATAAATAAAAAATAGTCGAGTCAATAAATTTAGATATTGACCCGCTTTCGCTAATATTAACTGGTCTATTAATAGAATGCGTAATTTTCATCAATATTATGCCCGCGCATCTACAGAACTTCCTTAGAATTGTACGCATTGTGGGATACTCGTCCAAGACGAACAGTATTCACGAAGTAAACAATATAAACTTGCATTTAAGTTTAGATAATAATTAAAGAAATAAAAACTATTAATTATTAACTATTTATAGTTCATGTAATAAAACAGTTATTTTCTTATTAGGTGGGAAATATGTGGTTGATCGCAAAAATCGTTATTGATCTCGCCACGGTCAATAACGATTTTTTGGTCAATATCACAGCATATTTTCCAGCTAATAAGTAAATAATTGTATACTATTCTTTATATTCTTTTTTTTTCTATCGAAGATTTCTCCAGTAAATCAGCGCACGACATTTAATGTTAAATATCGTCTATATTTTCAGTTAAAGCACTACGTATAACTTAAACTAAATCAAAGCGCGATGTTTGTCGACAATTTATATATATATTATATATTTATATGTATTATGCTCCATTTTGACATTAGGAAACATGCGAAACTTTGACTTTCCCTAATGGTATTCCGTAACTCTAGTAATAAGTATGGATATAATTTAATATATGAAAATGACGCTTGGAATCCATATTACATATGGTAACTCAAAGGGGCGTTACTCTAATTATTCAAATACAATTTACTACGTTTTTTCCTCCCTTTGTGACAGGTATTTGGTAATGGTTACTGTAGAAATACAACGCTGTTCCACTTTTTTAACCACTGAGATCACTTGAGACTGCAATATGCACAGAAAATTGTATCTTATTGATTAACATAATAATGTGTTCAAGTGAGTGGGCATTATTTTTATAGCAAATTTAAAAAGGAATGTCTCTTATATATAGTGCATGTATATGAAAATACCGATCCACAAGAGAGGTAACTTATACTTTTGAAATTGGGAATTTTGACTGATATTACATGTAAGGTGCAACACTTTTTTATGCAAAATATTTTTTTTGAATATTTTCAAGAAAAAATTATATACATTGGAACTTCAAACCCGCTTTTTTATGTTTTGATTCTTCTAATCTGTCGAATGAAAGGAAAATATTTACATATGAACAATCGGCCACTGGTGATATTTTCATCACATATTCACAAGGGCAGATCCAAACAATTTTGGTTGGGGTATGAATCAAAATCCATTCAACATTATTGCAGTAAATGCTAGATATATATAGACAGTAAGAGACCCTAAACCCGACCTAAGTAGTCAATAGACAACATTATTTTAAAAGCATAGTTTTTTAATCTTATATGTATGTGTTTTCACAACTCTACTCTTTTACCAGGTTGGCGGAGATGCATCCCCTACCACCCCTCCCCACCCACCGCCCCCAACCCCGAGATCCATTCCTACATATTCATTGTGTTATTCAAGGATTTACTTCTTACGTCAAGGTTGAAACTGGAAAACAAGAAACACTGTGTCCGGCTGCTTTAAGAACTACATGTACGTCTTTTGACCTCATCTAGAAACGCCATCTTCCTTGCTCTCTTTCATTATTGAAATGTCGCCTACTACCTTGGAGTTACCTTGAACTGACAACCAATCGTAATGTTTCGAACGTGTGTTATTAGAGTAATATCCGTGGTAATACGATTGACTTGTTATCAGAAACGTCTTAGTATTTTGTTTGATCGATGATAGATTAATAGTTTGTATGTGTACTCATAAATCTAGAACACAAAGAATTTTGTATGATCTTGATAAAAGCCGCTCGAGGTCGTTTTTGTTGTTGTTTGTTTTTGTCTGATGTGTTGTTGTAGTTGTTTTTGTTGTTGTTTTTGTTGCTGCTGCTGTTATTGTTGATGATGATGATGCTGTTTGTAAATTTAAGCAACACATCCAGCTATGTAAGGCCCGCATCAGTTTCAAACCAGGCGGAGGCATAGCAAAGTTGAAAATACGGTATGGTACATCCTCTGTGCTTACTTTTTCGCATAGTTAAACAACTTGTTGGCCGGGGTCAAGTTATTGTGACTTCATATAGGATAATTCCCTATGTTTAATGTGTACTATTGATTTTGAAGCATCGTCCCCAAATAACTGAATGAGTGATGGTGGAAAGATAAACCCTATTTATAACATAATATTTACAAGTGTGTATTACAGTAAAAACTTTGCACTCCATTTAAGAAAGGCACACTGGTTTATGTTAAAGGTTGTGGACAATTATCTATTCACTACACATGTCGTTTGATTAAAATAATCATTTACTTTACGTTACATTTTTTCATAACAAAAGTGTCAAAACATGTTCTTCTTTGTTACAGAATACAGCGAAAAGCTCGGAATATGAAAAGAAATCAGACGAGAAAGTACGGTATGAGAGATTTTGATTATATACATGTATTTGAAGAAGTAGTTTTACCGATTAGCATTCTAATTCAAGTTTCTTACGTAATGCCGCACGTTAATAACCAATGCGTAGTGTGATGTAATTGACACAGCTCTGGAGAGCGGTGCATCTTACGACATGCTTTTAATTGGAGGTGGAGGGGCGGGGGGCATTTAGTATCAGGCAATAACAGAAATCACATATATTCTATGAGTCTTTTTTTCTGAAAATACGCATTTCTGAATTAATACGCATTCGCACTTGTATTTCGATGTTTGGTTGAACAATAGAAACCGAGTATGCCGATCCTAACAATGTGGCTTGCAATTACAGATAAAGCAGACAACAAGGAAGAAAGTAAAGAAGAATGTAGTCTGGTTCCCACCAATGGTAGGGTTCTGTTCCCTCAGTAATAGTAATGTGACGGTGTAAGAGAGTGCTTAGTTCCCAGAATTGACAACTTCTTGACTAAAGCGCATGCTCTCTGGGTGGACTTGGATGTCTAAACCCGTGCTCTTTCTTGTTGAAAACTGTATTGTTCTTTACTCTATTTTTTATAATTTGGAAAAAATATGACTTATTTAACTGATTGCTTGCATGAAGATTTCTTCTTAAGACACGAGCATAAACGAAATTCAAGAGATCGCTGCTTGGCAGACGAGATACATAAAACTTTTAATATAAAGGGAAGTAACCATCAACTGGGGTAACTGTTGTCGAATTTTAACTGCATAAGTTTCCTCCCCTGTATAAACACATTGTTATATCGGCGATTTTCGTATTAATATATGTGCTTAAAAGATTTTCAATGTTCCACAGTTATTGTAGACTTTTTAGTATCTCACAACATATGAATCTGTGTCCATTCTGCGCTCAAAACGGTTATATTTGTACAAAAATATACTTCGTTTCAATATGATTCTTAAGAACCAATGCACCAGTTGCCTACCCATAAGGGAGATAAAACACTGTTGTTAAAATAGTACGAGTGATGTCCCTTCAATAAAAAAGAAAACAACTCGGACATCGATAGCTTCTTTTGTACAATATACATGAATGGCGATTTTGGTACATTTGCGATTCGTTTGTGGAGGTTGTCCTCAATCGAAGATCGGACCTAACTACGGGAGGAACCAATCGGCCAGTAGCGGGATTGGGTCAGTGCATTTGGAATACCTGGCTTGAAATAGGTTTCTCCGACCACCGTCGAGCAGTAGCGAATTGAGTCTATATACTGATGTCTGAAAGGAACTAATAAAGTTGTGGGAAATAATATGCGTCCGAACCGGTAGACAGGTTGGCATGTAAGTAGGATTAAGATACAGCAATCCCTTAAACTGATAAAGCTGTTAATTATCCATAAGGTATTGTTTTAGTATTTGCTTACAACTGCATGTAATGGTGCATTTTTATTCATCTTCAAAGTTGCAGATTTATGTGCAGTTTATGATCAGACAGCTTGAAAAACATTTTATTTTGGTCTGAACAATTCGCGTTAAGCAGAACAAGGGTTAATCCCTAGACAGGTTGAAGATATATGTTATTGGACTTTGATACTGGGTGTGAAAACAAAGATATTCCAATTGTAAAGCATATGTGTGGATAACAACGTTGAATTTGTACATACGGTGTTGAGAACTCCTTTATGGATGACCGGAGTGGATTATCAGATGACATTGAAGTAATTGGAAGACTGGAGTGACAGACTGGATCTCGGATTTAGTGGTATTTGTTTTATATTTGTTAGTCTTTTCAATGTACACAGGCGAATAGTGATTTGGCATTAGTAGGTTTAAGCAATGTTTATTCATTTGTCACATTATAATGCGATTTTGAAGGATTATATATAATGCATGTATGTGTGTATATTACCAATAGAGAATGCGCACTGCCACTCATATTTTTAAATATAAGAGAATATAATCGGGGTTTAAACAAGTCTTTTTCATTACAGATTTACGTATGTTTACAAAGTACATGGTTTTTTACTCAATAAATGTGTAAACGTTGTCAAAAATGCCTAGTGTGTAATTGTACGCTGTTTTGGATTATTTTCCAGGTATGTATTTTCTTGTCTTTTCTGTCCATATTTTAAATAAAATTGAATAATTATCTGAAATCACGGTTTTATATTTAAGGATGATTCTCAATTGGATATCAACATACTGATTTGGTTGAGTGATTGCTATGTGTATGCAAGTGGTCGATCAAGTTCATAAAACTTTAAGCTAAAATAATATTTTCCAACCTCATTGTGCTCTTATATTTCAATGTAAGTGTGTTATTTATCATTTTCTTTACATCAATCATGTACTGAATCTGACCTGGTGTCGCAATCGGTAGAGCGTCAGCTCCATGTAAGGGGGAGCCCGGGTTCGATCCCGAACCGCGACATAAAAAATCGTTAAAAATGGTGGTGGTATAGCTCCCTTGCTAACGCTCAAGCATATATAAGGCTAGTTCCACAACTGGTTGGCCCAGGATAATGTGCCTGGGTGTGATATTATGTTAGGTGTTCACGGCATGCTATACACAGTGAAGGCAGCACTATGTTTTCTTCCAGCGGACACCGTCTCCAGATAAATGAAGTACTCTTGGTGGGACAATAAAACCAATAAATATAAACAAATCAAGTACTGATATTTTTTATTCTGCTATTTAGGGAAGAAATGGGCAAAACATGTCTACTTTACAAACCTATCTGTAAACAGGTTTGTATAAACGTCGTGGTAATTTATGTTTAAGCTCTCAGCCTTCAAAACAGCTTCAAGCTAAGTTAAATATGCAGATTCAGATCAGTCAGATACCGACAAGATATATTTGCGCCAATCGGAACGCCTCGGATAACGCACAAATCATCTCTCGGATAACAGGGAGAAAACGCAAAAGTAAACATGTCGGTGCTTTTGATGTCACCTAACAACAAAAGATAAATGTTTTTATTCTCTTCTGGAAAGGCAGTAACATTTGTATATCTAACGAGATGAAAACAGTTAAGTTGATAAAAGAAAGTTTATAGGATAAAATAATTTTATACACTGCACTTATTGCTTTTTTTGGAGAACATTTTATTGCGTGTTTTCTTCCGGCTCATTAAACGATCGCGATTCTGTAAATATCATTGCACCAGATATATTCGAGGGATGATTGTCCCGAGGACGGAATTACCCGAAGAGTTCCGATTGATATTTGCTGATGACCTGCACTGTTCGTGACTTAGTAACTATCAACAAGTCTTAGCAAATGACTAATGGTTAAGTTTGTTAAACTAACAAATGTTAAGAGCCAGTACATCCCCATTGAAAGATGAAACATTCAAAGTTTCATATTGTCTGCTAATATAGACCTGACAGTCCTTCTATGACTGTTTAGCTTCCCACCGCTTGGGTTCGAGTCCCGTTCGGGGAGAAGGACCTTATGTGGATAAGTCTTCCAGCTGACCTTCGATGCACCGGTGGTTCTACCCAGACATGTGTCTGGGGTCTTCCTCCACCAAAGTAACTGCACGTTGCTGTAATGACCGGCCGCAATAACTCAGGTGGTACAGCGTCAGCTTGCGGATCGGGAGGTCGTGGGTTCAAATCCCGGCCGGGTCAAACCAAAGACTTTAAAGTTGGTAGTAATGGCTTCCCTCCTAACGCTCGGGGCTAAGGGGACAGCATTACGCCTGACTCGTGGGTGTCAGTATAATAGACCGGCCGGGTCCCTTGGCACCTCATAAGTGCCTCTGTGCTATAATGATATAAATGTCGCTGCACAGTATCGGCAAAAATACCGGCTAATCCAATCCAATCCAACCTGTTGCTGTAATGATCATAATTGGTAGCTGCGATTTTTTTTAAATACCAATAAAAATATCCCTACGTCATAATGCCTTGTATGTTTTTTCAGATGTGTATATGGGTTGTGGGAATGCTTAGGTTTCAATTGTATTGACAAGAATTTAGTTCGTCGATATATATTGTGTGCTAGGAGATATACATTCAACGCATCTAATGATTTGATGTACATTGATGGAATCGTACATAATGAGACTGACACAAGTCGTGTTTCTCATTATAGCTCGTCAGATCATATCAAAGTTGGTACCTCCGTCTTGTGTTCGTTCAAATTTTAATATATGTTGGAATTTTCATTATATTGCCTTATTTTCATATAACCTAAAATTATCGATTGGTCAATCGTTGCTTCTCTTAATTATTTTGAACACATTTTACCGTTATCATAAAAACATTTTAACCAATGTGCCTATACATACCTTCCTGCTGTTTTATTAAGATTATATGCATGTTACAAAATCTAAATTGACAGATTTTCTCTGTAATTGCTTTTTTTAATGATAAGCTTCTCGTTCGCATTTTGCCGTAATACAAAATATACCACAACATATCTATTGATTAAAATGATTAATAGAATTCAGTGGCCTTTAACATTATAATAAAAGTTTTATTCTGTTTCTTAAAATAGAAAGAAGAGCATTAACAATAGCACTATTTAACTTATTTTTTAAAACATTACCTTTTAGAATTTGTTTTTCAAAATATGAAGAAATATACAAGCCAGAGGCGAGACAAGCGTTGTTAACGCTTTATTTCCCGATGAATTTGAACTTAATTATAATCAATTGTTGACATTTCTTGTTGTTTATTATCGTTATCCTTTCATTCTATCGTGAAGTCTGTAAAAAAAATCCATCTAACAACAACATGTCGAAAGTAGAGTTTGCATCCATGGAGCAGATGTTAAGTGGCCAACACGTTCCCGTGAGGATTTCGGGCTTCTTGAAGATTAAATGCCAGCATCTTACAGTTTATATCTATCGGGAAGACGTGTAGTACGGTATTTACCGATCTGCTGATTCCAGATACGTCCAGACGTGCCATTATGATCTTTTCACCCACTAAGAAATTATTTGCAGGAAGGGAATATCCCTTAGGATGAGGTATCTGTGTAAGGTTTATTGTATGGAGTGTCTAATGTCAAACCAACATTAAAGCCAGGTGAGTTTTCTAAATGTTAATAGCATTGAATAGTGTGCAGATGTACGCTTCCTGTTCGGCACAAATTTTTTTTAGTTTAGGTTGTAATATGATCCACTGTTGTGGAGCGACAGCTTATCAATAAGTGTGTGAGGTTTATATGTCCGTTTCACAATAAACACTTTTCTACATATTGTCCGTCTTTTTCGTTGAAGTTTCAGTCTTCTGAGTATACAATGAGTAAATGCAGGATTGCCAACCATCTAGAAGGCCATCGATGATTGTCTCTCTTTTGGACTTCAGAATGGCTGTTATAGGTGAAGAGTATTGATTTCACGTCGGTATGCAACGATAACTTAAGCTTTCTTTCAGTAGTTACTACACTCGTCTTAGGGAAGTTGAATAAATATTCACCCTGCTCTTGTGTTCAATGCGGATGACCATGTAAATGATTGATTAAGTGGGGTAAATAAACTGAGTGGAGCATCTAAAAATACATGGCAATAAAGAAGCTTATGCAGGACCTATTGTATACAAGAAAATGGTCGTCTGTTGTTTCAACAATAGTAAGTCTTGTGTTAATGTCGCCCATAATGGGTGTGTGGCTGCTGTCTATATGGAAAAGGAATATACAAGAGATGTTGTTTTTGAAGGATTCAAGTGGATAGTTTCCAACTATTAGATCACCATATATCTGTCAAGTTTCATAGGACATGAATGCATCGGGTGCCAGGAGAAGGTAAACAATGTCAGGCAATTCTAACCACGCTAACAACAGCAACCTATATGACCAATGTGAAGAAGCACGACTGTTTGTTCTTGCCTCAGGATTCTGCCAGACATGCAATGATTTTTGTGCAGTGATTGAATTTTGTGGAATCAAAAACCATGAACTGCTGGGCGGAGACAACATACCTCACTAGTGGCCTTCTCCCACTAACATCATACGTTGTAGTGTACACCCAGGACAGAGCGGTTGAAATGTATTGTTCTGATGAGGATATCCTTGGATGAACCTTGTGTTTCTTTGATGGACACAGAAACTGTCAGAATGCTGACATGGTTTCAAAATTGTCAAAGAATATAGCCTTCTCGGAAGAAATTCGATGTGCATCGAATGAACAGAAAGATTTTTCCAAACTCTTAAGAGATATTCTTCAGAAGTTACGTTCCAAGAATGGTCATTGTCATTCTAAATTGTTAGATGATTATCAAGGTTTCCAAATAGATATGATGTACACTAAAAGGCAGTTTGTCAAAGAGGGCTGTCAACATACAAAAAGAAAAACAGCGATAAGCTTGATAAGCTGACAGAGCTGATATTATTATATGAACAACAGGCTAATACATTAATAGAAATCATTAATGAAAAGAATGTTACATCAAGACAGTCAAAGAGTTCAGTTATTCATTTCAGTGAAGAAGAATAAAAACATTTAACTGATTCTGTTCAGAAGCTAGAGCAATTTGGTGGTTAATTACAAAATGATGCAATTGATTTTGAGATATGATCCTGTCGTGAAAGAAGTCCTAAAAAGCGTCAGTATTGTAAGAGTAGAGACGGCAAAAGGTTCAATAGTTGTGGGTAACACCTCTGTGGAGAATGATAGCAACGTCATTGTGGAGCCTCAGCACCAGTAACTAGTGATCAAGATTCGTTTGAAAATGCCCACGACATCACTGTAAAGTATCTCTCACCACCGACATCAGAAATAACCCTGCCTGCATCTGAATGCAAACCCTCTGAATGTCAACACAACAATGTTAGGTCTGACACAGAAATAAGACTACCTGTATCTGAATGCAAAGCATCTGTGGATCGACACAATATTGTTAGGTCTCACACAGAAATAACACAGCCTCAATCTGGATACAAATCCTACGAAGGGCAACACAACAGTGTTAGGTCTGACACAGAAATAACACTGCCTGCATCTGAATGCAAACCCTCTGAAGATCAATACAACAATGTTAGGTCTGACACAGAAATAACACCACATGAGAATGCGCACAACGTCAGTGAAAAGTATCCTTTACCACCGGCATCAAGTAATGATTCCATGTAAAAGGACATCGACGTCAAAGCTCAGACCCAGATGACAAAACCCGTCGCATTGAAACTTATTCACTCTGAAGATGGAGACACAAATCAGAGGGCTAAAACAGAAACGTTGCCTGTATATACAGTTAAACACTCTAAGTAACAAGACACAAATGAAAGGACTCAGACAGCAACACCGGCTTCATTTAAATGTGAGTACTTTGAAGAGAATGACATCATTGAGAGAACTGTGACAGACATTCAGCATGCACCTGCATGTGCATACTAAAAAGATCAGCACAACAACAATAGGTTTGAGACAGGAAAATCACCATATGCAACTTAAAGTGAACCCTCTGACGAGAAAAGACAAAAGAAGCGAGACGAAGGACAACAATATCAGAAAAATGAAACCTGCCACATTTTGCTTTGACAACGTTTTGATCAATATTTATTCTGATGGTGACAAAAAAAATATTGTACTATTTCAAGTGTTGTTGCAATATCTCCATCAGAACTTATTTTGGCCGATTGCAAAAACTTCTGTCTGAAACTCGTTGACATCGAAACAATGAACCTCGTTACAAGGCATCCACTCGAAGCAAAGCCGCATGGTTTTACATTGTTGTCTGAGTCTCGAGTGGCAGTTTCAATTCCAAACAAGAGGGAGATCCGTATATACACGTCTGATGAAAATTTGATTTTCTGCAGAACATTATATGTAGCTGGAAAATATAAAGCTCTACACTGTATGGAGGACACTCTTCTCGTATCGTTTGTATGGCCAATGATGTTTCAGACACTGGACTTGAATGGTAATGTCTTTAGAACAATTTAATGTGATTCTGATGGAAATTCATTCTGCTACCTTGTACACATGACATTCAATCCAGAATACAAATTGATATATTTTACTGATTACGACGCAAATTGTCTTACATGTATGGACCTCGATGGGGTCGTCAAGTGGATATATCGTAGTAAAAGTCCACATTGTACAGGAGTAGCGCTAGGACATGGCGGATGCATCCATGTCTGCAGCAGAGACAATCACACAATACACGTGGTGTCTTCTGCAAAATCATAAAAGTTACCAAACACTAATACTTGACAGTAGAAGAATAGAGAGAAAAAATAGCTTATATATTCAATAATCTACAATTATGATTATGTTACATAATTTGAGGCCAAACATTCAGCTGTTAAAATTGTGATAACTTTAAATTGCATAGCATTAGACTTAAAAATTTACGTATCGGTCAGTATTATATAGTCAGTTGATATCATTTTGTAAACAGTGGTACTGAATATATGTAACTACGGCAGCCTTAACCATTAGTTGCAAACGTTAAGTTAGTTTGCAGCTTATGCAATACTGTATATATTAGGTACTGGGTATAAATTCACGTTCAGATATATAAAGTAGCGTCTTCATTCCTTTCATTTATATCTTAATAGTACGCGGTGTCAATGTGTAATCGTTCCTGGAAAGGTCCTTAGATTTCACCATGTTGTTTCTATAAGCGTGTGAAGTGAGGCGCTATCATGCTTTGAATGTTGATTAATCTTAAACTTTGGTAAATAACAGAATTAAATGAGATTGTAGTTGAAAAGATTATTACATCATCACCCCAGGCTTGAAATTGTTAATGTTCTATATATGTGTATCTGTTGTTTATTTAAGTTGCATTTGTTTCGAAGATGTACTATGTAAAAGTCAAATTTTATGCTCAGTTCTATTTTTGGACCTATTTCCATGCGACCAAAGACAATTCGTTACTGCATATAAATTTAATGCATTGAAACAATTCTTCGAAAATCTAATAATAGCGTTGAATTATTTGTAATAAAAAGTTTATACAAAAAATTAAACCACATACAATACAATAAATAAAAGAAAATGTTCAGTAAAAATTATTATCAAAGACAATGTAACGACGCAATTTCTCAATAGTAGTTCGGATTTAGGGGAACAGTTATATTGTTTTCAGCTATCTCATTCAAAACCCCTTTTAAATGAAAATGAGTAAACTCACATAACTTATTTTGATTTTGGCCAGGTTTTAAAGCTAGCCATTTGAGCAGTAGACAAAAGTAGGTATAAAACGACATGTGCTATACATCATGACGTGGCACATAATCTTGATAAATCACCTGCTTACTTTATTAAATAAATTGGACGGGCTTGTAAAGGTTATGAAGTTAATGTGCAGACTAATTAAGGATGGCGAATGAAAATGGATTAATATTATGCGAATAATTTGTATTAAAGAGAGTATTTGAGTCTTTCATAAGATGAAAATATATTGTACATATTTGCATATTGTAAACATTATATTTGCATCTATTATCCTATTATCTTTTTGAATATAAATATTTATATTGAAGATGTAAACATGTATTCTCGATTTGTACTATGTGCTTGTTTGAAAATGTAAACATGTATTTTCTAAACACACTCACACTCAAATTTTCGGCAAATTGCCTTTTTCAAGATTTGCCGAAAATTTAAGTGAGAGCCTTTTTAGAAAAAAATATAATTAATGCAGTTGCTTCTGGAACAATTTACAACATTTGTAAACATATATTCTCGATTTGTAATATGTGCTTGTTTGTAGGTGTATACATGTTATCGATTTGTAAGATGTGCTTGTTTGTAGATGTATACATGTTATCGATTTGTAATAAGTGCTTGTTTGTAGGTGTGTACATGTTATCGATTTGTAAGATGTGCTTGTTTGTAGGTGTATACATGTTATTGATTTGTAATAAGTGCTTGTTTGTAGGTGTATACATGTTATCGATTTGTAAGATGTGCTTGTTTGTAGATGTATACATGTTATCGATTTGTAATAAGTGCTTGTTTGTAGGTGTGTACATGTTATCGATTTGTAAGATGTGCTTGTTTGTAGGTGTATACATGTTATCGATTTGTAAGATGTGTTTGTTTGTAAATGTATGTATTCTCGGTTTTATATACAAGTATGTGCTTGTTTTTAGATGTTTACATATATTCTCGATTTGTAAGATGTTATTGTTCCAAGAAGTAAACATGTATTCTAGATTTGTAACATGTGGTTGTTTGTAAGTGTATGCATGTATTCTCGGATTTTAAGCTGTGATTCTTGTAGATGTATACATGTATCCTGCAGTCACGATACCACTTTGCTTGTCCATCTCAATGCCATCAGCACCCCACCACGCGCTCTTATGATTGAGTTTTATTTTGCTGCTCTTTGAAGATGTTGTGATAACAATGATTTTTCAGAGACTTGCTTATTCCCATCCTTCGTCAAACCGCCGCTGAAGAACTTTTTCATTTTTTTTCCCTTTCATGTTTCGAGATATAAGTTGTTTGGCTGATTGTAATGATTTTATTACAGCTTGACTCGTATTTGGAAGAAACAGTTACTAGTCTGAGCGCTTCTTGTCAAGTTGCAAATTAATGTACAGTTAAAAGTTTTTGTTGCATCGCACCGGCAGGAATATCCATGGCTTTTGTCTAGGTTGAACCATCCGCGCTAAAAACCTCTTCACAGGAAAGTTCTCAACCTGACCGGGACTCGAACCAACGCAATGAGGGGCTGAGGAATTAAAAGTCGGGTACTCTAACCGCTCGCCCAATGGCGCTCTTGCAAAACAATTAAGTTTGCTTGTTTGCTCTGTAGGTACAATAGAACAGTACGTGTTGTTTGAACAAAAAAGTTGTTCTAAAAACGATTAATTGTGTCCCGGTTTTGTTAAATGAACGCGTGTACTTAATTAGTCTTTAGGGAATATTCTACAAACTCTATCTGTTGTTTTTTTGTAATGTCGACCAATTCTTATTAATTATTTAAATGCAGAGTATTTTGATTGATTTCGAACTGATAACACTTTTATGAAAATTGTCAAAAAAGCTAAAACAAGAAACGTATACCGATATATCAATATTCGTCACACAAATAAAACATATGCAAAAATGTCAAAGAAAAATCGTTTATTTTATTTGCCGAGAGAAATACCCAAAAATGTTTACATACGGTTATATATATAATTTCTTTACATGTTGTTTGTTTGAATACAAGAACGATTATTATATCCATTCTTATTTTTACCTCAACAAATCTGTTCCATCCTGAATAAAAACTGTAAATGTAAAAGATATTGCCAATTATGCTATGGCTATACGTATTCTTGTTATGGGGTTAAACAATCCTATACTATTTATTGGGAACATTTGTCAATAAGATTTTTTCTTTTAATTTTAAGTAATGTTTTGAGAAATAAGCGCTAACTGACTAATTGGTGGCCGTTTTGCAACCTTCAATGAGAACGAAACGTTCCAATCAAATTAAATTTGGTCTGGATATAAAGAGTTTCTGAAGAATTTTACAACGAATTATCGAATCTAAATATTTAATTTGCATACGTGACGTTTCAGTATATTCAGCTTCTTTTTTGCTACAAAGCGTTACCTGCAGTATCAAAACGATCCATTTAACATGTAATTGTATGTTAGTGTAAAAAGGTTAGTGAAAAGTATTTTGGGAAGAGAGGTATTTTGTTTAGTTTGAGGATTATATCTTACTGAAGATGATAAGATTAAACAATCCTGAATGCCCCCGTGTTAGGAAACATTTAATAAATCATCTGCAGTTATCCGAAATTGAGTATAAATGGACTACTGCAACCATAGCAAATGCTGCGCGGAAAATAAAACGTTCAAACGAATTATATTTACATAAATAGGTTCAATACTTACAGTAGAAGCGTAATAAGTGACTGATTTAAAAAAAATGAATTATCCATTTTAAGTTATAAGATTATTAGTAGAGAATGACAAATGTCTGGGTGAACATCCGGCGCATTGTATGTCGTCTGGATGACCTCCACAAATGAAGGAATTGGCCCCGACCGGAACTCGAAATAACGCGGTGACGGGCTGAAGTCGGTGAATCCAACCGCGCAGCCACAGGCATATCAATGTAGTAAAACAACGCTTTATTAAACTGTTCTTTTGCTTTATTGATTTTGAGAAAATATTATGTGTAAATATATCATTATAATTAAATATCTTAAATGCTAATATTAAATGCTAATAAAACGTTTAGTCTTAATATGCAATTTTACCAAATGTTACCAGCCCGGAGAGTACAGCTAGCATTTTAATGAAATGCTGTGATTTATAATTTTAATGTTTGCACGACGCACGACAACTGCGTAAATAGCGTCAAGAAACTTTGATTGCAAAGCTAGTGGTTTTATCAGACATGCCAAAGTTGACGAAGATAAAACTATCTTAGTCCATTCAACGAAAGTGAAACTCTATGGCTGAAAACACTATTTGCTAACTAGAGTTCAGTATCTCGCCGAGACGGATCTTATCGGTAACTTTCGTCCTTGTACAATATAGAATGTCTATAAAAACTCTAGCTTCTTTTTAGGTAAGACAGAAAACTGTTACACATGTAAAAAGAGGCGATAAAAATAATGATCGATTATAATATTCCATCTTGACACGTTGAAAAAGCCATTATCCTTATTAATGTTTATGAGTGTAGCCAGAAGTTGGCCTTTCAAAAAAATATATATTACACATCGCATTTTGCATTGTTCGTCTTTTTGAGTAACTCGAAGTATTGATACCGTACATACATCGTGTCTGAAAGCAACAATACTCCCCTTCTTATTAAAAATATCATTAGCATCGTTATGACCATCATCTTTACCTTACGTCATGAACTTCTGGAAGGTGATAGCATGCCTCTCAAAAGGCCAGCTGCCATTGACCTAAAATGATGCACTGCATATCCGGGCAGAGAGGTGGAATTGTATTGTTCTGATGAAGTTATCCTTGGATGCACTCTAAGCTTCTTCATTGGACATAGGTCCTTCAAAAATATTGAACTTATTTCAAATCTTTCAAAATATATTGGAACTGGAGAAAAAGTAGAAATTCTGAGTATAACTTTGGTACCTTAGTAACACACAATCGTGGTTGATACAATGAAAATTGATATATGGCCATTCATATGAACAATAATATTGCTATCTACAGCCCTGGTTATTTATATTTCTGTTCATTGTGATGAAATATAACAAGTTTTAACTTGTTTACATCCTGTTATAGTGTATTTCCTATTTAACAGATGTTTTATTAGCCGCGCCGGCGTTCAAATCCATGGACATAAGGCGTACGGATATGAACGTTAAACACATTATCTTCAACACTAAATGCTGTTTGTTAACTTTTGTGTAATATAATTATTTTTATTTAAGCTACTTGACCACTTCTTTACATAATTGTTGGTATAAATTATACCAACAGCCGTGGCTGAATTCATATCCGTAGACATACATAGTACGGATATAAACGCCGAACTCGTTGTTGACAGCCATGTATATTAAAATAATGTGTTTCTTAGAATATTTATGTATTTCTATTAGTAAAATCATTTAACTTGGGTATTCTAGTATAACAAATAATAATTATTACTGTAATGAAAATAGTCTTATCCGTGGACATCCTGAGTAAGGCTATGTTATATTTATGTGCTTTTTGCCCTTTCCATAAATAAAATAATTTTACTTGTCTATTCTCATAAAACATGCAATTGTTTGCTGATGTAATGAAAAAAGCTATAAAGTAAGCCAAATTAAATCATATACGTGTACAAATAGGGTACGGATATGAGCATTAAAATTGCCATTTGCAACATTATTTCGTATTTCTCTAGTAATTTTGTTGAAATATAACTAATTTATATATATATTTATATATATATTTATATATATATATTCATCGAACACGAACAATAACATTAACATGACAGTCTACAGTATTGCAACTTTATGGTGGTCCTGTTGTTATGAAGGATTAAAACCTAATGACAATATATACATCGTTGTTGGTTGTATAACTGCTTATTTTGTTGCAATATGAAAAATTTTAAAATAATAAAAATATTTGGAACTACAAGTCTAAACATAATCGTTATAAATGAACATATCAACAACCGCACCAAAGTTTATATAAGTGGGCATGCAGGATATGGATAGAAAAACCGACATGACAAAAATATGTCTTCATTATAGTTATAGATCTGGTTATTGTAATGGAATTTAAGAACCTTTTCGAATACTCAAACCATTATCACTACCCGTCTTTAGATAATACATTTTAAGCAGTATACTTATATCTGCACTAGAATACATGACCGTGGGCTTACAGGGACATACGGGCATACGGATACCGATATGTACATTAGTGCAACATTTTTTGCAACATTGCCTTTATATTATATGAAATACTGATACCGGATAAGAAAACGAACATATTTGATACGATCATGGACATATGGATATATGAAATGTTATTATGGGGTTACGGGATATTAAACAGAGATAAAGGTTATAAAAATGGGGATATGGGATGTAGGCAATGGGATGGTGGACATAGAGATACAGGACATTGGCATAAGAATACAGGACACTGGCATGGTGATACAGGACATTAACTTGAGGATACAGGACATAGACAAGGAAACAAGGAATATAAACATGGAGATATAGGATATGGACATGTTGACACAGGACATTAACATGGGGATATGAGTATGGACATGGGGACATGAGGACAGGGGGATGCATGATGCAGACTGAAAAGTACTGGATATTGTCCATATGGGATAGCGATATAATTATGTCGTATATTTATGGTTAACGTATGTGAACATGTGGATCTACAGATATAACAGAATATTTCATGGCAGGAAATTTAGTAAAATATATTTACATTTGGATGATCTTTCAGCGGAAGAGGGCATACAAATAAACACAAATATAACCAAAAAAATAAAATGTGAGATATAGTGATTTCAAAGTATATATCCGTAACAAGTATGCCACGGATACGAACTCCGGTATGTTCGATGTATTTTTACTGACAATTATTTCAAGACGAATATACTTTCTTATGTGCTTTTTTCTTACGTTCTTTTTATTATATATATTGAAGATAATGAAAATAATTTAATTGCATCTCAGTTAGAAACTTTTTGCATATTAAGTTGTAGTAAGTCAGGCCCGGATTTACTGGGGGCGAGGGGTCTTTGCCCACCCCTCCCAAGCTGGCACAGACATAAAAATTTTATAAATTGGCATGATCTTACAATTTTTTTAGACCTTGCAGAGATAATCAGTGTTTCTCAGGCCCCAGGCTGTTACCTTGGAGGTATACATTGTGTGGTATTATCATCATCAGTAGCTGTGACAGTCAAATTTGCACATGCACGTAAAAGCCTGCACTGAATGACTTGAATGACTACTCTAGGAAACGTGTACTTTGCGGGTAACATATACGGAAACCTGGTCGACGCATCGAAAGGTACATTGTTAATACTTCCGCCATATCGCAAATGGGGTATCTTCTATTGCTTCCTAGAGGAAAGGTATAAATTCACTTGACAACTAGAGATCAATTTATCTTTCTGTTAACCACAGTTACATAGTTGTAGTATGCTGTCATTAAATTTCCGTAGTTTGTTTTTACAGTTCTTGATGAACCTCTGTAAATATATGTCGATATTCGCATAAGCAGCTATAATGAGTTGTTTTGGTGACATCTCCCACGACCACCTTTACATTTTTTTTATTTTCTCTTTCTTGTTAGTTAGGCTTCCTTAGACCTTGTCCTGGAGGTTTCGTTCACGTTTTGCTACTGGTGATTATTTTGCGTCTCTTTTGTCTTCCCAGAACGTCGAAATAAATACATCAGTCTTTTCAAATAAGAAAATCGATATGCTAATATTGCTCCTTAAGGCAACGTCAATATAGGTGTGAATCAACATAAGGTTCAGTGACAAGGCAAAATCACTAAGGAGCCGAGTACCTTTAATCAACATTCATTTAAGTGCATAAACACAATTGAAGCAATCCTTTATATCGGTTAATAGAACCCTATGTAAGTAATTATTTCGACAGCATCGTTATCTAAATGCTTTCACTAAGAAGAAAATCAATGAGTACATTCTTTTAAATAAACAGACATATTATCAGCAAATGCATAGACGGAGCCTTTAACGTCTGTGTTGAAGCTTTAATCAATATCTTTAATCCTTATCTATACATGAAGCGCACTGAGTTACAGTGCAT
This sequence comes from Sinonovacula constricta, assembly GCA_007844125.1. NCBI lineage: Eukaryota > Metazoa > Mollusca > Bivalvia > Cardiida > Solecurtidae > Sinonovacula > Sinonovacula constricta. The sequence continues at coordinate 47,355,839 of CM017564.1, forward strand.
GGTAAAAGGATAGTCCATTATAATGTTAAGGTGGAACAGCTAAACACTTTATACGTCGTAATACCAGACCCCAAGTTGACACCTTATAATCAAAGTCAGCAAAGAGGTCGTCCAAATTGACTGAATTAAAGCTACACAACGACAGATAAAGAAAGCGTTTTTAATTGTATGTTCAGTTTACAGAAAGCTTTTCTACCCTTAAGTGGATCAGTGTACTATGACCGATCGACAAGGCCTCACCGAGCATGTAAAATGTTATTAAATGTATCCGGGAGTTTCAGTACACCTCGTTCGGGATCCACGACGTGGAATTTGTTTGATATTTAAGAACAGCAATGCTCACAATGTATGTCATGGTACTATCATAAGATCATATTTACTTCTCAAGTACACGGGAATAATCTGTTTTAAATTTATGTAATATATTTATGTTAACTTTTGGGATGGACAGATAAGTTAATAAAGGTAAGGTTTTCAATTTTACCTTATGCTGGTAATGAAACAACCTTTCCGAAAAAGTAAGACCTCATTTATATTTTATTAAAATTATGCAAAAATAGTATTTGTTAGTAGAAAAAATTGGTAAAATTGTATTTTACAGATTTTAAGTATGCTAATATATGGCATTGCTTTGCTTAAATTTCCATATCGGTATTTTGATAAGTACAGTATCAGAGAATCATCACTCTCAGTATCACCTGCTTTGTCATCATCATTATCTTTTCACCTTCTTCATCAATCGCCTCCTGTTATGCATCATGAGCCTTCTTAATCCTCCTGCTCCTCGTCATCATCATTATTTATCTCCTTTCTTAATTATAGTTCTCCTCCTTTTTCTAGTCTTTGTCCGTTTTATCATGGTCGTCATAAACACAAACATAACCATCATCTTATCTTCCTTCTCCCCCTCCTCATGATCATCTAAATTGATCATCACCATCATCATTATCATCATTGTCATTGTCATCATCATCATCGTCATGATATATTATCAAGAATATCATCATTGTCATCATCAACAGTAGCAATATCATTATTATTGTCATCACCAATACTTTACATGAGCGTAATATGAAGCACAAAATGCCATTTTTGTTTGCTTGCAAGTTAATACGGATGATATTTTTATCTTCACATAACGAAAACAAAACATCTATGGGTATTATGAATGTTACCCTGTTAATAGCAACATAGCCCTGCATGTTAACAAAAAGGTAAAACAAGCGCTTAATGTGTCGTTATACACACAAGCATTTTTGTCACTTCATTATTAAATCATAGAATCCCAATAATCTAATTCGCAGTTTTACATGGCATGTGCTGTATAAGTAAAACAATGGTCCATATGGTATAGTGGTATCGATTACAATTAGTAGTTTTATATGGCATGTGCTGTATAAGTGAAACACTGGTCCATATGGTATAATGGTATCAAATACTATTCGTAGTTTTATATGGTATATGCTGTATTAGTAAAACACTGGTCCATATGGTATAATGGTATCAAATACTATTCGTAGTTTTATATGGTATATTCTGTATTATTAAAACACTGGTCCATATGGTATAGTGGTATCAAATACTATTCGCAGTTTTATATGGTATGTGCTGTATTAGTAAAACACTGGTTCATATGGCATAATGGTATCAAATACTATTCGCAGTTTTATATGACATGTGCTGTATTAGTAAATCACTGGTCCATATGGTATAGTGGTATCAAATACTATTCGTAGTTTTATATGGTATGTGCTCTATTATTAAAACACTGGTCCATATGGTATACTGGTATCAAATACTATTCGCAGTTTTATATGGTATGTGCTGTATTAGTAAAACACTGGTCCATATGGTATAATGGTATCAAATACTATTCGTAGTTTTATATGGTATGTGCTGTATTATTAAAACACTGGTCCATATGGTATAGTGGTATCAAATACTATTCGTAGTTTTATATGGCATGTGCTGTATTATTAAAACATTGGTTCATATGGTATAATTGTATCAAATACTATTCGTAGTTTTATATGGTATGTGCTGTATTAGTAAAACACTGGTCCATATGGTATAATGGTATCAAGTACTGTTCGTAGTTTTATATGGTATATGCTGTATTAGTAAAACACTGGTTCATATGGTATAGTGGTATCAAAAACGATTCGTAGTTTTATATGGTATATGCTGTATTATTAAAACACTGGTCCATATTGTATAATGGTATCAAATACTATTCGTTATTTTATATGGTATGTGCTGTATTATTAAAACATTGGTTCATATGGTATAATTGTATCAAATACTTTTCGTAGTTTTATATGGTATATGCTGTATTAGTAAAACACTGGTCCATATGGTATAGTGGTATCAAATACTATTTGTAGTTTAATAAGGTATGTGCTGTATTAGAAAAACACTGGTTCATATAGTATAATTGTATCAAATACTATTCGTAATTTTATATGGTATATGCTGTATTAGTAAAACACTGGACCATATGGTATAGTGGTATCAAATACTATTCGTAGTTTTATATGGCATGTGCTGTATTAGTAAAACACTGGTCCATATGGTATAATGGTATCAAATACTATTCGTAGTTTTATATGGTATGTGCTGTATTAGTAAAACACTGGTTCATATGATACAGTGGTATCAAATACTATTCGAAGTTTTATATGGCATGTGCTGTATTAGTAATACACTCGTCCATATGGTATAATTGTATCAAATACTATTCGTTATTTTATATGGCATGTGCTGTATTAGTAAAACACTGGTCCATATGGTATAGTGGTATCAAATGCTATTCGTATTTTTATAAGGTATATGCTGTATTAGTAATTCATAGGTCTACATGATATAATGGTATCGAACACTTTTCGTAGTTTTACATGGTATATGATGTATTAGTAATTCACATGTCTACATGATATAATGGTATCGAACACTTTTCGTAGTTTTACATGGTATATGCTGTATTAGTAATTCACAGGTCTACATGATACAATGGTATCGAATACTTTTCGTAGTTTTATATGGTATATGCTGTATTAGTAAAAAAAATATGTGATCATTCGTATGCATAGCATGTATTTCGTTCATAAATCTTCTCACACTTTTTCAATTTGATAATTTTCTATGTTGATAACTGAGGGAAGAACAATAATGACGATACTGTGATTATTTTCATGTTGATTGTTGATGAATAATTAATAATGAAAGCAAGGTTATTATTCGTTTCTTTTCTCTGTACCAATGTTTTTAATCTTTCAATTCATTTGCCTTAATGGTTTTCACCTTAAAGCCTGTGTCCTCAGGTGAGCGATAAAGGGCCATCATGATCCTCTTGTTTGAAATGTTAAAGGCATTTTTCTGAACATACCTATCAAAATTTCATGATGGTTGCCATGGAAACCATTCGCTTATATATTAGTCCAAATTAGTTTATTTTTGAGCACATTAGAGATTCTGTTTAAAGACACCCTTAAAAACATTTTGGTACCCATGAAATAAATCTAGAGTGGTGGGGGTGCGCGGAAACCATATCTAGCTGCCGCACTAGATGCTTTATGGGGAAACTTAAAATGTATACGCATTTTATATATATTGTCACAAAGGAATAATGTAGAAATTGATGAAACTATTAAATACACTATTTACTTTAATTAGAGTGTACAACAAATTAAAGGGGACTGAGAAATGTGAAGTTATCTTGACTTGCAGATAAAAAGGTTATTAACTAAGGATTTAACGTTACGTCCATATCTGAATAGGGAACATAAATGCTAAGACGTGATTAACATGATACAAAAAGCTTTGTAACTTAACTTACACAAATGGACACAAAATCATTTACTGACTTACCTAATTAAACAAAATAAGTGTGCGGATAAAGAGACCAGTTTTTAAAGGTAGGTGACCAATTGTACGTTGTCTTACAATATTACTTAAGTAAAAAACAAAGGAACCACCGTCTACTTATTGAAAGGATGTTGGCGATGTGAATGGGATTGGGATGGGATTTGCAGGCATTTTTTGCCTATACTGTGCAGCGATATTTCTATCATTATAGCACAGGGGCACTTATGAGGTGCCAAGGGACTGAACCCGGCCGGTCCATTATACCTGACACCGACTAGTCAGGCGTAATGCTGTCCCCTTAGCCCCGAGCGTTAGGAGGGAAGCCACTACTACCAACTTTAAAGTCTTTGGTTTGACACGGCCGGGGTTCGAACCCGCGACCTCCCGATCCGCAAGCCGACGCTCTACAACCTGAGTTATTGCAGTGTCTATCGATCAAAACAATCTAGAACTTTAATGTCATTGCAAGTCAAGTTTACGTCTCGCAACTGGCATCCGATATATCAGATATACAGATGAAGGAATCGGCATCATCGTCATAGTCAAACCTATCATCATCATCATCATCATCATCGTCATCATCATCATCATCATCATCATCATCATCATCAACATAATTCTCGCCAAAATCGCCATCACCATTAGCAGCATATACTCTCTCTGCTTCTTTTTTCTCCTCATTGTTAAGCGTATTTTCCAATCCGATGTACGATACATCAAAATATTGATTTTGTTCACGGATATAAAATATAAATTCTAAAAATGTAGTTATGAACTGAACATTCAACTCCTTGTCCAGGCGCGATGTCGTTTCAATGCTAGGAAATACTGCAAAACAAACTCATTTTAAATCATTTTAAATAACACAGAGATGACCAAAACTGAATGCATGGAAATTAGTGCAGATGACATAGACATATTTGGAAAAATATAAATTTTAATAAAAAGAACACATTATAAGCAGTTGGAAAATGTTACTTCCACAAAAATAACCGCTCTTCGTCTTACGTAATTAGCGTAGCTGATTGCCCAAGCAAATAACTGACATGGGTGTTAATTGTACGTCACCAACTTTTTTCCACAGCTGCATGTGTGATGTGACTGGGTCTAGCTGGGAGAGGGAGCAGAAAATGGGCTGCGCACGGTGAAGGGATTATATGCTGTTAACCAGATAGCAATTTGTTATTAGGTAAGATAGAACCAACAACAAAACAAAAACAGAAATTTTATTAGCATCTGCGTAGACTGGGCCTTTAACATTCTTGTTGAAGCAGTGACCTTTTCTTCCTTTTATCTTTATTTTTACCTAAAGCGCGTTGAGTTACAATACATGGTAAGAGAAGAGTACATTATAGGGTTAGAGTGGAATAATTAAGCATTTTATACGTCGTAATACCAGGCCCCATTTTGACCCCTTATAATCAATTTCAACAATAAGTTCGTCCAAATTGAATTAATTAAAGCGGCAAAGCGACAGATAAAGAAAACTATGGCGTACCTTTAGGGTCTTTATTGCATGACCCTGTATCACGCTAAAACTTTCAACATCATGCTTAAACTTTTAGCATGATACAGGGTCATGACAATTGATTTTCAGGTACATGCTGTATCATACTTAAAAATAATTTAGACCTTTTGGTGCGTAAGTGTACGACACTGCATCTAACAAATATAGTTTTAGCATGGTACTAAAAATATTGCATGACCCAGGTTCATGTAAATTCCGATTTATCCGTTTTAGCATGATACTGAATTATAAATGCACTACCCAGGGTCATGCAAATTACGATTGGTTCGCTTTAGCATGAGGCTGAAATTCAGTGCATGACTCAGGATCATGCTTATTTCCATTGGTCAGTTTTAGCATGATACTGAATAATAAATGCATCACCCAGGGTCATGCAAATTCCGATTGGTTCGTTTAAGCATGATACTAAAAGATAAATGCATTACCCAGGGTCATGCAAATTCCGATTGGTCCGTTTTAGCATGATGCTAAAAGATAACTGCACTACCCAGGGTCATGTAAATTCTGATTGGTCCGTTTTAGCATGATGCTAAATAATAATTGCATCACCTTGGGTCATGCAATATAGTCCACCCTCATGCTGAAACGACCAATCGGAATTTGCGTGACCCTGTATCATGCATTTTATTTCCAGGCTCATGCTAAAAGATTTAGACTGATACTTAAATTGCATTTGTCTGATGCAGGGTCGTGCAACTCCGCACCAAATGGTCGAAAGTATCTTTAAGCCTGTTGCAGCATAATACTCACGGTTTTAGCATGAGTCTAAAAAAACAATTGTCATGACCCTGTATCATGCTAAAAGTTTAAGCATGATGCTGAATGTTTTAGCATGATACAGGGTGATGCAATAGAGACCCTAAATGTACGCCATAGAAAACTTTTAATTGTATGTGCAGTTTACAGAAAGCTATTCTACCCTTAAGTAGATCAGTGTAATTAGGTGGATCGACGAGGCCTCACCGGGCATGTAAAATGATATGGAATACTTGAATCCGGGTGTTTCAATACACTTCGTTCAGGATCCACGACGTGGCATTAGTTATATATTTATGAACTACATGACCGTAAGAGTATATTTACTTCTCGAGTACATGAGATTAATCTGTTTTACACTAAAGCTCACACTTTTGGAAGGAGCGATAATAATGGTAAGGTTTTCAGTTTTACATTATGTTTCTACTGACACATCTTTTATCAAGCTAAGACCTTATTTCATTTTATTCAAAATATTTCAAAAACAGTATTTGTCACTTAAAGGAAATTATGTGTTAATACCCTCTTTCACTATTCTTCCAAATCGCCCAGCTCCTCGTCATCATCATAACTATCCTACTTTCTTATTTTTCACATGGTCCTTCTCTTCTTTTTCTTGTCTTTATTTATCCTGGTCATCATAACCACCAACATCACCATCATCATTATGTTTATCCTCCTTCTTATCATCAACTAAACTCAGCATCACCATCACCAACAACAACATCATCTTCATTATCATTATGTTTATCATCATTAGCAACATTATCATCTTCCGCATCGCTCTCATATTCACTATCATGAGCTCCAGCACCAACAGCACCAACAGAGTCAACTGTTTTTTCTTTTCTTCTTTATCACAACCTTCCTACCAGGTTTATCCTAATCATCGTCATCATTATTCGCCTTCTGTGTTTAATCTTCTTTTTCCTTTTTTATCAACATCATTAAATTGCTCTTTCTCGTGTTAATCCTCATTACCTTAACACATATAAATATATTCCAGTGACATGGAGGTGTCGGGGGCCACCGGGAATGTGACACAATCTTATCACGATGACGACAATAACCAGTGTGCACAGTGTGAAGAAGAATCGGGACAGGTCTCGCCCTCCGCGGGATTCTGTGAGACCTGTAATGACTTCCTATGCAGTGCCTGTATCAAACAACACAGGACATTCCGAGGAACCAGATATCACAAACTTCTAGAAGGTGACAACAGGCCTCTCAAGAGATCAACTCCTACTGACGTGGAGCAATGTAGTGTGCACCAGGACAGAGCGGTGGAGATCTATTGTTTGGATGAGGATATCCTTGGATGTACTCTGTGCTTTTCTATTGGACACAGAATGTGCCAGAATATCGACCTGATTTCAAATCTTTCTAAAGATGTTGAAACTTCTGAAGACATGAAAGAAGTTCAGAGTGCGTCAGATAAACAGAAAGCATTTACCAATCAAATCGTGGAAAAAGTTCGTGTACTGCGTTCCACGAATGACAATTGTCACTCTGAGTGTCTACAAGATTATCATAGTTTCCACTCAGAAATGTTGGACATGTTAGACAAACTCGGAAGTAAAGTGTCCAGAAGGGCAAATAAGTTAAAGAAAGTGAACGCCGAAAAGCTTGAAACATTACTTAACATGATTTTATTGTATGATCAGCAGGTTGTATCATTAGTGGAGAATATCGATAAAATGTTAGAGCATGTAAACTGCCAGAGAGATCAGTTGTTTATAGCCTTGAAGAAAAGCAAGAATCAAATGATTGAATCTGTCCAAAAATCCGAGCAGTTAACGTCAGAATTGTACATTGAGTTATTCCACTTTAGTTGTGACTTTTCTATCATACAATTGCTTGCCACAAACTGCAAGTTTGTAAGTTTTGAGGCAGTAGCACCTGTTTCTGAGGGATCTAGAGATATAAACAGCAATGCTAAAGAACATACATATACGGCTACGTGTAAAGAACTTATAAAGAGAAACAACAATGTCAGCCCAGAGCCAACAACAGCATCAACATCTAAAGGGTCTATAGAGAGAGACAGCAATGTCGCTTCAGATACGGCATCGCCATCAACATTTAAAGAATCCATTGAGAAAGACAACAGTGTCGGCCCAGAGCAAACAACAGCATCAACATCTAAAGGGACTATAAAGAAAAACAACAATGTCAGCCCAGAGCCAACAACAGCATCAACATCTAAAGGGTCTATAGAGATAGACAACAATGTCGCTTCAGATACGGCATCGTCATCAGCATCTAAAGAATCCATCGAGAAAGACAGCAGTGTCGGCCCAGAGCAAACAACAGCATCAACATCTAAAGGATCCATTGAGAAAGACAGCAATGTCGGCCCAAAGCAAACAACAGCATCAACATCTAAAGGGTCTATAAAGAAAATCAACAAAGTCAGCACAGAGCAAACAACAGCATCAACATCTAAAGGATCCATTGAGAAAAACAACAATGTCGGCCCAGAGCCAAGGACAGCATCAACATCTAAAGGATCCATTGAGAAAGACAACAGTGTCGGCCCAGAGCAAACAACGGCATCAACATCTAAAGGATCTACAGAGATAGACATCAAAGTCTGCACAGAGCAAACAACAGCATCAACATCTAAAGGATCCATTGAGAAAGACAACAGTGCCAGCACAGAGCAAATAACAGCATCAACATCTAAAGGATCCATTGAGAAAAACAACAATGTCGGCACAGAGCCAACAACAGCATCAACATATAAAGGATCCATTGAGAAAAAGAACAGTGTCGGCACAGAGCAAACAACAACATCAACATCTGAAGGGTCTATAAAGAAAGGCAACAATGTCGGAGTAGCATCAACAACACCAGCTGCAGCTGAAGAATCTATAGTGAAAGAGAGGCCGCATGGAACGAAATGTAAAGGAAACGAACAGAAGAACAAACACTTTAGACAAGAAGCACTTGCAAATGTTTGTGAGGCAACATCTTTGATGAACATCAAGTCGCCTGAAGACAAGTACAACTGCTGCATTTCTGGTATGGTGTTAATATCCCAATCAGAACTTATTCTGTCTGATTGGGACAATTCATGTCTTAAACTGATTGACATAGATCGAGGAAAAATAATCAAACGGCAATCTCTTAAATCGGATCCATGGGATGTAAGTTTGATTCCTGAGTCTCGAGTGGCTGTGTCTCTTCCAGGTACTCAGGAGATTCAAATCTACACTGCAGATCGGAATTTGCGTAACTGTAAAAGTTTACGAGTTGCGGGCAGATGTCGCGGACTAGATTGTTCGGGGTACGCAATTGCAGTATCTTTCATCGATCCAGCGATGGTTCAGATATTGGACTTGAGGGGTAATGTCATGAAGACTATTCAGCACGATTCTATAGGAAAATTGCTGTTTTGTGCACCGTTGTACCTTACAATCAGTCTTGATAACAAACGGATCTATGTTAGTGATAAAAGTAAAGGCACCATCACCTGTGTTGACTCGGAACTAGGCGTCTGCTGGGTCTATAAGGATGTGAAATTAGAGCTTCCATGTGGCTTGACATTGGAAGATAATCGATGCCTCTACGTATGCAGCTTGAAAAATCACACAATCCATGTGGTGTCTCCTGATGGTGTCTGTCGTGCCATCATACCTAACAGCCAATCTGGAGTCCAATGTCCACGAGCAGTGTGCTTCAGTGGGAACGAACACACATTGTATATATCAAGTGAATTACAAAAAAACTGCATCCAAAAACTCCGTTTGCAGTAGTGATTGTGTTACTTATTTACATCTCATTTTGATACAGTCTATCATTTCTGGCCTTGTAGTTTTGTATAATTACAGCAAAACCTCTTACATGTTCACACCACATACTTAAATTAATTATTCCGTAACCACTTTGCTGGATTGACATAAAAACCTTTGCTGGGGCACATATAGTGAAATTGAATATTAGCAATGTTGAGAATTGAAAGAAGTTAGACTTATGTTAGCTTAAGTCATTGCTTTCCAATCAATAAATTTATTAAGTACACAAAAGAAAGGAATGGAGAGGGGGCTAAGAGAGGAGAGTATGGGCGGGAGATTATGTAAAAGGAAATGAGATAAAGCCGTGATGGGAGGGAGGGAGTGAGAAAGAGAGAGAAGGGGATGGAGAGAGAGAGAGTGAGAGAGAGTGAGAGATTTGAGATGACACACTGATTTTATTGACTTTCAACATATGAGTTTGATTTAATTAAATCAGCGCTTCTGAGTTGATTTTGGATTTAATTAAGTTTAAATTAGGGTCCAATTAAGATTTGCTAGCTCGTGTTTGGACTAGTCTGTTTTGCCATATTGAACTCATCACTGTGTTTTTATTTAGTCTATTTTACTGAATTTTATATCAAATTTAACAGCTTTTATGAAGTATTTTAAATATCAAAATTATATTTTGATAGTTTAAAAGGTAAGAAATACTACAAGATACATTGTTCATTTTGTTTGAGGATGAGCCAATAATTTTATTTCATTTCTTTGTATTAATTATTTGTATTGTATTTATTGTATTTTAAAAAAAATAATTTCAAGAGCTTTCCAGTGTTGTATAGCTTTTAATGTTTGGACCACAAATGAAGAACTTACAAGAAAATAACATTTACGCTTCTATACAATTCATCTGAAAATCCCGTGAAGTTACCATCAAAGATGGCTGCCAAGATAAGGGAACTTCAATTTTGTGGAAACTTTATGTACCAAATATTGATCACATTGTTAAAAAGCAGTATGACTGTCTGAATAATAATTGGCGTCTGCGCTAAAGCGCGGTTCCCTTTATGGAATGCGTTAGAAATTTGGGAATAGGCTGCTGTTGTAGTTATCATGTCTGTCGAAACTGTATGGAGTACATTGGTGAACTGGAAATTGTCTCCCTTGTAAGTTAATATCCGAGGTATTCCAAACAGTAGGTCCTTGTAGTTGCAATTCTTGGACTTTATCGAATGTACTTTTGTAGATATTGCAATTACAAACAGTGAAAATTCTTACTTTTGAATAAATATAAGCTTAAAATTAATTTTAATACTTAAAGAGATATGTTATATTAAAAAGAAAAAGGAAATGTTTATTGATGATGGTTAACCTGGGTATCACAAGAAAGGCAGAAAGGTCACTTGGTCAGATCTCAGAAAAAGATTTTGATCACACTAGAGGCCACATTTATAGCTCAATCTTCACCAAACTTGATCAGATTGTTTGTCTGCACGAAATCTTGGATGTATATATTATTGGGTCACGTGGGTTCAAAAAGTAGGTCACTATGTCTCATTTTAGAAAAACTTAGTAAAAACAATTAGAGGCTGCATCACCACGTTGTCCACTATCTTTTAGCATATCTTATGCCTGTATTGTTCAATGGTAAGTACATAGAGCATCAACAATTATCTTGTACAAGGTTACAAGAACGGTTGCTATCAGGTGAATAAGGTTAACAACAAAAAACATTACACGTGATAACGTAAACCACCGAAGTTTCACGACGGCTTACTGAACTTTTATAAACTAACGTTATTCTGTACAAGGATCACTGAGATGTCCAGACGTGATCTACATGTTACAAAAATAAGTGTTCATTATATCATTAACCTTATCAGAATATATTATCTTATATGACCAGGCGATTGTGCGGACTGGAAATTTTGACAATCCATCAGCGGGGTGGATAGAACATATCTGCGTCTCTCAATTGTTCAAGTAAGATTACTTATGTTTGTTGAATTTTCGTTTTGACATTAATATGATTATCATTTAGAATCAAGTTACTAGTTTTTGCTTTATATTTCTAGTGTTTATTCTTCTATTATAATGATAAATGTCGGTAAAGCAAGTTTTTTTGCAATAAATATATGGACATCGTGCGAACTTAAACCACAAAAATAAATTACTCTTGGTATTTTTTCTGTAGAAAATGTGACACCTTCGTTAAAAGACCAAACTCCATGTGTTTCTTATTTCTTAATATGAAATAAGATAAGCCATGTAACACGTAGTCCGTGATCGCATAATTTTTTTAATCGAATACATAATGTTGTAATTGCAAAAAACAATCTTATGTATGAATTAATTACAACTTGAAACCTGAATTTCAGCATCTAAAACGGTCTTTACATAGAAAAAGTGTCGACTGTAATATGTCAGTTACTTTCTAACATACAAATCAAATTTTATATAAATCTATATATCTTACGTTCCTTTTTGGCCAATAAATAATGCTTTTCTCGTAGACACACGAAAGTTGTGTAGTGACTTTAAGAATTAAATAAATTCCTTTCTGCAATATTATCTCACAAAAGAGTAAAAATAGACAAAATATTGTTGTTTCTCCTTAAAATGTTCATTGTATAATAACTCTCCTTACCGCTGTTGTCAGTGTCACCATCTGTAGCAGATCAACTTTTTTAATTAACTATCCGTGTTAACAAATGCATCTTGAAAGCAAGATTTGCGGCAAGGTACATGGAAACGTTTGATTGGGCTGTGTCGCTGGAGTCAGAGTTATAAGAAAGATGTATTTTGGAGGCAGTAAGGATTGATCCTGCATGACATTAGCTACTAGTCTTCATGCCTGGGGGAAAGTAGTGGGTGTACAGAAACAAATTTTGAAGGGAGCTAGACACATCAGTTGTGATGATTTGGTTGGGGTTAATCGCTATTGTTTTGGACAGTCATAATTGTCATTTATTTCTCGTTTTTAATTGTTTTGTTCCATGACATTTTTTCATATACATTGCTTTAAATTTGAAACATTTCTGTTGTCTGTATTACAATTGTGTCAGTCAATATGAACTGTAGTGGAACAGAAAAATAATGTGTTTAAACAATATAACATTGTATATTTGCTTCGTCGACAAACACAATATTTAATATTATTAGACATTTTTGGCGTGTGACGAAAAAGGCAAATTATTAATTTGAAATTATGACAAAGACTTTATGCTAAACATCAATTTATAAATGTATAAAGTGAATATTAATTTCATTCAATGAAACCTTAACCACTGACATCTGAATGTACTATTATATAAAGTAGGTTGTCATGTCTGGCTGTCTTTTGTCTGAGATATCATGTCGATTAAACAGAAAAGACCTTCCTATCTTATCTGTATTGCTCTAGAAATCATAATGCCGCACCAATTCTCCTTTTGGCATTATAATTTAAAACTACCACTGGTTCATAGCATAATTATAGTATTCTCATGAATATTCTGTTAAGATTAAGTCAAATTTCATAATTTTGTCACTTTAAATAAAAGAAGATGGTGACGGACTTATTCGGTCGTCTGTATCTGGTTCAATCGTACTGGTTTGAAAGTGCATGTATCACAACTTTAAACAATTAAAGTGCTACTTCAGCTGCATGTATTATTGTAATTGTTGTGTGCTTGACAAAACGTGATTTCTTAAAAAAACATAACGTATGTGCCTTTGTCGGTAAGATTTGATAGGGTTGTACTTAAATAATGGTGGGTGACATTTTTCAATAATACAATTAATTATCAAGCGTTGATTGCAATGTTTCTATGTGACCTGTATTCTTTCCAATGATTGCAAGCAATTTTTACAATACATCATGATGGAGATGTAACCGGCGCATGTATTACAAAACCGGTAAAATAAGGTGATATTTGCAAGCAGTTAAGTAATTATGTCTTTCTGGCTCTTCTCTATTTTATTGTTTTCACTTTTAATTGCATAATACCCCACAGTGATTATATTTCATGTGGAAACCTTTCAAGTACAGAACTTCGATCCCTGAGCATTGAAGTGCAATCGACCACAGATCCAGTATACCTCTGATTGTTTCATAAAGTAGTAACAGCTCCCTTGCTAAACGATTAACAAAATAGTAAGGTAGTTTAACATCTGGTTTGTCGGACCGATGTCAAGATAAGGCAACATTAAGGACATTGAATGCACTTTATCTGCTTTAAGTGTGCACGTCTCCAGATATCTAAAACACTGCTGCTGGAACGGTAAACCAAATAAACTCTTTATCATACAATTATATATGTATTTAGTTTTTAACCACGATACATGAAGTATTAAATGAGAACATGAAACTTCGTTTTTCATAAACCAAATGACGCCTTTATTGACACTTGTATGTGGTTCAGTTTGTAAATGTTTTTTTAATTTCAAAAAGTTATTGTATATCTAAACTTGATCTTGATAAGGACCATCAACTCATTGAGTATATAGAGCATGTATATTAAGACTGTGATGCTTTTGCAGAACCCCACCATGCGCTCATATGTCTGAGTTTTGTCTTGTTTCCCTTTTAAGATGAAATCGCTAAAACGTTCTACGTATGTTCCTTCATATTGGCGAGATGTAAGTTGTCCGGCTTATGGTAATGATATTATAACAGGTTGACATACATTTTGAAGAAACAGTCACTTGTCTGGGCGCTTCTTGTAAAATTGATGTATGCTGTTCATCGTTTAGAAATATGCAAATATAGGTTAGAAACTGGGCGCATGCTAATAAAGGTGCTGATATGAATTAGTACACGCCAATGTATGTGATATTTCTGTGATAAATAAGTAGATTAACCTATTTTGTTATAAAAATAATCTGCTAAACGACGTTTGTTCGTATTTATCTAAATGTTTTTTATAATGATGCAATATAAAGATAAACGGCAATTAATATCATCGGACATACGGAGTACGGATTTAAACATCATGACAATATATACATCATTGTTGGTTGTATAACTGCTTAATTTGTTGCAATGTAACCATTAAAAAATAGAAATATTTGAAACTACAAGTCTAAACATAATCGTTATTAATGAACATATCAACAAAGGCACTACAGTTTATATCTGTGGGCATGCAGGATATGGACAGAAACAGACATGACGAAATGACTGTCTCCATTACTATTATACATCTGGTAATTGTAATGTAATTTAACAACCTTTTCGAATATTTTAACCATTATCTCTACCCGTCTTTAAATAATACATTTTAAGCAATATACCCATATCTGCACAAGAATACATGTCCGTGGGCATAAAGGGACATACGGGCATACTGGATACGGATATGTACATAAGTGCAACATTTTTTTCATCATTGTTTTTATATGATACAAAATACTGATAAAAACAAAAAACCTATTTGATACAATATTGGAGATATGGGTCATTGATATGGATATATGAAATGTTATTATGGGGTTACGGCATATTAAACAGGATATACATGATATAAACATGGTGATATGGGATATGGACAATGGGATGGTGGACAAGGAGATGGACATGGACATAAGAAAACAGATCACCGACATGGTGATTCAGGACATTGACTTGGAGATACAGGACATGGACAAGGGGACACATTATATAAACATGGAGATATAGGAATGGACATGTTGATTCAGGGCATTAACATGAAATATTTGGTATGGAAATAGGGGAACAGGAAATAGACACGGAGATACAGAATATGGACATAAGAATACAGGACATGGTGATACAGGACTTTGACATGGACATTGAGACACATTATATAAAGATGGACTTGGTGATACAGGACATGGGGATAAAGTACATGGACAAGGAGACAAATGATATAAACATGGAGATATAGGATACGGACATGTTGACACATGGCATTAGCATGGAGATATGAGTATGGACATAGGGATACAGGAAATAGACACCACTTCCAAGATGACCCAGACATACCATTTATAGAAATGGGCATGATTTTACATTTTTTTAGACAGGGCAGAGGTAATCACTGTTTCTCAGACCCTAGGCTGTTACCTTGAATGTATACATTGTGTGGTATTATCATCATCATTGTTCTTGTAACGGTTCCCCTCGTTGAAGGTAGGCATTGTATCATATTAGCATCATCAGTTTTCTTTTATAACAAATGCACCCTTTTTATTTATTGATTGCTTTTGACTTTTGAAAAAAGCTATGACAGTCGCATTTGTACATGCATGTGAAGGCCTGCACTGAATGTCTTGAATGACTACTCTACTAAACGTGTACTTTCCGGGTAGCGTATACGGAAAATTTGTCGACTCATCGAAAGGTACATTGTTAATTCTACCATCATATCGGAGAGGGGGGGGGTCCCTTCTCTTGCTTTGAGAAAATATATAAAATTCACTTGCAAAGTTTTAATAGTTCTTATTCTCTCGTTAAATTTCCGCAGTTTGTTTTTACAGTTCTTGATGAACCTGTAAATATACGCCGATATTCGCATAAGCATCCATAATGAGTTGTTTTGGTGACATCTACCACGATCGCGTTTAATTTTTTATTTCCTCTCTTTTCTTGCTTAGGCTTCCTTAGACCTTGTACTGAAGGGTTCTTTCGCGTTTTGCTACTGGTGATTATTGGGCTTCTCCTTTGTCTTCCCAGTCCTGCTCGTCGAAATAAATACATCAGTCTTTTCAAATACATGTATGAAAATCGATATGCTAATATGCAACGTCAATATAGGTGTGAATCAACATAAGGTTTATGTTATTAGTCTTTACTGATGTTGTTCAGTGACAAGGCAGAATCCTTAAGGAGCCGAGTACCTTTAATCAACATTCATTTATGTGCATAAACACAATTGAAACCGTCTCCAGATAACTGAAATACTGTTGGTGGGACGATAAACCCAATAAACAAAACAAACAATTGAAACAATCCTTTATATCGGTTAATAGAACTCTAAGTAAGTAATTATTTTGACTGCATGGTTATTTAAATGCTTTCACTAAGAAGAAAATCGATCAGTACATTCTTTTAAATAAACAGACATTTTATCAGTTAAAGAATAGACGGGGCCTTTAACGTCTATGCTGAAGCTGTTACCTATGTTTTTAATCTTTATCTATACATGAAGCGCATTGAGTTACAGTACATGGTAAAAGGATAGTCCATTATAATGTTAAGGTGGAACAACTAAACACTTTATACGTCATAATACCAGACCCCAATTTGACAGCTTATAATCAAAGTCAGCAATAAGGTCGTCCAAATTGACTGAATTTAAGCTACACAACGACAGATAAAGAAAGCGTTTTTAATAGTATGTTTAGTTTACAGAAAGCTATTCTACCCTTAAGTGGATCAGTTTACTATGACCGATCAACAATGCCTTACCGAGCATGTAAAATGTTATTCAATGTATTGATCCGGGTGTTTCAGTACACCTCATTCGGGATCCACGACGTGGAATTTGTTTGATATTTAAGAACAGCAATGCTCACAATGTATGTCATGGTACTATCATAAGATCATATTTACTTCTCAAGTACACGGGAATAATCTGTTTTAAATGTATGTAATATATTTATGTTTACGTTTGGGATGGACAGATAAGTTAATAAAGGTAAGGTTTTCAATTTTACCTTATGTTGGTAATGACACAACCTTTCCATCAAGGTAAAACCTCATTTATATTTTCTTTAAAATTATGCAAAAATAGTATTTGTAAGTAGAAAATATTGATAAAATTGTATTTTACAGATTTTAAGTAGGCTAATGTATGGCATTGCTTTGCTTAAATTTCCATATCGGTATTTTGATTAGTACAGTATCGGAGAATGATCACTCTCAGTATCACCTGCTTTGTCATCATCATTATCTTTTCACCATCTTCATAAATCGCCTCCTGTTATGCATCATGAGCCTTCTAAATCCTCCTGCTTCTCGTCATCATCATTATTTATCTCCTTTCTTATTTTATAGTTCTCCTCCTATTTTTTTCTTTTTCTCGTCTTTGTCAGTTTTATCATGGTCGTCATAAACACAAACACAACCATCATCATTATCTTCCTTCTCCCCCTCCTCATGATCATCTAAATTGATCATCACCATCATCATTATCATCATCGTCATTGTCATCATCATCATCGTCATGATATATTATCACGAATATCATCATTGTCATCATCAACAGTAGCAACATCATTATTATTGTCATCATCAATACTATACATCAACGTAGTATGAAGTACAAAATGCCATTTTTGTTTGCTTGCAAGTTTATACGGATTATATTTTTATCTTCACATAACGCAAACAAAACATCTATGGGTATGATGAATGTTACCCTGTTTATAGCAACATAGCTCTGCATGTTAACTAAAAGGTAAAACAAGCGCTTAATGTGTCGTTATACACACAAGCATGTTTGTCCCTTCATTATTAAATCATAGAATCCCAATAATCTAGTCGAATACTATTCGTAGTTTTATATGGTATATGCTATATTAGTAAAACGCTGGTCTACATGATATAATGGTATCGAATACTATTCGAAGTTTTATATGGTATATGCTGTATAAGTAAAACGCTGGTCTGCATGATATAATGGTATCGAATACTATTCGTAGTTTTATATGGTATGTGCTGTATTAGTAAAACACTTCTCCATATGACATGATGGTATCGATTACTATTCGTAGTTCTATTTGGAATGTGCTGTATAAGTCAAACACTGGCCGAAAAGATATTATGGTATCAAATACATTTCGTAGTTTTATATGGCATATGTTGTATAAGTAAACCACTGGTTCATATGGTATAATTGTATCGAATACTAATCGTAGTTTTATGTGGTAAATGCTCTATTATGAAAACATTGGTCCATAGGATATAATGGTGTCAGATACTTTTCGTAGGTTTATATGGTATATGCTGTATTAGTAAAAAAAATATGTAATCATTCGTATGCATAGCATGTATTTCGTTCATTAATCTTCTCACACATTTTCGATTTGATTATTTTCTATGTTGATAACTGAGGGAAGAACAATAATGACGATAATGTGATTATTTTCATATTGATTGTTGATGAATAATTGATAATGATAGTAAGGTTATTGTTCTTTTCTTTTCTTTGTGCCAATGTTTTTTATCTTTTAATCCATATGCCTTAATGGTTTTCACCTAGAACGCCACAAATTACCATTTAAACCGTCTCCTTAAAAACATATGTGATTGTTTTGTCCAACAGCAGGTCTTGAAATAATTTTACATTAAAGTGTGCCTGTTTATTTCTGTTGTGTTAGACTGTTATTTTCTTAAACATATTTAATCAAAAATGTGCCAGATATCTTCAACACAATTATACCTTTTCTTGTTTTTTCTCGGCCTGAATGAACGTCGGAGCTAAGGCAAATATAAAATTATAATTTATATAACTTTATAAAGTTAATTATATTTAGCATTAAGATATTTGTAAGCAAATTAAGTTTAAAACTAGCACACACATGCCACATATTTTTAATATGCTAATTAATAGTAATAGCGAGTATGCTCTCCCTAGGATCAATTGTAGCTCAGTTGCCATCCAGTTCACCTGTAATAGACTTTTGCCAACTCTGATCACTCTGATCACTTTAGTTCAATCAGAATGTATGGGGTTAAATGAAAGGATGTGACCATAGAGGTTGAAACGCGACACAGAGGCAGACTGACCTGAAATATAAAAGTATACGAACAGCAATAAACCGATTAGTACAGGTTGAGGAAAAAGTAGATACGTCACACATGTAAATATGGACATACTTTAACTGATGCATGTCTACAGTACATGTCATGAATGACTATAAATACGTGCATCATCCATTTTTCTTAATGTGCTACTAACACTGGATTATCACTAGAGCTTCTATAAACATTGTTATCCTACTCACAAGTTAAGTTCAGAATAAGATCCTTAATCTGTCTGATTCTGTCGGTAAGAAACTCAAACTTGAAAGTATACACGAACGCGGACCAGTTCACGCGGTGTATTCTATTTACAGATGGACATTCCGTGTTAGAAGCGCCCTCTTGCGTCTTAATGTTGAACTGGTGTAATGCATTGTACATTTTACATTAGAGATTTGCGCCTTTAGATAAGTAACTTGTAAATTAGATGGGGTTAATTTGAAACGTAGTCGTGATTTTGTTGTGAAATTGTTGAAAAATAATGTTAAAATGTGAACACTTTCATTTGATATATAAAATTAGGTATATAATTTGATAGCAGTATTAAGCATACGCGGTGTTGCAATTTACAAAGTGACATTTGAAGTAAAATATCTGTGTATTGAAAGTTAGAAATAGTCATTAGAATATGGGCGGATATCCCCTTCCATATTGAAACTTTGCCAGTTTCATTCGTGTGCCTAAACAAACCTGACATGTATTGATCCACATGGGGATATATTTCTTGTAGAATTTGCAACTTTTCTCTTTAAATAGGACAGTCAAGACAGGTTTAACGGTTCAGTGTACACCGACCAGGTATATAGGCTATTTCGATGTTGAAACCGCCCCAATGTCAATGTGCTCAGTGTGCCTAAACAAACCTGATATGCATCACTCCAAACTCGGATCAGATTACACAATAAAGTATAAAACGCTGGCAAAACTGGATTTGTAACTGGATTTGTAAACTCGACGAAATGGGGATTAATGCGGCAGATAGATATGGTATAGATATGATCCGCGAACCCGCACACCCAAGACTTGTTTTTGGTAATGTTCGTTATGGTGTCTAAAAAAAGAAAATCTTTGATGTACATACAAATAAACTTATTTAGGCAATATGAAAACTGAAAGTTTCCATGGCAGCCATCATGAAATTTTGATAGGAGGGTTTATTTTAAAAAATGAGTATAACTTAAAAGGATGCTGACAGTAGAACTGGTACTCAATTAATGGTTATTGAATGGCCATTAAGGTCATTTGCCTATTATGCAAATTAACACTTAACAATATTTATAAATTTTAATGATTATCTAAAAATGGATTTTGTTTTTAAAAGTTGATCAGATTCGTTTTATTTAAAGCAATATTTAAACAAACTCAATAGTTTCTAAAGTTTTATACATGCCACCACTTGTGTTACACACTTTTGTTGTAAGTTTCATATGATTTTGTTCATTTTATATTTGTTTTTTATGATTTTTTAGGTCAATTGAGCATCACGTGCTCAAGACGAGCTTTACTGATACCGCTTAGTCCGTCGTCCGACGCCCGTCTTGCGGCGTCAACATTTTAGCTTGTGAACACGCTAGAGGCAATAGTTTTTATCCAATCTTCATCGAACTTGGTCTAAATATTTGTCAGCATAAAATCTTGGATGAGTTCATTATGGCGTCACATTGAGTCAAAAAGTACACCACTAGGTAAAATTTTAGGAAAAAGCTTGGGAATACACTACAGACCCTATTTATCGCCCAATCTTCACCAAACTTGGTCAGAATGTTTACCTGCATGAAATCTTGGATGAGTTTGTAACTGGGTTACGTGGGGTCAAAAAGTAGGTCACTATGTCAAATCTTAGAAAAGCTGGGGAACACACTACAGACCCTATTTACCGCCCAATCTTCACCAAACTTAGTCAGAATGTTTGCCTGCATGAAATTCCGGATGAGTTTATTATTGGGTCACATGGGGTCAAAAAGTAGGTCACAATGTCTGATCTCAGAAAAAGATGTTGAATACACTAGAGACCGAATTTATATTGCATAATCTTCACCAAACTTAGCCAGAATGTATGTCTACATGAAATCTTGAATGAGTTCGTTATTAGGTCATGTGGGGTCAAACAAGAGGTTACTAGGTCGAAACTTAGAAAAAGCATGTGAACACACTAGAGGCCACATTAATAGCTCAATCTTCACCAAACTTGCTCAGATTGTTTGTCTGCATGAAATCTTGGATGTATATATAATTGGGTTACGTGCGGTCAAAAAGTAGGTCACTGTCCCATTTTAAAGAAAACACTTAGAGGCTACATTGATTGCCTAATCTTTACCAAACTTGGCCAGAATGTTTGCCAGTATGAAATCTTATATATGTTTGGAAGTGGGTCATTTGGATACAGTATGTTACTAGGTAAAATTCTACAAAATGTTATCAACACAGTGGCCACACTAATGGTCCAATCTTCACCAAAGATTTCTAAAGAAAATAACTCTTAATTATTTGACACCAGATATAAGCCTACTAAAAGCCTGTGTCCTCAGGTGAGCAATTAAAGGCCGTCATGGCCCTCTTGTTAGTTTTTAGTTGTGTTTATTTTTTGCTCATTCAATCTTAATGCATAATTAGACTGTTTATAACTAACAATAACTCGAAGAATAATAGGTTTGTGAGTTAGCCCTAATAAATATTCATGAATCTTATTTAAAAGGTAAAATGAATATATTTTAATTGCTTTAATTTTATTTAAGGTCTTTATATTTCTAAGTCACATTCTTATAAAGTAAAATAAAATCTGTTGTTGACTAGTACCAGTTATTTCTCATGAAAATTAATTCATGATAATTGGTAATACTTTAACAATATAATGTTATAGCGTTTTTGAATGTCTCCTTAGAAATGAAAAACAATAATTTATTCCATTGTAAAATGCTTGAATGTCTTTCAGATCTCAAATAAATGGTTTTTGTAAAAAATTTTTAATTGTATGTCTAATTCTTACACTGAAATAAAATGAACTTAATCAAAGCGATGAATAAAAAGATCAAGGTTATATGGTAAAACAATACTTTCCTTCTGGTGTCTAATACTTTATCTTTTCAATTAATGGTACTATTTATTTACCATAACTACTTATGAGCCGAGCCAGAGAACACATATGTTGTTCTTCATTTAGCCTTTCGTTTGGATTTAAGAAAAAGCAATAGCTTCATTAAAGCTTCAAGTTAAACGTACCTTAGAGAGAAATCTGGTTTATTGGGGCATCAGATATAAGTGGAAGTTAAAAGATATATTAGGATGAGCTCGTTAATTTAGATTAAATTTCCTTGTGAGGCTATAATAAAAAGAAAATCTGAAGGTGGTATGACAGAGTAGATTCTTTTAAGGCATTTTAAAATTAAACGTATATTTCACAAGTGACTTTGGTCTCCTGATTTTTTTAAGGTATATGTGAAAACATTAACAAGTAATGTATGACTCTTAACAACATGCTGTCTGTAGCCACCAAATATGCTTCCAGATCATAAAGCCCCCCTGATGATTTACCCAAATGACGTGAATTTAAAATGTCAAGCAAAGGTTTTGTCAATTAATGTATGGTGGGGCATTTCTAGGACGTATGGGCTCGGGGTTTTAAGTCCAATGTTTAACAAGAAGTCAATATTGATGTAAGAAAGCACAGAAAACTGCCTGACCACCTCTGGTTATAACTCGGATGTTCATGTTGGCTAATTTGCATGAATAATCATTTTAAATCTTAAGTTTTGTGACAGCCTTCACTTAAAGAACGATATAAAAATTATTATTTAATGTGTTGGTTAGTTATAAGCAGTCCTCTAGCCAAACTTAGACGAACATTTGTTAGACTGGTAGGGGTATATGTATAACTTTAGAAACTGTAGAGTTTCTTTGAAAATTGCTTTCAAATAACCTTAGCAATTTTTCAAAAATACAGTCTACCTTAAGACTCTCATTACAATATATGAATATGCATGTTGGCTAATTTGCGTAATAAGTTATTTCAAATCTAAGTTTAGTGATAGCCTTCGCCTAAAAGACGATGCAAAAGTATTAAGCAAAGTTATGATAAGTTTAGTTATAAGCAGACTTCTATCCAAATTACGCATTACGATTGAATTAGAACATTTTGGACGAAAATAAATTAAAAAAAAACATTATAAAATAATTAAATAAACCAAATCATATGAAACCAACATGTGTTAGACAAGTAGGGATATGTGTATAACTTTATAAACTGTTAAGTTTGTTGGAATATTGTTTTAAATAAAAAGAATCTAATCAACTTTTAAAAAATAAAGCCTGTTTTAAGATTCCATTAAAATTTAAAAATATTCATAAGTGTTAATTTGCATAATTGACACATGACTATAATTACCATTCAATGACTGCGTAACTTTTTCATACTTTTATCACCATTTTAGCTAACTTGAGCACAACGTGCTCAAGATGAGCTTTTGTGATGCTGCTTCGTCAGTCGTTCGTCGTCAACATTTTAGCTTGTGTACACACTAGAGGCCACAGTTTTTATACAATCTTCATCAAACTTGGTCAGAATGTTTGTTTGCATAAAATAAAATCTTGTAGAAGTTCATTATTGGGTCACCTGGGGTCAAAAGTAGGTCACTAGGTCAAATTTTAGGGATAAGGATTAGCTGGCATTTTTGCCGATACTGCGCAGCGACATTTCTATCATTATAGCACAGGGGCACTTATGAGATGCCTAGGGATTGAACCCGGCCGGTCCATTATACTGACACCGACGAGTCAGACGTAATGCTGTCCCCTTAGCCCCAAGCGTTAGGAGGGAAGCCACTACTACCAACTTTAAAGTCTTTGGATTGACCCGACCGGGGTCCGAACCCACGACCTCCCGATCCGCAAGCCGACGCTCTACCAACTGAGCTATTGCGACCGGTCAAATTTTAGGAAAAACTTGTGAACACACTAGAGACCACATTCATACCCCAACATTCACCAAACTTGGTCAGAATCTTTGGCTGCATGAAATCTGGGATAAGATCGTAACTGGGTCACGTGAGGTCAAAAGTAGGTCACTAGGTCAAATTTTAGAAAAAGCTTGTGAACACACAAGAGACCACATTTGTAGGCTAATCTTCATCAAACTTGATCAAAATGTTTGTCTGCATAAAATCTTGGATGAGTTTATTATTAGGCTACTTGGGTCAAAAAGTAGGTCACTACGAAAAATCTTAGAAAAAGCTTGTGAAAACCATTAAGAGACCACATTGAACGCCCAATCTTCACCAAACTTAGTCAGTATGTTTGCCAGTATGAAATCTTACATATGTTTCGAAGTGGGTCATTTGAATTCAGTAGGTTACTTGGTAAAATTCTAGAGATTGTTGTCAAGCCAGTGGCCATAATAAAGGTCCAATCTTTACCAAAGATTTCTAAAGTAAATAACTCTTAATTACTTGATGCCAGATTTTAGCCTACTAAAAGCCTGTGTCATCAAGTGAGCGATAAAGGGCCATCATGATCCTTTTGTTTGAAATGTTAAAGGCATTTTTTCTAAACATACCTATCAAAATTTCTTGATGGTTGCCATACAAACCATTCGCTTTCATGTTAGCCCAAATTAGTTTATTTTTGAGCACATTAAGGATTCTGTTTATAGACACCCTTACAAATATTTTGGTATCCATGAAAAAGGTCTAGAATGGTGGGGGTGCGCGGAAACCATATCTAGCTGCCGGACTAGATGCTTTATGGGGAAACTTAAAATGCGTATACAATGTGAAGTTATCATAACATGCTGAGAAACAGGCTATCAACCAAGGATTTAACGTCACGACCATATCTGAATAGGGAACATAAATGCTAAGACGTGATTAACATGATACAAAAAAGATAACTTTGTAACTTAACTGAAGCCAGTATTTGTTACACAAATGGATACAAAATGATTTACTGACTTATCTAAATTAGGAGAAAAACTGTGCGGAAGAGAGACCGGTATTTAAAGGTAGGTGAGCAATTGTACGTTGTCTTGCACTATAAGTAGTAAAAAAACAAAGGAATCACCGTCTACTTATTGAACGGATGCTGGCGATGTGAATCTCTATCGATCAAAACAATATTGAACATTTAATGTCATTGTAAGTCAAGTCTCGCAACTGGCATCCGATATATCAGATATACAGATGAAGGAATCGACGTCAACGTCGTAGTCAATCCTATCATCATCATCATCATCATCATCATTACAATCATCATCGTCATCATCATCATCATCATTAATCAACATCATCATCAACATCATCATCTACATCTTTCTCGTCAAAATCGCCATTTTAAGTCACACAGAGATGACGTCAGCTAAATGCATGATTCAAAATATTTCAAAAACAGTATTTGTCACTTAAAGGAAATTATGTGTAGCACCAATACCCTCTTTAACTTTTCTTCTAAACCCCCCTGCTCCTCGTCATCATAAAAACTATCATACTTTCTTATTTTTCACATGGTCATTCTCTCCTTTTTCTTGTCTTTATTTATCCTGGCCTTATAACCACAAACATCAGCATCATCATTATGTTTATCCTCCTTCTTATCATCATCATCATCTCAATTCAGCCTCAGCATCCCCAACAAAAACAACATCTTCTTTATCATTATGTTTATCAACATTAGCAACATTATCATCATCCGCATCACCCTCATCTTCTTCACTATCATAAGCTCCAGCACCAACAGAGTCAACTGTTTTTCTTTTCTTCTTTATCACAGCATTCTTCCCAGTATTATCCTAATCATCGTTATCATTATAGGCCTTCTTTGTTTAATCTTCTTTTTCTTACTTTTTTATCAACATCATTAAATTCCTCTTCCTCATGTAAATCATCATTACCTTCACACATATAAATATATTCCAGTGACATGGAGGTGTCGTGGGTTACCGGGAATGTGACACAATCTTATCACGATGACGACAATAACCAGTGTGCACAGTGTGAAGAAGAATCGGGACAGGTCTCGCCCTCCGCGGGATTCTGTAAGACCTGTAATGACTTCCTATGCAGTGTCTGTATCAAACAACACAGGACATTTCGAGGAACCAGATATCACGAACTTCTAGAAGGTGAAAACATGCCTCTCAAGAGACCGACTCCTACTGACGTGGAGCAATGTAGTGTACACCAGGACAGAGCGGTTGAGATGTATTGTTTGGATGAGGATATACTTGGATGCACTCTGTGCTTTTCCATTGGACACAGAATGTGCCAGAATATTGATCTGATTTCAAATCTTTCAAAAGATGTTGAAATTTCTGAAGACATGAAAGAAATTCAGAGTGCGTCAGATAAACAGAAAGCCTTTTCCAATCAAAACGTGGAGAAAGTTCATGAACTGCGTTCCACTAATGACAATTGTCACTCTGAGTGTCTACAAGATTATCATAGTTTCCACACAGAAATGCTGGACATGTTAGACAAACTCGGAAGTAAAGTGTACAAAAGGGCAAATAAATTAAAGAAAATGAACGACGAAAAGCTTGAAAAATTACTTAACATGATCTTATTGTATGATCAGCAGGTTGTATTATTAATGGAGAATATCGATAAAATGTTAGAGCATGTAAACTGCCAGAGAGATCAGCTGTTTATAGCTTTGAAGAAAAGCAAGAATCAAATAATTGAATGTGTCCAAAAATCCGAGCAGTTAACGTCAGAATTGTACATTGAGTTATTCCACTTTAGTTGTGATTTTTCCATCAAACAATTGCTTGCCACAAACTGCAAGTTTGTAAGTTTTAAGACGGAAGAACAACCTGTTTCTGAGGGATCTAGAGATATAAACGGCAGTGCTAGAGAACAGACATGTACGGCTACATGTAATGAACTTATAAAGAAAAACAACAATGTCAGCCCAGAGCCAACAACAGCATCAATATATAAAGTGTCTATAGAGACAGACAGCAATGTCGGCACAGAGCCAACAACAGCATCAACATTTAAAGGGTATATAAAGAAAAACAACAATGTCAGTCCAGAGCAAACAACAGCATCAATATCTAAAGGGTCTGTAAAGAAAAACAACAATGTCAGCCCAGAGCAAACAACAGTATCAACATCTAAAGGATCTACAGAGAAAAACAACAGTGTCTGCACAGAGCAAACAACATCATCAACATCTAATGGGTCTATAAAGAAAGGCAACAATGTCAGCTCAGAGCAAACAACAGCATCAAAATCTGAAGGATCTATAGAGAAAAACAACAGTGTCGGCACAGAGCAAATAACAGCATCAACATCTAAGGGGTCAATAAAGAAATGCAACAATGTCGGAGTAGCATCAACAACGCTTTTTCCAGCTGAAGAATCTATAGTGAAAGAGAGGCCGCCTGAAACGAAATGTAAGGGAAATGAACAGAAGAACAAACACTTTAGACAAGAAGCACTTGCAAATGTTTGTGAGGCAACATTTTTGATGAACATCAATTCACCTGAAGACAAGTATAACTGCTGCATTTATGGTATGGTTTTAATATCACAATCGCAACTTATTCTGTCTGATCGGAACAATTTATGTCTTAAACTGATTGACATAGATCGAGGAAAAATAATCAAACGGAAACCTCTTAAATCGACTCCATGGGATGTAAGTTTGATGCCTGGGTCTCGAGTGGCTGTGTCTCTTCCAGAAAATCAGGAGATTCAAATCTACACTGCAGATCGGAGTTTGCAATACTGTAAACATTTATGGGTTGCAGGCAGATGTCGCGGACTAGATTGTTCCGGGGACACAATTGCAGTATCTTTCATCGAGCCAGCGATGGTTCAGATATTGGACTTGATGGGTAATGTCATGAAAACTATTCAGCACGATACTTCAGGAAAACTGCTATTTTGTGCACCGTTGTACCTTACAGTCAGTCTTGATAACAAACGGGTCTATGTTAGTGATAAAAGTAAAAACACCATCACCTGTGTTGACTCGGAACGAGGCGTCTGCTGGGTCTATAAGGATGTGAAATTAGAGCTTCCATGTGGCTTGACATTGGAAGAAAATCGATGCCTCTACGTATGCAGCTTAAATAATCACACAATCCATGTGGTGTCTCCTGATGGTGTCTGTCGTGCCATCATACCTTACAGCCAATCTGGAGTCCAATGTCCACGAGCAGTGTGCTACAGTGGCAACGAACATACATTGTACATATCAAGTGAATTACAAAATAGTGACCAAAGAAACTGCATCCAAAAACTCCGTCTGCAGTAGTGGTTGTGTTACTTATTTACCTCTCATTTTGATACTGTCTCACATTACTGGCCTTGTAGTTTTGTATAATTACAGCAAAACCTCTTACATGTTCACACCATTCCGTAAACACTTTGCTGGATTGACATAAAAACCTTGCTGGTGCACATATAGTGAAATTGGATATTAGCAATGTTGAGAATTGAAAGAAATTAGACTTATGTTAGCGTAAGTCATTGCTTTCCAATCAATAAATTAATTAAGTACGCACAAGAAAAGAATTGAGATTGAGAGGGGGCTAAGAGAGGAGAGAATGGGCGGGAGATTATGTAAGGAAATGAGATAAAGCCGTGAAGGGAGAGAGGGAGTGGGAAAGAAAGAGAAGGGGATGGAGAGAGAGAGAGAGAGAGAGAGAGAGAGAGAGAGAGAGAGAGAGAGAGAGATTCGTGCTGACACACTGATTTTATTTAGATTATTTAGACTTTAAACATATGATTTTGACTGAATTAAATCAGCGCTTCTGAGTTGATTTTGGATTTAATTAAGTTTGAATTAGGGTCCAATTAAGATTTGATCGCTCGTGTTTGGACTAGTCTGTTGTGCCATATTAAACTCACCACTGTGTTTTTATTTTTCAGTCTATTTTACTGAATTTTATATCATATATAACAGCTTTTATGAAGTATTTTATGTATAAAAATTTATTTTGATAGTTTTAAAAGGTAAAACTATACAACCAAAAAAGATACACTGTTCATTTTGTTTGAGGATGAGCCAATAATTTATTTTATTTCTGTGCATTAATTCTTTGTATTGTATTTATTGTATTTTAAAAATATTAATTTCAAGAGCTTTCCAGTGGAGTATAGCTTTTAATGTTTAGACCACAAATGAAGAAATTACAAGAAAAAAGCATTTACCCTTCTATACAATTCATCTGAAAATCCGTTGAAGTTACCATCAAAGATGGCTGCCAAGATAAGGGATCTTCAATGATGTGGAAACTATATGTACCAATTACTGATCACATTGTTAAAAAGCAATATGACTGTCTGAATAAAGCCTTAAACGGATTCTCTTCTCTACTCTTCTGTCCAACCCTAGATACACAGTACTTCCTTCACTTTTTGCCTTACATTTAAACGAAAAACATATCTGTACACCTTTTATTCACCAAACTCACCCTTATGCATTCTTTCACTTTTGACCTTTTCTACCATGATTTAAAACGATTTATTTTCATGCTGAATGTTGTCCTTATGTTTACTTTGTAAACCAGAACCTAATAAAGTATTGTATTGCATCGCATTGCATTGTATTGCATTGTATTGTATTGTATTGTATTATATTGTATTGACTGTCGGAATAATAATTGGCGTCTGCGCTAAAGCGCGGTTCCCTTTATGGGAATACGTTAGAAATTTGGGAATAGGCTGTTGTTGTAGTTATCATGTCTGTCGTAACTGTATGGGGCACATTGGTGAACTGGAAATTGTCTCCCTTGTTAGTTAATATCCGAGGTATTCCAAACAGTAGGTAGGTCCTTGTAGTTGGAATTCTTGGACTTTATTGCCTATACTTTTGTAGATATTGCAATTACAAACAGTGAAATTTTTTTATATTGGGATAAATATAAGCTTAAAATTAATTTAAATACTTAAAGAGATATGTTATTTAAAAAAGAAAATGAAAATGTTTATTGATGATGGTTAACCTGGGTATCACAAGAAAGGCAGAAAGGTCAACATACACTACATAGAGTACAAGCATTAAAACTGAGTAAAACAAATGGAAGGACCTACTTGCATGTAGGGATTATTCAGGGTAGACTATTCATTAATGTCTCTCATTGGAAAAAGTCTATTTCTTAAAAATGGCCGAAGTGTTGCGAGTGGTTATTAGGTGTTACAGATTTGTACCATTTCAATTTCTTACCACGTATATAACGTACCGATTTTAGCAACTTGATCCACGTGAGTTAAGCAGGTTTTATTCTCTTCCTTTAGTAGTGCAGTACATGGGTTTTAAAATTGTTATTCGTCCAATATTTCTTAAATGAAATTCTTAAAAGATTAGTTGTGTTATTAAATTAACTGTTTGATACATTTAGACAATATGCAATACAAATTGTGCAGCATATGCTATGTCCATGTGATAGTCAATTGTTCCATCATATTTTCAGCTCACTTTAAGTCAGAGTACTCTTCGGATGTACGGCGTTGTCGTTCGCCAGTTGACGTACTGTCTTTTTTCAATCAATATTGGACGCTCGTTACAAACAAACACGACATATATGTTTATACTTTAAACCAATACCTTAGTCGTTATAAAGACGACTTTGAACATAAACTTTGTTGATAGACTATACTAATAGAAAAAAAATGCTAAAAATCTTCAGTCATTCTAACTCTACAAAAAGCGAGATAGTGGATACTGCTAAAATAGATATCCACGTTAGACGACGAATTGATTTGTTTACCCTCGATCGGCCCGGATCAACCCGCCCCCCCCCCCCCCCCCCCCCAATCCGTCCGGTCATACATTTTTTTCTCGACCATATTTAGGCCTCAGACTGTCATAATATGCATTTATGCTTAGCCGCTCGAGCAGTAATAAAGGTCACTCAGCTCCATGCTGCTAGCCAGACCTATGAGGCCATCTGGCACGTGTACAACATCCGCTGTGATTATTGCATGCAATGTCCACTGCCCCACTAACGAGCTTTATGGTCACTCCTCTGCGGTGATGCAAACGTTATTAGTAGAGGTGTTCCGATTGTTTGTCACCTTGCATCCCAATCAAGGTACACAGTAGATTTACAGTGTACTTAAAAGTTAACTTTTTCTTATGTCATGACAAAATGGTTAAAGGTGCTAACAAGAACTTTGTTGTTTTATTATAAGGATATTTTTTTGTGAAAATATATTGACGTCACAACTTTGAGACTGATTCTGACATAGAATAGAGCAAAAATGCAATTTAAAGTTGCATCCAAACAACATAAAATGAACATTTAAGTGATTATTGACGAGTTGTACTGCCCTATAATTGAGATACTGTTGAAAATCGGCAAAGCTTATGCTGAAGAATGATTTTTTTCTTCAGAAATCATGTACAAATACCAAACAGAGATAAGATAGTGTTACATACATTACATATAGGCAATCCGCCGGATACCACCTTTAACGGTATGTGCAGTTTGCTAAAAAGATTTGCTGTTTCAAACATTTCAAAACAAAATGCTTTGGCAATTGTAATGATTATTTGTTATTGTTTTTTGTTGTGTTTTTTTTTCTAAAATCCAAACGATAGTGTACAGGAACACGACGGTAGTTTGAAGATGTGTGTACGATCTGTTATATTTTGGTCCAAGTTTAAATAAACGCTTTGATTGTTTGATGTGACGAAACTCCAAACGTCTTTGTTATTTGTTTGTTCTACAATAATCACTGATAGCTGTATTCTGTGGGGTCCAACATTTAATAAAGTCTTCGCGGCAAATCAGTACTGTTTTGTTTACAATACCATTTATTGGAGGCTCTACTAGAAATTTTGGTATTTTTATAAGATGAGTTTTAGTTGTAACTTCCATAAATACTATACATCGAAATTATGTACTACATGTTCTCGTGTTCTCGAACACCCAACAGAAATCTAAATTCATGCAATATTAATGCATGTCATTCTGTTAAGCATAATATCCGACGATACTTCAATGGTTGTTCGCTGAAAAATTGCGCTAAGGTTGCAAGATTGTTTTTATTATTATTTTCGTCCCCATAAATGCAAATGACGATCGATGAGAAAACGAAGGTACAAATGTAAATTACCTGCATTTTACGTTCCAACTCGAAGAGAAGCATTTGCTTGCCTATTGCGACATATTTTTGGAAGAATTCGAACCAGTTTTCAACAACAATGTTATGTTGCTAAAGGTTATAATGTCTTCCCATTCGTGTAATAAAACCATTAAAAACTATTAACCTTTAGTCCAGATACCAGATACACTTCAGGACGCATCTCCGACATCTTAGATCCCCCCCCCCCCCCCCCCCCCCCACACACACACACACACACATACACTCAGAACGTAGGCCTATGTCATATTCGGTCTTCGGCCCCAGCAGCTGAAAAGTTCTGAATCTTTCACAGGTGTGTGGCAAGCAGAGCGACAGAGCGGATTACCCGGACGACTATAAAAGTGAGTGGTCACGTGGTTTTCTATGTTTAAAAATAGCTATCTCTGCTGCCTGACTCGAAAAGGAAACAACTTTTTGCAATGGCGAGTGTCAATTTATCATTGATTGTTCACACAGATCTTTGGCATCAATGAACAGCATTTTGCAAGAACTTTTTCATGTACCAATGACTTACTTGGTTAAACTTTTGGACCAAATTGTCGGATATCAGCTTTAAATTATAAAGTGACATTGTTGAGCTTTTTTTTGTCCATTTATTTTTATGCCAAGGGAAGTAACTTTGGAATTACTTTACTGCCAGGAGAGATCCCCCGTGACGAAGTCGAGAAACGGTAGGTCCAAACTCCAAAGATAACGCGCTGTTGCCGTCACTTGAATTGGAAGTATTTCCTTTGGGCGTAAGTGTTGATTATAAAAAAAATATTTATTTATTTTTTATGGAGTAATCAATAAAAGTTCTTAACGGATATGATTCAATGCAAATAAAAGCCATGAAAGTTTGACGTTCCAAAATAACAGATTCGTCTCAATCATCTTCGTACAAGTTTACTTGGGCATGTCAAGCACGTAAACTATTAAAGCATGCAAGAATCATTATTTAATATTTGTTTTTGCACGTGTTCAAATAACTTTTTCGTGATTATTTAAATTTGCGCATAGCTTGCACATGAGGCTGGAGTGAAAAACGGCACAGAACCGCTAGGAAGTCGCAACTATGTCAGGTCAAGATGACATGTCATACAGGTTATCCGGATGTTTCGCCCACCAGGCCTTTCATCCATAGTTGTTTCCTACACGTCGTTTTGCCCACCTTATAAATATATTATATAATATTATTATACTCCACAACCATTACCGATTAAAGACATTGTCTAACTTTGTCCCATGATATATTCCTAGATTTTAAATCTAAATCACAGGCCTTGTATGTTTCGTTAGTAATTGTTTTTTGACATAGATCTCATGTATATATAACTGTCTATTGAAATAAACTTTAAAATTATAATCTAGTACATTGGTGTTTTTTTTTACCCTACCTGACCCTGTCTGGACATTAAGCTTATGTTATTAATCGTATTTATATCTCCCAAAAGTAACATACTGCAGGATCTTTTGCTAAAACATCAACACGCATAACATTCATTACCATATTATCGCAGCTTTTACGCAGCCTGTATAGAATATATAGGGGAAAGGTGTGATTTTCACTGCGGTTATGCATTTAATGGGAAAATAAGATAAAATAAAATGTTGTTTGATAAGAATAGAAGGCTTATTTATCAATAATATATGAATGAATTATGAATAAAAAATAAATATAATTGATGTTTTAATATTGTAATTTAGTTTTCACTTATTTGGTAAACACACAATACTATATCATAAAGATATAACGATATTTTAATGAAATTACTATAAAGAACAGTGAATACTTCTTTTTTTATAAACACAACATATTGTCTAGTAATATATTTAGAAAAAGCTGCGTTTTCCCTATATATCTATACAGACTGCGCAGCTGCGTTTTATACACGAAAAACGCAGCCTGCATAACGCAGCCTGCGTTAAAAGCTGCGTTTTATATTGGCCCATATTATGGGTGGAATGACTACTTTAAATGGTGGGTGAACTGACTGGTGGGCGAATAGGTAAGGGTGAGGAAATGACTGGTGGGCAAATCAACTAGATTCTTCATACAGTACCAGCCGCCAACCACCTAAACACACAAAGATATAAAAATTATATATCCTATCAACAACTCTTGCTGATTCTAGCGGCTGATCATTTTCTAATTTAGGCTGGAACAGTCAAATTAAAGAACACTTTGCCTAGAATGGTATGATTCACCGATTACTCCCCATGCCATGACTCCTTTTTTTATTTTTATATTTAGTGTAAAATTTATAAAATATGCTGTTTGAAGTGATTAAAGCAAAGCTTAACTAAAATGTATTGCCATTTAATCAGTGTTTTTGGTGAAGAACCACATTGTTGTAAAATGATTACCATGTGAAGTTCACTTCAACTTCAACTTTATACTGCCAAAAGTCAATACTGACTACATTAGGCAGGCACTACTCTGAGAAACAAGTAATAATTACTTATAACAAGTCTTACCTGTGATTACACAACTTAAAATATAGGGTATAATTTCAGGTTGTAATAAGATACTGGATACTCCAGTAATGCTGGTCCCTAAGCTTATAAACAGTGTTCATTTTTATATTGCATAAGACCGTAATTGTAACTGAGATGTATTAAAAACAACAGAAAAATGAATCAAACCTTACAGCAAAATTAACTTCATTGATTATGACTACATGCAAAATGTGTAAAAATCAAAAACTTTACCAGCACAATTTCAAGATTTGATAGATTACTACTTGATTTGTGTACAATACTAGTCTCTTTTTCAATGTTTTTTTAACAAATAAATTAATGCAATGTTTTTTGCATTGTCTTACTCTTTCCGTTTACTTTATTGGCATATTGACAAATTTCATTTTTGGCAAGAAAAATGAAAATAAATTTTTATATAACATTTTTTTTTCTAGTGGGATTCTAATCCAGGGATTTAGTATCTCTAAAAGAGTCATACAAGTCACTGAAATGAGCAGAGTTTTGTCTGTTACTTTCCTATTTTCATGAGTACAAAAGGAAATGTTTTTAGATCCAATATATACATGTATTGATAAATTCCATGTTATTTATATGCATTTCTTAAAAGATAAACATTCATGAGTCCTAGACAAACGTAGAGTGTTTAATTACAATTTGTCAATTTGCACCTGTTCCTGAAATCTCCTCGAATATACAGACATATGTCGAATTATCAATAACATCGAGCCATATTTCACTCTTCATTAGTGGTCATGATCCATAGAATTCCCTAGTTTCGAAATGAAAGAAATGTTTTAGTTATCTCCCTTGGGGGAAGGTATTTTCATATACTTAATATAAGAAATATATTAAATTTTATTTTTAAGTTGCTTTTTTTTTTTTTTTGAAAAGCGCTCAATCTTTTTAATAATTATTTTTCTCAACCAATAAACCTCCATTTCATGCACATGCTTCAGTCTTAAGTGTTTGTCAAAAGTTAAAAAAAAGTTTTCTGCAGTAAAATTCTTACCTACAAGGGAGGTAAGAGTGTAATTTTATTAATTGTTAGAGTAAAGTCCCTAAACATACAAAAAGAGGGAATAAGTACCTGATAGGAATAATAACTTTGCTCTTGTACAATGAAACTTTCTTATATTCAGTTGTTTGTATTTTTCATTGTATTCATCTGCACCTAAAAAACATTTATAATTATATAAAATTATTTTATATATATATATATATATATATATATATATATATATATATATATATATATATATATATATATATATAATAGAATTTAATTGTAGTTATAATTACAATGAGACAATTAGATAAAGTAATTGTATCTAATGTTCAATTATTTCCTTTCCAAGGTGTACACACATAGGCAACATGGCTACAATTGTTGAAAAGCTGGAACATGTTTACCAATGGTCCAAAGATGTGTCAGGTAAGTATATTAAACTGTATTACATTTACATACCACTTTTTGAATGTCATAAGTATATATATATATATACATATATATATATATATTTTTTTTTTTTTAAAGTGTCTCACTTAGCCAGGTGGTCCTGTTAGTGAGTTCAAACAAATCAAGTCATTATACTGCTACTTATATCTAAGTTTTAATATTGTATTGTCTTTTTATAGTTTTAATATTTAAGTGTACTTATTGTGTTATAGTATATTTGTTTGAAATTTCTTTTTTATGTTTTACAGGAGATTTTTTATTTGATTTTAGTGATTGTTCACTAGGATATAATTAAAGATAAAAATAATGTAGATTTTTGGTATTTACTATTTACTATAAAAGAAATTTAATAAAAGGCTGCAATAACTTAATTGGTAGAGCATCAGCTTGTGGATCGAACCAAAGACTTTAAAGTTTGTAGTTGTGGCATCCCTCCAAATGCTCGGGGCTAAGGGGACAGCATTAGACCTGACTTGTCAGTGTCAGTATAATGGACTGGCCGGGTTCAGTCCCTTGGCACCTCATAAGTGCCCCTGTGCTATAATGATAGAAATGTCGCTGCACAGTATCGGCAAAGATGCTTGCAAAACCCAATCCCAAATCCCTAATGTAAAGGTCAGTCCTGAAAGAAAAGTAAAGAAAAGAATGTTTTCTTAAAATTGTATGCACCCTAAAAAAATCAAGAAATGAATAGACAATTTCCATAATGAAGCTATGAAGATATTTAAAGCTATGTTACTCAACAACTTGTGATCCGGTAACAGTTTGGAAACATAAAAAAATTGACAAATTTTTTATTTACCGTAAATGAATTGGCAATGTCATAATTTGAAGTCGCAAAGTGTACAAACAATTTTATTTACTCGACCAGTGTTTGCAGGCATGATAAACTGATTATTGACACCTGGATAACTGGACTACCTGGTGCTGTTCCAGGTAGCAATGATTAAGAGAGGTGTGAACTTGTTTCTGGTATTTGGTTCTGAAATAACTGGCCGAGGTCCAGTGTAGCGGGATGCCCTGCATTCCGAGGTTGTGGGACATTAAAATAAAGAAGAAAAAAAAATAGAAAAAAGCATCCAGCAAAGTGGGTTGCCCCACTTTGCAGGGTGGTCCTTTAGCAAGGTTTTACAGTATATGTAATTAATCTGAAAGTTTTGACATGGCCGCAGTGGAATGGAGAAAATCAAGAGGTCTGCAGTTTAATTTCTGGCTGCTGAAGTCAGTTTTTCATATTGATTTTCAAAATGTTATTGATTGGAGTTTGTGATTTGAGAGAGCAACATTTTCTTGTCGTGTTATTTTAAAGATGTTTAGCTAAAAACAAGTTAACAGTATTGGGACTTACATTCATGTGTTTTCTTCATTCAGTATGAAAGCTAACTTAGTTGTATGCTTGCATATTACATTTATTTCTAAATTTAAGTTTTGTTTTGTTAAACAATTTTATGCTTTGACTAAGGCTTGTTTAAAAATTTGAGGTCTTTTTTTTTTTTTTTTTCAGATCCACGAGTAGAAAACTGGCTCCTCCTGTCCAATCCTGTGCCAATCACCATCATCTTCATTTTATATATGCTAATTGTGTGGCTGGGGCCTCGCATAATGAAGTCACGCCCCCCATTTTCGCTCCGACCAATCATCATTGTCTACAATCTAGCACTGGTTGGGTTGTCAGTTTACATGTTTTATGAGGTACAATTTACAAATAAACAATGTTTATTCTTTTTTTCTTTATGAGATAGTTAAATATATATGTATATATGACCTTTAGATATTTTTTTCAAAACAAATTGATACATTTTTCATAAGATTGCATAATTTCCTTATATTTAAAGTACATTTTTAAACTATTTGTCTTAAATGGCTCAAAATATAAAAACATATTTGCAGCAATGCCAATATTGACTTAAGGTTTTTGAAGAAAAACTTATAAAATACTTTCATTTAATATTTTCTTATCAAGATTATCCCTATTTATTCTGCATGTTATAAACAAATACAAATTATATTACAGAATAATTTATTGGCTTCAATAATCCCACTATTAATATATCAATTGACCGCAGACAGTGTTCTCACTTGCATCAAGTGCTGCTTTCTCTTATCAGTATATTTTTACCATTGCAGTTTCTAGTGACTGCCATACTTGCTGGGTACAGTCTCAAATGTCAACCTGTGGACTATTCAGATCATCCCCTAGCACTACGGGTAAACTTACTGGATTATTATAACCCACAATCAAGTTTGAGGGGTAATCTGGAATCACATGTCTGTCTATAGGTTCTTTATTTATCTGTCTGTCTGTCGTGAACAAAGATTTGTTCAGGTTTCTTCCCATGTAGTTTTTCATCAATTTTGATAAAACTTTACAGTAAGCTTTCGTACTTTAGGAATCTGTGTATCATAACTGGGAGCAGGGCAGCTAGTTATTGCCCCTATTAACAATATTCCAGACTTTAATGTTAGAGAGATTTAGCTCATGTTTTACAGTTCTGGTTTGGGGGCGCCCTTGTCATAATGGTAGAGTCGCCGATTTGTAACTCCTCTGACTGCTTAGCCTCTCACCACGTGGGTTGCGGTTCCCGTTCATGGCGAAGGACTTAATGTGGGAACGTTTTCCAGCTAACTTGTAGTGCGCCAGTGGTTCTACCCAGACATTTATCAGGGGTCTTCCTCCACCAAAACAGCTGGACGTTGCTATAATGATCATAACTAGTCGCTGCATTGTATTTCAAAAACCAAACAAAACAAAAACAGTTCCGGTTGTTGCTATTTTTTATTACATTTTCTTTTGTTTTTTGGGGGGGCTTCCTGAGTCATAAAGCCATTCTGAGAAGTATAAGCAATTGATGGAGGAGTTTATTAGTTTTATGTTCCAGCAATTCACATATCTGGGACAGTATTCATTTGAGGCAGATATCATACTGCTTTCATGCCTTCATTGTGTTTGCAGTAGATATCAGGCAATGGTCCACACCCAGTCATATTATTCTGACATGGGGCGCTTGTGACGTAGTGGTAGAGTTGCCAATTTGTAACTCCTCTGACTGCTTAGCCTCCCACTGCATGTGTTCGAGTCCCGATTGGGGCGAAGGACTTAATGTGGGAAAGTCTTCCTGCTGACATGTGGTGCATCAGTTGTTCTACCCACACATTTGTCTGGGGTCACTAGATAGCTGGACTTCGCTATAATAATCACAATTGGTTGCTGCAGTGTATCGCAAAAACAAACAAAAACATCATTCTGACAGTATGTTGTCTTTTTAAGACTGAGTTCATGTAAAAGACCTATACATGTATATACCATTATTATTAAGACAGTATATACAATGTCACGATCAATTGTGCAACAGATTATAAAGGCAGCAAAAAGTTTTACAATACAACACACATTACAAATGTTTACAATTTATATATTTGACAAACAGAAGAATAAATAATATCTCTCAAATAAAGTCAAAGCTGATCCAAGTATTAATAAAACTGTCCACTTACTTGATGGAAGTCCAAATTCCTTTTAAAATCCAATATAATATCCACAGATGGCATTATTATCAATTGAATTCAAGACTACACAGGCCCTTTTCCAACAGTATATTCCCTCATTGCTGTAATTATTTTCAAATACTTTTTTTAATAATATATTCACAGCTGGATTTTTTTAAGTCTTGAAGTTCAAATCAGGTCTTGTTGATGAAATAAAATAAAAAAACAACTCCATTTATAACAGCTAAGAGTATTTGATTAACCAGATGCAAAAAAATATTAAAAACATTTCAGAATTTGCTAGGAGCTTCTACAAATTAATATCACTTGATGGAGAACATTCTTTCAATTAGTGACGTAAGCAGTGACATAAGCAGTGCTCTAAAATGTGACCGTCACAAGGTCAAATACTACACGATGGAAGACTCATGTAATATTGAGTCTGGTGTAGCTGGAGCTAATGCATAATCTGTTGTGCTTTTTTATGGCAGTTAGTGAATGTTGGTAGTAGTGTAATGTTGGAAAACAAAGGTGCAGCAAGTTTGAGGCTAAAACCCTGAATGTACTGTTCCAAACTAGCTGATTTTTAAATATATCAGAAAGAGGCAAGTCATTTACCCCTTAAAAAGTCATCACAAACCAACGGGGATACTCTTAAATGCAACCTCCATTGTGTAAAGTATACACGGCTCTGAACATGTCAGAACCTAAGGAACAAGTCTAAGCCACATTCATGAGATAAAAATCAATAGCTGTATATCAGTAGGGTTTCTGATATTATATAATGACTAAAATATGTTTTTTATCAGCAGAAAAAAGTCTAACACACTATGTTCAGCTGTTGTGTATTGATGTAGTTCACTAGCTTGTGAACCTACAGCACAAGTAACTAAGGACTTGGAACAGTGTACCCTTAACGCTCCCAACTGTACTTTTAGAGTCGCTGTACCAACTATCTGGCTACTGTATTAGTGGTAGTTATACACAAACATGTGAACTTTTTCTGAGGCCAAAGTGGGAGATTTTCACTTGCAGAGCAAGAGATTTGTTATTTTTATATAAACAAAAAAAGGAACTTTGATCTGTTTCCAGGTAGGAAGATTTCTGAAAATGTGTAAAACACCCCTCATTTTCAAATAATTTTGAACCATAAAAGCAAGAGTTTCCCTTCAAAAGTGGGAGAGTTCACATGTAGTCGTACATGTCAATGTTGTAGTAATAATTAATTAACAGTACTTTTTCATTTTATATCTGTTATGATGACATCTAAGAATTAAAATTACTATCGTTATACTTTACTTTTCTTTTCTTTTTTCAGATGGCGAGTGTTTGCTGGTGGTTTTTCTTTTCTAAAGTCATTGAACTTTTGGATACGGTATTCTTGATGCTATTTATTACATTTTATTTGCAAGTATTGTCAATATAGAAGGGTTCAAATTCATTGGAAAATGTAAAACAAA
Source organism: Sinonovacula constricta (assembly GCA_007844125.1). Lineage (NCBI taxonomy): Eukaryota > Metazoa > Mollusca > Bivalvia > Cardiida > Solecurtidae > Sinonovacula > Sinonovacula constricta. The sequence continues at coordinate 47,397,422 of CM017564.1, forward strand.
ATAGTTTTCCAAATTAACTATGTAACAAAACAACTTGATTTATAACTACGATGAGAGTGCAGCTTTATGTTTGATGTTCAGTAAATATATACTGAAACTTTCCATGCTCTTTTCTACATTATTAATAAATGAAAGGTCATCATACATTCACAAGTGTTTTGAACATGTTCTAAATAATAATGAAGGTAATTTCTAAATTACTTCCAAAATGGAAATTTTACAACTTTTAGTAAAAGTGATTCTGTGCTATTTTCATAAACAAACAAATTTTTTGCTGGTGTTTTCAATACAATATATATATATGCATACAATACATACAGTTCAATTCAAACTGGTATGGCTTCCTGGTTCATGTATTTTTAGTGACTGGGATACTTTTTTTCTTACAACATTGCTGCAGCAATTGTCTTAGAGGTTTAGATATATATAAGCAAGGTCCTGTCATGCAGCATTATATATCAGTTGTCATTCAAACCCTTTATGTAGACATTTCAGCCTCTCAATGCTGGTGTGAGTCCTAGTTTAGGAATTAATATTTTCTAGCTGGCCTGTATTGCATCTGTTATTCTACCTAGCCATTTTTTCTACGGTCTTCCTTCACCACAAAAAGCTAGACCTCTTATGATTTTAATGGTGTCGCTGCAATTTATTAAAACAAAACACTGTCAGAAGATTCGTTTTAGTTCACCTACATAATATATGAAGATATACGGCAGGTTGAGTGTCCCACTAACAATTTGTTAGACATCTGGAAACTGTGTCCACTTGAAGCAGATGTAGTGCTGACTTCACTGTGATAGCAGTGCCTTAGCAGCTGACATGATGCAACATCCTTATATTATCCTGACATGATGGGATCCAGATGTGCTACACTTTAGTTACCAGAGCATGATCTAGGGGACTGTACTCTACATTTACCCGGTCATTAGTATATCTTGGTGTGGGATTGAAACCTTGGTCTTGCTTACATAAAACCAGTGCTCTCCCTACCAATTACAAGAAGCTATTTCAGTAGGAGAAAAGATAACAATGAAAAATATTACACAATGTAGTTGTCTGTTTTGAATGCATATATTTGAATATATCTTATTTGATTTTGCCAGGTATTTTTCATAATGAGGAAAAAGCCAGAACAAGTCACATTCTTACATGTGTATCATCATTGTACAATGATCATCAACTGGTACCTAGGGGCCAAATATGTGGCAGGTGGACAATGTAAGTATTTATTTCTATTGTATGTAAGTATTCATTTCTATTGTACAATGATCATCAACTGGTACCTAGGGGCCAAATATGTGGCAGGTGGACAATGTAAGTGTTCATTTCTATTGTACAATGATCATCAACTGGTACCTAGGAGCCAAATATGTGGCAGGTGGACTATGTAAGTATTCATTTCTATTGTACAATGATCATCAACTGGAACCTAGGGGCCAAATATGTGGCAGGTGGACTATGTAAGTATTCATTTCTATTGTACAATGATCATCAACTGGAACCTAGGGGCCAAATATGTGGCAGGTGGACTATGTAAGTATTCATTTCTATTGTACAATGATCATCAACTGGTACCTAGGGGCCAAATATGTGGCAGGTGGACAATGTAAGTGTTCATTTCTATTGTACAATGATCATCAACTGGTACCTAGGGGCCAAATATGTGGCAGGTGGACAATGTAAGTATTTATTTCTATTGTACAATGATCATCAACTGGTACCTAGGGGCCAAATATGTGGCAGGTGGACAATGTAAGTATTTATTTCTATTGTACAATGATCATCAACTGGTACCTAGGGGGCCAAATATGTGGCAGGCAGACAATGTAAGTATTCATTTCTATTGTACAATGATCATCAACTGGTACCTAGGGGCCAAATATGTGGCAGGCGGACAATGTAAGTATTCATTTCTATTGTACATTGATCATCAACTGGTACCTAGGGGCCAAATATGTGGCAGGCAGACAATGTAAGTATTCATTTCAATTGTACATTGATCATCAACTGGTACCTAGGCGAAGTGGCCAAATATTTGGTTCTAGCTATCTTGTAGAGTTTGCATTTTATATAATGAATAGCTAATTGTTTTATATTTTTCAACCAAGCTTTTTCTTTTATGGAAATCTTTTAGTAGAGTTGAGTAGTGGTATAATTTATAATCACAAATACTGTTCTTTTTTTTCCATCTTCTTGTCTACATGGTAAATAGATATTCAAAAAGAAAGTTGTGAGTATTTTAAATGTTTATTGTGCTAACCTGTATTCAATTTCGTATTATGATTTTTATATTTCTACTCACCTATTTGAATTTTAACCAGATTATACACTGTTTACGTTAAAGTTCACTGTATTCTGCACCGAATGACCTATTAAGTGTCTTTGTGCCGTAAAACCCACAAATACAAATACATTTAAAAGGTTCTCACAGACTATTTATGTTTGTCCACTGGCTTCTTGGTGCAAACATCAGCCATCTTTTGCCACCTAAATGGAGCCCTATTTCTACTCTATATATGACAATTTTAATATCTTGTCTTTATTTAGTTTGTTTGTATGATCCTATATAGAACTAAATATTAATTATAACAAAAGCATTGATTAAGAATTTTGTATTGTCCTTTTTATTGCAGCATTTTTTGTGGCAATGCTCAACAGTGGTGTACACATCTTCATGTATACATACTATGGATTGGCTGCCATAGGGCCACACATGCAGAAGTATCTGTGGTGGAAACGCTACCTCACCAAACTACAGCTGGTATGTTAGGAATAATGTTTAAATGGATGCATACATGTGAACTCTCCCGCTTTTTGGATGGATGCATACATGTGAACTCTGCCGCTTTTTGGGGAGGTCCCTCTTTTAAGGTTCAAAATTATTTGAAAATGAGGGAAGTTTTACACATTTTCAGAAATCTCCCTACTTGGAAAGATATAACTTCCTTCTTTGTTTATGTGACAATAACAAACCTCCCACTTTGCAGAAAAGGTTCATATGTATGTTGATGGATGGATGGATGGATGGATGGATTTCGGTTATGGAAACAATATATAGCATAAGAAGAATAGACAAAGTAACACAAAATTTAACATATTAATACACTACTACAATATTTTAAAACATAATGCCATCACATGCATCCAGCACCAAGGATAGAACAAAAAAGAGTAAACTGTTATTCCATTGTGGTCCTTTATGTGGTAGCATGACATGAGGAGACAAAATTAAAATTAAGTTAACCACATTAATTTGCAAAATACCACATTTCCTATATGTTATTAAGTTCAGACCATATCTTGCCATAGTTTTTGCTAGCTCTTACTAATTAAGTTCAGACCATATCTTGCAATAGTTTTTGCTAGCCCTTACTAATTCCCAGCTATGTACTTGGTTATTTAAAGATTGGTATTAACATTGTGCAGAATCTAGAATCTGCCTACATTTAACAGTAATTAAAAAATTAATCATCAATTTGTACCCCATGGTCGTATTACAGTATAACATGCCTTGTCAGTTCGTTGGCAGTTTCTTGTTCAGATAGGTCCTTCATTATACAGCCGATTTTTCTCAAACTTGCATGCATGATTTATAGATAGTTTACCTAGAGCATGTTGTTAATTCTAGTTATTGCACTTTGTGATTTCTTACCAAATTCTTGTTCGGATAACTCATTTATTTCGCAATTAAACTTCATGTGCACTTGTGCTTAAAGATAAAAAAATGCTCATTTCAGAGTTATGGCCTCTCTTTTGCATTTTATTTATTTTTTTCTCACTATATTAATTGCAGCTTTGCAGGAGTCAGTTTAACCATCTGTCTGTCCCAATGTGTAGTTGATCAAAGAAAAATAGCCGCTCAGTGAGGTTGTTAATCTGCTGAATCTGAATTTGTCATAGAAGGATCTTCTTTATAACTAAAAGTTAAATTATAACTAGTTGGTTTATGTATCTGCACATTCATCGGGATTTTATCATGAACCTGCCATAATCTTATATGATAAGATGATCTCAATATATTTTCTGGTAGTTTACTAGCAGATAAAAAAGTTAGTACTAAGTACTAAACTGCAAATTTGCTACTTTTGCCCAATTTTTTTTAATGCTTCAGGTCTCTTTACTTTCTTTTCATTGTTCACAAATTGTCTTGACAACAACAACACCGACACTTTGTAGATGTTTTAAATATAATTTGTTGATACATTGTCATTTATAACTACAATTTCTGTTTCAGTCCCAGTTTGTTGCCTTTGTCGTCCATATGGGGTACAACTTGATGATTGACTGTGACTTCCCTCGGGGCTATTCCATCGCAGTGTTTATATACGCCATCTCGCTCATCGTTCTGTTTGGCAACTTCTACTATCAAACCTACACAGCCAAACGCAAATCGGCTTCAAAGAGAGAATAATGCAGGATTCAACCTAGCATGTGTTGTATTTATTTAGTTGTCTGTTTAGTGTATAGGATACGGGCAGTTTGAGGTCTATTTGTGCCATATTCCTTGCTATACACAGTCTTCGACAAAACCCTGTGGCCCGAGTCAACCAAAATCTGTTGGTCCATTAAATTTTATATGTTAAATGGACTGATGGTCCTCTAGAATTTTCAGCCACATCATTTTCAAAATTCTGAATCATTATGAAAACATGTATACTAAACATAGCAATGCCATTACAGCCTTTTACTGAGCCCAATCTCTCGTAACACTGCATTTAGCTTACCAACCATTTGTGTCAAAATGCCATATTAGACTGGTCGAGTAAAATTTGGTCCGGTCAAATTTGGTGGGGTCCAGTAAATATTACCAGCCTGGTGGACCAAAGGTCCAGTGTTTTTAAGTTTTTTTTGTGAAGACTGTATACATTATGTACTTTGTGTTCTACAATTCATATATAGCTCATAAAAATATTTGATATACATGTAAATCATTCAATCTGCTGACCTGTAAGTTATGAACAGTCTAGAATGAATGAAAGCCTTGTAATTTAGTTATTTCGCTCAAAAAGTCTTCTTTTTTCCATATGCAAACAAACTTGTACTTTCCTGTATTATTCAAAATGTCAGTTCACACAGATAGTAGGTTTGCTATATGTTTTGCTCGTCCGGTCATGTTTTATTTATCAACATTTCCATAATATTTTGCACCCGTTCATAAGTCCAAGTCTCAGGGTTGTTTTACTGATTTCTTTTTGTATTTGTTAAAGACTGCATTTAGAGGTATAAATCAAACTGTACAAATGCTTTAATTGGCCAGTCGGGTTATAATTTTGTTTTTACTAATATATATTTTCACATGGACAGAAACTTAAAAACAATTTTACGTTTACAGTATTGTGCTAAGAATCTGTCTCCGGGCAATATGCATGTACCAAGCTATTCTTGTGTACTCTGCAGTTCATAGAGGGTATTGGCAACTTACTGAATAATCTTAAAGGCAATTCCACACCAATTGCACAATATAGTGATAGGACTTGTATTTTAGTTTTTGTGTTACGCCCAAACCGGTATTTTTTCTGTAGAAATCTACACTGATGTGCTATGTTGTTCCAAGAATGTATCTCAGGACCATATTTAATGCAATTTGTGTGTTTCTTGTGCTCAAATGTATGCAGGAAATGGAGGAAGGAAATAAACCAATTTTTCCTCCCAAAGGCCTTAGCAGAAGTCAGTCCTCATAGACTTGGTTGTTTTGTATTCTTCCTTTTATTCACTCAGGTTGTATTTTAAGGTTTTATTTTAGTATTTTATTTCTCTCAGGAAGTTAAATGAAAACATACATACAGGTATCATCATGGTTCCAGAGTCAAACATGCAACCCCAGGGGTCTAGCCCTTCACTTATATCACAATTATTTCAAGCTACATGTTGTGCATATGATTTTTATCAACAAGTAGTCTTTTGGTCAGATTAACTATTTCAACTGGGGTTTGTAACTAGCTTTTCAGGCGTGTGGCAAGAACCATTGGGGGTGGGGGGGAGTGGTTTTGCATCATTTGACATGTTATTGTGAATGCTTTTTTTTAATTTTGTCTACATTATACAGTATTATGCTGTATATCATTGATCCCCCATTTCCTCAAGTAAGAAGTCCTAAAGTATAATCAACATTTTAACTATTTTATTAGTAATTTTCTTGTGTACAGCACTATGGTTCAATAATGCATCATGTATTTCCATGTTCAGATAGAAACTTAGATTACTTTTTTGCAAAATGATTTTTAATCACCAGACAGTACCTGCCATGCTTTGTAGTTGTGTAAGACGTCTGCAAATAAAGTTAGACAGCAAATAGTTACGTTCAGATTTTTAGCAGACACCTACCATTATATATTATTATACCTCATTTGCCCTTTTATGGTGTCCATTTGCACACTATTAGACAATCCATGTTTTTCAATTAGACATCATCGCGTGGAGCTAAAAAAAGTGATTGTATTAAAATGTATGCATTGCAGTTGTTGTGGTGGCAGTGGTGCTCAAAATCGTACATTAAAGGCATCTCAAAAGCCTTATATAAGTGACCCCCCCCCCCATTTATTGCCCCACCCAGCATGTGAGGGCATCTGTTTTCTGATAAGCCAGGCTGCCACAGTCTGTAACCGATGTGTCAGTCACACAGGTATTGTTCAAGATCCAAGTGTATGTATGCTATATCTGGGGGTTGAACATAGTCATTCACAGTTTGTAAAGGAAACAGTTGTGAATATACCAATTACGCAATCCTATATATATATATATATATATATATATACATATACATATATATATATATATATATATAAATCTTTATTTGTTTTCTTTCTTACTTTGTTGGTTGATTTTGTTATTTCTTATACATTTTGTTATTTCTTTCATTCTTTTAGTTCTCATATATTTTAAGTTAGATTTTATTTGGATTTGTAAAATGTAACGAAACGTTTCAAACAAAAGCAATTTAAAAAGTCTTCATTGTCAGAATAATGTCCTTCAGACTCATTTTAAGTAATTCTGAATACTAAAACTTGTATCTCTCATGTATTTTCAAAATTAAATATTTAGCTATGAAATAAATACATAATCTTGCAGTTACAAAATTGACACCTAGTAATTAATGCAATAAAGAATTTGTTAGGGATCATATAGTAAACAACCCACATTATCACTAACAATAATGTTTGTGGCTTTGTGCAAAACTAGCCTACTGTCTCACATCCATACTAGTACTCACATCCATACTAGTAGGTAATTTAGTTTTGCATTAACCCATCAGAGGTATTACTGTGACAGATTAGTACTATGTTGGCTAAAGACTCCCTGCAGTGATGACCAGCAATTAGCAGGTCTGGTCATAGCATGTGGGGGCCTGGCTCAGTGGGATACCATATTCCTTTCGAGATGCCTTTAAACAACCAATTATTTGCTTTTTTATATTGTTGCAGTGTTTGTTTAGTATGATAAATGTATCATATTGAAGGTGATGGCGCATGTCAACCCTTAGCTTATGCCTCAGTTGATGTACCCAGTATCTTTCAGGGCCATGTTGGGAGAGTGTAATTTGTCGTGTCAGAAAGGTATAAATGTGAAAGCCACCTTAAGTGGGATGTAATCATGTGCATGTGCTAATTATGGCAGATATGATATACACAACCGGTATATACTCTCCAAAGTTATTGTAGTTATGTTATTTACCTTTTCTAGTATTCCAGTGAATGTTTTGGCACAATTTTTGTTTTCAATTTTGTTTTGAAATTGTGCTGTGAATTAGTTTCTTAAAATGCTAGCTGTAGATATTTTACAAAGCTTTCATTGTTTCATATATTATGCCACAAGTTAATGCGTACTGTATGTATATAGATGCACTTAAACAAAATGCTGTCAGACTTATTTTTAAATCAGTCCATAAGTCATACAGCAGATGGTCATCAGGGAAACTTTCTTGCATAGTATTGAGCATGTCATGAGCTCAGGGAATATGGTTTCCCTTAATGTATAGTTGCTTTTAAACCTTCACAGCAGAACAAACATATCATGAACGATTAAGAGTCTGAAATACGGAGTATTTACAGCCGAAACACATCGATTACAAATTTTAAAAAGTTTACATTTGTGAATGTTGTGGCTGTCTGATATACAAAGTATTTAAAGCCAAAACACATTGATGACAAATCTTAAAAAAGTTTACACTTGCAAATGTTGTGGCTGTCTAGTCATTGTTGAGACTGATGCTTTTATTCAAATAAATTTTGAAGTGTTATTGAACTATTTCCTCTTGTAAGAACTTGCCGACTTAAAAGCTTCAGGAGTCTATTCATTACTTTATCAACATTTGTTACTTATACATACTGCTAAGTTTGTAAAAGTTATGGTATATTATAATTATTGTTTTCTTCCTTACCAAAATGTGCCAATTTAGTTAACAGTAGTATAAAGTAGGTTCGTTAAAGGTCCTGTTCATTTAAAAGGGTACTTAAATGTTCTTCACATAGGATAATTGCACCTCCAAGGGCTCGGTCTCTTCCCATTCAAGAATGAAGGTGGGTAGCGCTTCCAGTTCTATCCAGAAGTTGCTAAAATTATCGTAATTGATCACTTGTGTATTAAATGAATAATAAAAAGCTTTTTCAGAGATTTGAATATGTAGTTTTATTTTGCAAACTTATTAAAATTTGTATGCTTGTCAAGACTTGTTTATGTCATTTAATGTTTTCATATTTATACCTTATAATGCAAGCTTTTCTTGTTAAGTAATTAAGAACCAAGTTTCATTTCTATTTAGCCCTCATATTTACTGTTTTTGAAGATGAGAGTAATGTCGCCATCAGTAACAAACATAAATGACTCGGTTCTTTTAACACTATTTACGCTCAAACAAAAAGGTAAAAAGGACACAAGGAAGAACATGTTTAACAGATCAACTTTATTGCATTTGTGACAACACAATTAAGCGGCCTGTTCAGATGGCATGCTTCGGATGATGTCCGAGTCTCCTGCAATTGAAGAAAAAATAAAATCTCAGAACAGTTAACACGGAAACAATAATAAATATCTTACTGGAAGCATCTTTATACATGTGCTGTTTAGAAACCTTATCTTGGTACAACTGAAAATTACCCTAACTTGATCCTAAGGTATTTATCTTTCCAGCAAGTTAATATTATTGAAGTGAAGTAATAAAACAAAGAAAAAATTTAATTCAAAACAACTTGCTTATGATCAGTAACAGAAGGTGTCCATCAGCATTATGTCAGCCGAAAGATGGTGTGATTTCAATCATCATTTTCATAAGCAGATTGTAACTATTTTTTAACCTATTGTAGTAATTGATTGCTCTACAAACAACAAATCATCAATTAAGAGCCATGCTTATCTGCTTCAACAAAAACTATTTAAGACATCATTTGCAAAATTGTTCAATACATCATCCATTTTCAATCAGGATTCTTTATCAATGTAACTTCATATTTTATAAGCATTTAGTTTAACTAAAATATGAAAAGATTAGTTGGACCAAATAACCTCAAAAAAAAAATGGGACGAATCTTAACAATAAAAAATAAAATAAAGCTCACCATCCGAATAACAAATGAGCTATTGCCAAAAGAAATTTGTGTAAAAAATTTATTTGCTTATTTATAATCAGGCAATAAAGGTAATCCATCACTAACTGTCAGTCGAAAGATGGTGTTATTGAAATCATCACTCATAAGCAAATAAATTTCATAAAAAAAAAAAGAAGACAATTTTATCAATGTAACTTTATATTTTATAAGCATTTAGTTTAATTAAAATGTGAAAGATACAAACTTACATGATCATGTCATGTTCCCCACCCCCCAATGCAAGGCACATACAAAATATTGCATATTTCTGTACAAACCAGAAAATTTCTGAAGAATTGATGCTCTTAAGTTAAAAAACAAAACATGTTTAAAATGATTGCTCTGTCACATACACTATTGTTACATAGGTTCTCAAAAAGTAGAATTTCACAAAAAGTAAAATGTAAAAATTGTGTTATCTAGCTTATGATCAGTAAAAGAAGTTATCCATCAGCATTATATCAGCCGAAAGATGGTGTATTTTATATCATCATTTTCATTAGCTAGTAAAAAATACAGCTCTTTTGCACACATCAGCATGAATCCTAAAATAGCTAGCAGAACAGCCATTGCATGAGACGAGTATCATTGTATTTTTTTTAAAACACAAATCCAATAAATCCAGCACAGAAAAACATATAAACCATTTATAGAATTTCATACAACCCCAAAATTAACATAATCTTCAGATGGAAGAGATTTACAGTGAATTAACTAACTAAAGGTGGTATGGAAAAGTTTGTTAAATACAAGTAACCATATTTTTCCATGGTTTCAAGGAAGTTTAGCATAATTTCTGTATAAACTCATAATTCAGTCAAAGTAAAGTCGATTATGATCACCATGTAGTAAGACAGTACTCGTTGCGAAAGAATTACTCTTGGATATTTGCGAAAATATATTTGGACCAAACTGTAAGATGCCACCTTTAAAATATGCAGAAAAAAAATGTATAAATTTTTTTTTTTTTTTTTTTTTTTTAAATCCAAGGTAGGGGGCATCAACGTTTGCATTGTTCTTAAGAAATTGTTAAAATGAAACCAAATGTTTGTAACTTACTTGTAACTATCATTAATAAAATGTCATTTACCACAAAGAGGCGTAGCATTTTAAATCTTGCCCAAGATGCTCAGATAAAAAGGTTATCCATCAGCATTATATCAGCCGAAAGATGGTGTTATTTGAATCATCATTTACATCGGCAAGTTATCCCCAATTGTAATTTAAAGATAACTAAATAAATATGTAAACTTGTCAAATGAAGAAAATGGCTTATGAATTTAATGTTAAGATTTTATAATCAGCAGAAATTATGTGTATGGTCAGCCCACAAAACGATGATTTGGGCTGGGTACCAGTTACCCTGTAAAATGGATGTATGATCCATTGCAAGATGTTATAAATGTCAAGCTATACTGGTTCCCAGAACATACCTGGATCTGTGATGCTTAGTGTGCAGACACGGAAGTATTTACCGCAGGCGGTACCCAGCTCAATGTTGTTGCCTGTATAGTGGTGCACTCCAGTCTTAGCCAACATAGCGTAGTACTCAATCTCGCTCTTTCTGTAATTTAGGAGTGGTACACATTTACCAAAAAATGTTTCATTAAAATTCTGACAACCCCCATTAAAAAAAAAAAATTCTGTAATTCAACGTTATTTTCCTTAGTTTTGCCACTGTAACAAGAGTACATTTGTTTCCAAAGTGTTGTGTTTTCAATTAAAAGATTAGTAAGCAAAGTATTTCTACAAATGGCCTACCATTCAATGTATTGCAACTGGTTCACATTTACTTAAAACAATTTCAAGGCCTTGCTTTAAACTGCTGTTGCTCCTTGTTTTTTTTTATCTCGAGACATGTAACTAGCATTATGTGTGTGCAGGAGAGTAGTTTCTAACCACATACAAGTGCCTTTCAAGAGCTAATAAGTCACATTTACAATTGACCGATATATAAAATTGAGTCAACTATTATTACTGCAAAAAGTCCCCTATTTATTTTATTCCACACTTTATTTTATTCCACACTTTAAAGTTTAACTTTAATTTGCATTACAAAGATGAAAGCAATATCAAACTGTGCTATCGACAAAATATGAATCCTGAAGCACAATAATTTACCATTTAACAGCTGGTTCAAAACAGGTCCGCAAGTTAAAACAGAAGTCTGGTCAAGTCTTCAATTGATTATTGCACATACTTAGCCTTCCCTTCCATTGTACGTCAACCACTTTCGAAAGAAAGCAAACACAAATGAGAAAGGGTCGACTTCATCTTTGCCTGGTTTGGTTGCCAGACTCCGAAGCCAATAAAACAATGCAATTTTTTTTTTTTTTTCATAAAGTAAGCCTACATTTCATTACGAGTCAATACAAAAGAAATAAAAAGAAGTAATTTGCTTTTCATGATTAGCATGTGTATAGCAACACTCAGGAGGAAAAATTTCCTTTTTCTGGCATGATTTTTTTTTTTAATAATTATAAACCTACCGGAGAATAAACACTGACAAAATTTTGTCAACATGACTCTTTATAAAAAGAAAAAAAATGCTAATAAATGGTGTTAATGAGCAGTTTTTAGCATATGAAAATAAATGCCGCAACATACCTAAGTGGGGGAGTGTTGCTGGCAATGATGACAAGCTTGGCCTTGCCCTGTCTCAGTGTCTTCAAGGTCTGTTTGTAGCCAAGCACATACTTGCCACTCTTCATAACCAGACCCAGACGAGAGTTGATGTTCTCAACGGCCTTTTTCTGAAATTGTGATGAACATGGCATTGCGTATGGTCAGAGAAATGCAAGTATTTTCCTTAAAATACCACTTAAATTTTGAGATCATGGGAATGACTTTGCATCTTTGAAATACATGTTTATCGCTGATAAGCAGTCACTTGTTCTAAGCTTAATTCCACTAAACTCACCCCCTCCCCAAACTCCACGTTCAGATTGACCATGAAAACCACGTGCTTACCGTTTTCTTTGCTGGTGCCATTTTGTCAAATAGGAACGGACGGCGTTCAGATGACTGCTGAAAAGAGAAAATATTAATTTTTTTAAACAGTTTTCCCAAATTTTACAATCAATACAAGTGAAACGACAAAATAACTTGGAATTAAGTGAGATAAGCTTTAAGCACGTCTTACTCTGCCCACGTTTCGGAAGGAAAAGGAAGAAGAATCCCACAATGCAACAAATATGCAAATTATATATTTTGCGGCAACTAATTGCGGCGGATTGGCTACCATAGAAGGGAGCCACGAACATAAATCATACATCAAGTGTTATTTTAAACGACATAAATATCCATAGACTTTCATGATATCGGCCACTCATTGATTGCATTTGTTGAAAAAATTATATCTGATACTTGCATGTGTCCGATCAGAGACTGTGCCGCAAATTAAACGTTGCGTTATTCAACGAGATTCTCGTCCCAAGCGATGTTTCGGTAAATTCCTCAAATAATGTTAAACTTTTGCAAGTTTTAAGCTGAAATCAGACGTTGACGCAAGATACAAACAACATATTTCAAAATGTTTGTATATTTAAGTAAAAAGGTAAGGAATTTTTTAGAATTCACTTAAGTAAATAATGTTTGTATACAGTTTAGAGTGTTGTTGCTAATGAAGCCATCCACTGATCCAGCCACAGACAGTGAAGAGGCTGTTTGTTCCCGAAATCCATCTGGTATCACATTTGTTTTTCATTGTTTTATATGATGATATTTATTTTTTATTTTCCATCGAATATGCGCAATCTTATTGACCCCCCTGTATACCATGTAGCAAGGCTCAGTTTTTCATTGTATCCAAAACTTGACATAGAAATGTCAAGGGCTTGTTTTTTGCTGAAAAAGGGGAAGGGACTTTTGAGAAGGGAAAATTTTTGCAGCGTTTTATTGAATAAAGTTGGATGATGTGCATGTTTGCCTTTGTTTTTGCTATCATACATCTTGCATGTGTATCACAAGGCTCTCTTTCTATTTTTCTTGTTCTTGAAACGCCTTCAAATGACTGGACCTGGTAGCGCGATCGGTATAGCGTCGGCTCCAGGTACGGGAGGCCCCAAGTTTGAACCCGGGTCGTGACATACCAAAGCAGTTAAAAAAATGGTAGTGGTATAGCTCTCTTGCTAACGCTCAAGCAAATATAAAGGTAGTTCCTCGACTGATTGGCCCGGTGTTAGGATTATGTGACTGAGTGTGGTATCATGCCAGGTGTTCACTGCATGCTATACACAGTGAAGGCAGCACTATATCTGCTTCAAGTGGACAATGTCTTCAAATAACTTAGATATTTTTGGTGGATCGATAAACCCAACAAACAAACAAATCCTCCATATGATTATCATAGACCAGTTCACTCAAGCTACCACTGATAGGAGAATTTTAGGAGAATTTTATTTTTAGGGGAAAAGCTTGGTTTATTTTCTGAGGGGAAGGGGCCTTTAAATGACCCCCTCTGTATAAGGTAAAAAAAATCTGATATATAAAATCATAGGAATTATAGGTTTTATAACACTACACAGGTCAAATGTTTCAAGTAAAAGAATTTATTACAATACCCAAAACATAAGTAATTTACTTTATGTTCAAATATTTTGCTGGCAAATTCTGTATTTACATGTACAGGCCAGTCAAATGTCAATGTGCCATAAAAGCCCTAAAATATTAACTATTCTATTAATAGAAATATTGCTACTTAAATAGAGCATTGAATTCAGGCTCAAAATACTACAAAGTATTGAATGGGAATCAATATGACTTAGCGTATCAGGCAAAATGATAAATGTGAAAAACATTAATCATAAAGGTAAAATATGATTGGTTAGGACTTACTTATGGGATTAGAGTCTCTGCATAAAATATGAACAATAAAAATATTCATTTATTATTATTTTTTGGTGTTCATAACAATTGGTAATCATTTTGTATGAATTAGGATAAGCTAAAATGCAAATAAAAATTTCAAGTGGTCTTGGCTTCATTTTCATTCATTTGCTGTGAACTATAGAGGTTTAGTACCATGGAGATTATTCAGATATTGTACCAGGAGACTTTGTACCTCTTACCTGGTAAATTTGTACTGCATAGTATTACACTACACATAATTTTACACTACATATATGCTATCAGCAACTATAATTGTAACATTTTCGAAAGAGGTAAGCATAAACTAGTCACAAAATAAAATAATAAGTATTAGAATTAGTGTGATTATTCACAAATGTAAGATTTAAAGACTGATTTTTTGTTGCTGCTATATATGTTCTGTGTTGCATTACATATACATTTATCTGAAATATAACAAACATAAACAAAGATTTCTGCTTTACTGCCACTCACTTATCAAATTTAACAAATTATCAAATCTTTTAAATAACAGTTTAAATTCAAAAATGAATTCATACAATAATTAAGATGAACTGTGTTAACTTAAGCACGACCAGTTGAACAATGTCCGTGGTAACTCTCAGGCAACATATATTGCTCAAGCCACTTAATGAAATACCCAAGTTATTAATTGTCAAGTGACATGATTTGCTCAACGGTTCTGGAATTTCTCACATTTTGCCAACACACGCTGTGAAATCATATATAATTATATATCATATATATACCTACCAAATCTATGAGGCATTAGATTCAAAATAGATGCTCCAAATGAGTGCATCCTTTGCATATCGAGTCTGAGAAATGTCTGCTGATAGTGCTGTTAAATAGTAAATTAAATTACAAGCTGTCTAGATTTAATGTTCTACATTGTAAAAATGCAAGTATTAGAAATGTTGTATATTTTTACGAAATGTGCTCTTCATGTTGTCCTGTATATTTTTACATAAGCAATATTTTTCTCTTATAATTTTGAAACACATTATATAATATTTACGTTATGTTCAGTTTTGGGAAATAAATGTTAACTAACAAAGATGTTGTTTATCTAATATATCTACACCACAATAACTTGGCCAAATAAATCTTACTGGTTAGATATTGAATAGCACGTGGGAACAACACCTACTTAACTTTTTTTTGTACGAAGCCCCCAAATTCGGTACATAGAATAGGTGGTACAAATTTGAACTGGTACAAAGTCTCCAACATCCATTTACTGCCATAGTGTGACCAAAAATTTTGCCATATTGCAAGATACATACAATTCTGAACTTGTCCATTATACACTAAGTTTTTTATATTTGAAGAGCTGGTGAAATAAGCCGTATTTAGCAGATTATTCTGTTGTTCGGGATAAAAAGGTCTGCCAGTCAGTCAAATTGCCAAAAGTGGAAAGAAGGCTTGTCACACCCAAACTTTTGCAACACCGAACTTTTGCATAAAGTTCTTTGTTATACTATGAACTGTATGGGTTTTTTTACATTCTCAAATCCTTGTCTTTGCAAAATGATAAGTTGTATATTCTTTACAATAAAAACTTTCCATTCTTAGTTTTTATATTTATTGAAATGTTAAAAGATCTGATGAACAGAACCTTTTATTGAAATTTAAAATAAAATTACATGGAAATACTTTACCCACATAGTAATTGATTGAAAGCTGTGCTTAATAGATAGTTTCCATGTGATGTCATCTACACTGATAAGACCGTTTAAGGCAGCCATCTTTGTGGGCAGAAGCTAATGCAGGCCAAAATCGAGAAATATGTGCTGTATTAAACTCACCACTGTGTTTTATTTTTCAGTCTATTTTACTGAATTTGATATAAAAATTAAGAGCTTTTATAAAGTATTTTAAATATCAAAACTATATTTTGATAGTTTTAAAGGTTAAAGAAATACAACCGAAAATGTTACACTGGTCATTTTGTTTTAAGTATGAGCCAATAGTTTTATTTATTTCTCTGTATTTATTCTGTGTGCATTTATCAATTGTAAAAATATTGTATTCTAAAAATATGAATTTCAAGAGCTTTCCAATGGTGTATAGCTTTTAATTTTCCCTTCTATACTAATCATTTAAAAATCCCTTGAAGTTACCATCAAAGATGGCTGCCAAGATAAGGGATTTTCACTGATGTGGAAACTATCTATAGTTGTCTGAATATATTGAATACACTCACCTATATAAAGTGTCATTTCTTGGTCTTTAGATTGCAATACCCAACAACACAAAGCTGCGATGTGTCTCCTGGAACAAGGATCAGGGCTATATTGCCTGCGGTGGAGAGGATGGTTTGCTGAAGGTCCTCCGACTTGAGACACAAACTGGTAACTAAACCCTTAGACCTATACACACATCGTGGGGAAGGAAGGAAACTCAAAAAAGTTAAAGAACGGATCTTTTATTTTTTTCAACAGATATCTAACTAACTCGGAGCACCTGCTGGGAGCTGTTGAGGGCAGTCCAACTATGATTGCCTCTTGCAAATACCCAATTATACACAAAAAAAACAACATCAGATTAATGAACTCTCACAATATTTTGAATATCCCGTCCAGGATTTTTCTTAAACTTTCCATGACTGATAAATACTAAACCTAGTTACACCCATCATTGGCATATCATGACTGGTTTGATATTACTGGGTTATGACAATTTGTTATATTTAGCAAACATTTTTTATCTGCACTCTCTCAGCCACCATTGATGTTATGTTGGTTTTAATAAACAGCATTTATAATGACCAAGCTAAGTTGCACATGACTTCGACACATCTTGACTGTCTTATTTTTAATAGAGTTAGGGCTTTTTGTTTTATTTTAATTAATTATTGAATATATTTTGTCTGCTAGTTTTTGATTGAACTTAACAACATTTACATATCATTGGCAGGTTATGACTACCTTCACTTGTCTAATAAGTACCAATGCTAGTTGCACATCTCCTTAGAACATCAGGACCCGTGTAATTGAGTTATGTCCCTTCATTTTATTTATTTTTATTGCGATATTTCTTGCCAATCATTTGTCAGATTTGAATATAACTATAAGACACCATGTCATAATGACCAGAGACAATGTTTTAAACCATTACTCAATGTGGTTGAACAAAGGTCTGCTTGTCAGTGTACCTATTAGATACATTTAAGCATTCATTGATTAAAGCTTTTCAAGATTGTTGAGTTTCTAATGGCTGAAAATAGTTACACCTTGTTGCGACAATTTTGGTTCTACCGACATTAAGACGTAAAATCTTTTGAAGGACACTATGTTCCTGTATAAACTGCAGACCAGAGAAAGTATTTCCATGCATAATTCTATGTGGATTTGTTTTTTGTTCTGTTTTTATTAATATGTGTGTTATTTTTTCTTTATTTCTTAAACTAAAAGTCTCTCTGGGTTATTAAACCAATAAGATACAACCACAATGAAAATAACAGATGGCTAATCATCATCCTTGGTATTTGAAGTATTCCATGGTTAGTATTTTCTAATTTCATTATTGTTTTTATAGTAATGTTTACTTTTCTGCGCTACAGTTAAATTGTCTGTTAATTATTGTATGTTTCCTATGCCAAAATAAATCTATCTATTTGGCCAAATGTGATGTCACATTTACATTACAGGTAAAGATGTGAAGGCCAAGGGACTGGCAGCTCCAAGCAATCTGTCTATGAACCAGACCTTGGAGGGACATACAGGTACCACTGTGTTTTCTTTAGTTGATGAGTGTATGTTTGCTGCACATATTTATTAGTAACTACCTATATACTGGATCTGTCCAGAAAGTGAAAGTTTAAACATCTTCTATCCCAATCAGCCATTAATCATTAATAATTTTTACCCATTCACTGCACCGCCACAAGTGCAGCTCTAGGTAGGAAATCCTTCCAATATGCCCAACTCCAAGCGGCGCTCAGGTTTATTGCATAATTCATTATTGTTACAGATATTGTAACTTGCAATCTTTGTCCAATATATTGTGGAGTTGTCTTGCTGACAACTTTACATTTCTGTCGTGAAATAATGGACCAATTATTTGTTGTTGTTTTTTATGATAAACTCCTGACTTTTGAAACTTTTCATCTTGATTGTTAGGCAATTCTTTCTATTTATAAGTGTCATTCATTGTGTGTATATGTGTGTTTTTAATTTCTGAATTGATGTAACATCACCTTTACACAGTTATGTTATGGTGACACCTTGGATCTATAGAACCACCAGCACGCTGCAAGTCAGCTGGAAGACATAACATTAATAACATCACATTGTGTTAACAACCCATAATCGTTCCTATGTCATTGTCTGACATCTTCAGGTATGGGAGGCCCCGGGTTCGATCCTGGGCCACGACATACCAAAGTCGTTAAAAATGTTAGTGGTATATCTCCCTTGCTAACAAAGGTAGTGATGATGATGATCAATTGATAATGTGCTGCTGCTAATGATGTTTATGATGATGTATATGATGATGTATCAAATATGATATTTGAGGTAGTGATGATAATGATCAATTGATAATCTGCTGCTGCTAATGATGTTTATGATGATGTATCAAATATGATATTTGAGGTAGTGATGATGATGATCAATTGATAATCTGCTGCTGCTAATGTTGTTTATGATGATGTATCAAATATAATATTTGAGGTAGTGATGATAATGATCAGTAGATAATTACCTGCTGCTTATGATGTTGACCATGATAATGATGATGATAGTGAGACAGCCATCTTTATCTTCCTCGATTATAAACAGGGACTATTACATGTATTGCCTGGAGGAATTCTCGTCCAAATTATGAACGAGTTGCATTTGGAGACAGCACTGGAAAAGTCTCCATTTGGACAAAGAGAAGATTTGGTACGAGCACCAAAACCAGTTGTGCAAAAGTTAATTTTTTCCAGTTTATTTTTTTATGTGAGATGTTCCGTTTTAGCTGGTTCACCAGTTAATCTATTTGTATTACTCATTCAAGTCAGTTAAATTTGTTAGTAAAATATTTTCAGTCATGTGCAGTAGTAATATAGACATTTTTGAAACGATGAGGAGTATCTTTTAAACTTTATTTTGTTAAGATGCCAGTTTTCGAAGAAATATAATCAGTTTCATAACGTTTTTTGTGTTTGTTTTAATATTTCACAGCAACATTTTTTATGGTCATTCAAGTGACATCTATGTTAGAAAGGATGTCAGAAAACATCCTTGGTTCAGGGGCGGATCCAGAAAATTTTGGGGTGGGGGGCATATGAATCAAGATCCATTCAACATTATCGCAGTAAATACTAGATATCTATACACAGAAAGGGACCCTAACTTCAACTTAAGCAGTCAACAGACAGAATTTACTTTACAAGCATAGTAATTTTTTAAGCATACATGTATGTGTTTTCACAACTCTACACTTTTACATGGTTTGAGGCAGGATGCATCCCCCAACCCTTGCTGGATCCATCCCTGCCTAGGTTAGCTGGAAGTTCTCCCCACATGAGGTTTCACCTGTCAGAGACGGGAACTAACATGGTGAGGGCACCAAGTAGTCAGAGGAGATACAGCAACTCTACTCCTTCTCCATATTGTGTTTTGTAAAAATCCATTCTTTTACTGCCCAAAAAATGGGACTACTGTTTGTCTAAGCAGTGGCAATTAAATTCAGTTTGAAAGATAAAAATGTGTCAGACTTTGAGTAATACAAGTAGAAGCAACTGTTAAAGGAACACTTCACAATCTGTATAAACCACTGTTATACTGTATGACTTTTATAAGTTATATATTGTCAGAGAGCTTATTTTATACTTATTGTGAAGTGTTTCTTTATATTGTGTACATCAATGGTTTTGTTTATCCATTTCTGTGTTTTATTTGTTACTAAGAGCTCAGGTTAAGAAGAGTATTTCTATGGTTAATTGCTTTAATTTGATTTTTAGTCAGAAACTTTATACTATTGATACTAATGTCTTAAAATCAGATTGCTTATAAATTGAAAAATTCAGATGAGTGTTAATACCATGTGATGTGTTGGAAAATTGTAGAAAGCACAGATATATTTAATCAGTTTGCTAAATTAAACCAGACATCAATTAAGTACTCATGTAAATGAAACGTTTTCAACAGTTAAGGCAATAGACTACAAAGTTGTCTTGAACTATATAATTCTTATATTCCTTGTAAATCTTGTATACTGTTACTCATACAGTTCGATATCATAGTAGATAAGAAACTATTTTCTATATAAAATCTGTAAGTAACAAATAGTCCACATTGACCCTGTGCTAGATTTACTTCCCTTACCTGAGCTCTAGTTATACATACAGCTACCGACGTAAGCTGTTTGGATCTGAGAATGTTTTTCATGGTAGAACCAGGGTCAATGTGTTGTACTTGTAGGTGCAGTACAGGTGGTGACGTGGAATGGTCAGTATCAGAAACTGACCACCAGTGACCAGTATGGCCTCATTATTGTCTGGATGCTATACAAGGGTAAGACTACACTCTTTATCCCTCCCTTTTTCTCTCTGCTATTTATTTTCATGTTCTTTTCTTTTCTTTCATTTTTTTTTGTAAATTCTTCCATAGGGAACTGTAGAGAAATATTTTTTTAGTGTGACCATTTTTAGAAAAAAAAATCATTTTTTCTTTCTTTCTTTTTTTCATTCTTATTTTTTTAATTCTCTCTTTTTTGCCCCTTCTTTCTTCATTTTATTTTACATACAGATTTAAGAAATACCTTTATAGATTGCCTTCTTGTACAACTAATACTTCCTTAAGAAAGGAAACTTAGGCCCGTATTCACCAACCATTGTTAAGTAAGAATTGCTCAAGTCATGGCTTTCAATCCACAATATCTCCATTACGTATTTAGCTACATGTCTGAATCTTTGCCTGACACTTTAACTTGGAGGTTAATATCACATTGAAACTTCATAAATAAGCTTATTTTTGTTGGTATGAAAATTATGACTTGGGCTTAAGTCATGACTTAGGCTTAAGAATGGCTGTTGAATACGAGCCTTAAGTTGTTTTTTTCTAAGTAAGATTTGGTAATTAAATCAGGGACTCTTAAGAACAACAATATTGTACAAGTATATTATTACAGTCCTCTCCCACTTCTTTTTATATATATCAACATTTAAATGCAATAAATGCATGATGATAAACCCAATAAACAAAACATATAAGAACATTCTGGGCTACTTATCATCTGTATCTGTACAGGGTACTACTAGAGCATTTCTTCCTGCCTATCACTATACAAAAATAAAGAAGTATGTAGTCATGAACAATTATAAGTGTATGTGTATTAAAATAAATATCATACAATATATATTGAAACAGAACTGAATATATATTAGTTAATTCTAATGGAATGTTAAACACAGCAGTATCAACCAAAACTAGAAATGTCAATAAAATAATACATGTACATTTGAAGTTAATCTAATGATTCTGATTTATTTCACATACATATTATAAATGGTTAAGTTTGTCTGTTTCTAGACTGGTTATGGATATAAAAAATCAGTTTACAATAACATGTCCCAAACATTCCAAAGTTGAAACTTAATTTGTAAATCTGAAATAGATTTCTCTAAATAACGGCAATATTTTTGTTTGCCTTTGTATTGTTATAAGTTTGTTTACTTTTCTGTTTATTTTGTTTAATTTTGTTCAGTTCCTCTTTCTGAATCAAAATTTATTTTTATGATTACCTCGTTTATGCATTTATAAATCTTTTGTAGAGTAAATTAATATTATTTTTAAATTGAACTTAAATAAAGCAATGTTTTCAGGAGAAAAATAACTTTTTGTAACCCAACTGCAAGGTTATATAAGGTAACTGTTGTCTTTATTAATCTCATATGTGTCTGCCTTCTTTTAAGCCAATTCCAAACCAAAATATTAGTGACATGATAAGGTTTTGTTTAACATTGTTTAACTTTGATTATAAACTTGGAACTCTAAACACTTAGACAAAACCCTATTAACTGATTTTGGTGGAGCAGTTTAGAGTCGCTGACTTACCAGGTTCGAGTCTTGTTCATGGCAAGAACTGTCGTGTGTGTGAGGGGGGAGGGGGGGGGGGGGGGGGGGGTCAACCTAGTTATAAGTCTGGGGTCTTCCTCCACCAATAATTAGGTGGATGTTGCTGATATGACCATAATTGAGACAGAATATAACAAAAACAAAACATATTTGTTTATAGCCCATACCAAGTTTATAGTCAAGACCTTATTGAAGTCTTACAGGAGACTCTGCACAAATAGTGCCAATCCTGATCAAACAGCTCCTAGCAGGGAACAGGTTTATATGGATCTACACCATTTGCCTGAGCCTTATAAAATCAAAAATAAGTTGCATTAGATCAATACTTATTTGCTGACAATTCTATCAATGGGTAACAAGATGTTTTGATAAATACTTGCATTAAGAGACATTATTGAATAGTCTCCCCTGAGTAATCCCTAAATGCAAGTAGGTCCTTCCATTTGTTTTACTCGGGTTTTTAGGCTTGATTTCTTTGAAGATATGTTGACTTTTCTGCCTTTCTTGTGAAACCCAGGTCAACCATCATCAACAAACACTTCCAATTTCTTTTTTAAATAACACATTTCTATAAGGTTTTAAATGGATTAAATGGATTTTAATATTATATTTATGCCAAATTTCACTGTTTGTAATTGCAATATCTTCAAAAGAACAGGCGATAAAGTCCAAGAATTCCAACTAAAAGGACCTACCTACTGTTTGGAATACCTCGGATGTTAACTAACAAGGAAGAAAATTTCACCAATGTACCCCATTTTGTGCTTAGCAGGCTAAAATATAAATTGTTAGAGTTCAGCCTGATATCGGACCGACGATAAGGTTAACATCTACATGTTGTAATTTATAAGTGCCATTTTTACACTCTAACTGTTAAACTATCCGTTAAGCTGAAAATCATTCAACATATATTTTACCTTTTAGTTATTAAATTCTTGTTATTTTCTTCTTTTTTAGCAAATGAAAGAGACCAACGTAATGTTATTTGCAATTTTTGTTGTGGTTTTTCTTTATATTTTTTTGTCATTTTCTCCATTTTTAATCATGTTAAAACATTCTTTATGAAGTTATTTTGAATTTAGTTTTTATTTTGAATTTAGTTTTATTTTTTTTAAGAAAATTCAAAACATAGAGAAAAACTTATGATTCAGTGTTATTTCCCATTTTAGTTGAACTGTTTTCATTCCTTTTAATCATTTAAAATACTTCTATTTAATATCTTGACAAGATCAACAGTTTTGTGATTAATATTTATATCTTAAATGCATTTTAAGCATACCATGCTTAACTTAGCCATTGATTAAAGGACAAAACCAATCCTGAATGATGGGATCAGCCTATAAATAAGATTCAACATGTTTCAACAAAATATTTAACATAAAACTAAACATAAACAAACTTTATCAGTTTAAGTTATTGTTTGGCAAACATAACGTGCACTCGTGCATAGTCATGGATTTCCATAAAAAACTCAGTAACTTCACAAATATATTACTTTACTTGTTAGAAATGTCATAAGCAAGAGCAATAGAAATGCTTGGTGTAGTGGTTAAGCTTACCGCCTGACAATCCTCGCAAGTATTCCACAATGATTTTACAAATATTGCATGGCGTGAACCGTATTACACACTGTAGTTGGCATTTTCATTTATGCAAGTCATTCAGTCTATAACCATGTCACAGACTTCGCTCTAAAGAAAAGTTAATTATTGTAAAAGTATTTTGAGAAATGTTCTATGAGGAATACTGCAACTTTCATAGAGAAGACTACAAGCCATTTGATATAACTCCATCATTACCTTACCATTCATATTATACCGTGTCGCTCATTTGAAGCGGTGAAACATGATGAATGTATACGAACTAACTCATAAATTAGTACAGATACTAATGAAGTGCATGTTTAATGTTGCCTAACAATACCCCAACATTTAATTGCAGACTGTCAGTCTAGTGTGTATACAAGATGATCAAATCAACATGAAGTTGATCTCCTTCACACAAAAAAACACATGCTTTTTGTTTGTTGTACCGTTTCTTAGCACATGACTTAGGTATCAATAGAATCTGTCAAAACATCAATGGAAGGCTGAGTTCGGGCGCCCATGGCATAGTGGTAGAGTTGCCGATTTGTAACGTCTCTGACTGCTTAGCCTCTCACCGCGAGGGTTTGGGTCCTGATCGGTGTGAAGCACTTTATGTGAGAAGGTCTTCCAGCTGACTTGCGGTGCGCCGGGGGTTCTACCCAGACATTTGTCAGGGGTCTTCCTCCACCAAAAAGCTGGACGTTGCTATAATGATAATAAATGGTCGCTGCAATGTATGTCAAAATCAATCAG
This sequence comes from Sinonovacula constricta, assembly GCA_007844125.1. Lineage (NCBI taxonomy): Eukaryota > Metazoa > Mollusca > Bivalvia > Cardiida > Solecurtidae > Sinonovacula > Sinonovacula constricta. The sequence continues at coordinate 47,422,280 of CM017564.1, forward strand.
AAGGCCGAGTTCAGATTTGTGATCTGTCACGATATCAGTGGGAGGCTACCCCTGTTGGAGACTCATCTCACTTGCAAGTTACATAGAGTTTGATACAAATTATGGAACTGTCCATTACACATTTTTACCTAATACATCTCAGCCTAGTTGTAGTATCCAATAATTGATAGAAATAAAGACCACTGTCCTAAGGGAAACATGTTTAAAGTTGTGCAAAAACTCTACTTATATTCTTTGCCCTTAGATTTTTCAATTTAAAAAAAGGTCTGATGAAGAAATTCGGCATTGGGTGTTTTGTACACTATTTTATCTGTATTGGTATAACTTTTTTCCTATTTTAAAACTTAACACATACTTCACCTACATATATGTGGGCTTTTTATGCCATTTTATGTTTTCCTTGAGCCAAAATTGGATTACCATATTCAACAATGCCATTATTTTTATTTGATTTCAAATTGTCAATAAAGCTCATTATTTATATATGGATACATTAGGATCATGGTATGAGGAGATGATCAACAATCGCAACAAATCAGTTGTCAAGTCAATGGCATGGAACGCTGATGGACAGAAGATCTGCATTGTATACGAGGATGGTGCCGTCATTGTTGGCTCAGTCGACGGGAACCGGATATGGGGCAAGGAATTGCGTGGTACCCAGCTTGCTACAGTTCAGGTGGGTGAAGAATTCCTCATTTTTAATAATAAAAGAAAATGTATTAGTTGTCTCCCTTGTGGGTTCGGTATATTTTGTACATTTATATAGTTCAGGTGGGTCAGGCATGTGACTTCCAATTGGAACTCTTCTGCAGTTTTTTTCAATACAACCTTGGATGGTTTTAAAATGAAAAGGACCATCCACACATCAGTCTGGCCATTATAATTTCTGAATCACCATCACAGATACCATTTTGGGAAACCCGACACCCAAAATTGGAAATTCTTTGCATCGTTGTAAACAAAATCAAACTTCAAACCAAATGATATATATCGATAGATAAATCAGAAAAGGTCCTATCAAAATTTTCACAGAAATTTATATTTAATCTACCTCTAGACAAAGGCAAACAGGGTAAATATAAATGTGACAAAAACACAGAGACGAGACAAAACACTTAAAAAGAAAAACCAACAGTTACTGCCATGGAACGGTCAGTTGGCAAATGGGCCGGCTGGTGTGCTTAAACCGGGTTTGTGGAGCACTTCAACCTCGCACTTCCTGAAGATTTTCTATCAAACAAACAGTGTAAACAAAAACATCGCATCAAATTGAAACACCTAACAGTAAGCTCCTGCATTGCAAGTTAAAACAGATACAATGTACTCATATACATACAAAATATCTATTAATAAAATAAACTATGAACATATGTACAGTATGTACAGCAGAAAAAAGCCTCGGCAAGCAAAAAATTCCAAATGAGAGAGTAATTTAGAATAAAACAGCCCAAGGGCTGACATATAATAAGAACAATTTAATGATGCACACAATACCGTGACGTCATATGCCAAAAGTGACAAAAGTGAAATTAAAAAATATGAAAGAGATCATCGTATTTAAGAAAACTACCCAAACCAACAAACTTAAATGTAGTATTGTTAAAGATTAATAGGTAATAAGTTTTAAAATAACATATTAAAAAAAACGAGCATTTATCCACAGTTGGCATATTATATAGTAAAGGTACAAAAAATCCCGATGTTATACACACTGTGCAATCTCAGGTAAAGGGCATGGAGACTGCTCTAGTTGTCTCACCTATATAGGGTACGACTGGAGAGATGATGAGACAAGAAATCCACCAGTAACTGTCCAATTATAACTTTAAGTCCCTGTTTTCATATAGTCTCAACGACCTGTCAGGTCATCGTGTAATTTAAAAGCAATGCAAGTTCTTGTCTGTAAAAGGGTCAATTGCAATCAATGCAGTACAATGAAGGATTCCCTGGTTGTAACCATCAGCAATAAATTTTCTGATAAGTTTTATAAAGTGGTCAGAAAAGTTATTGAGACCCTTGATTTTTTTTAACTTGTATGAAGTTATATATATATTTATTGAAATTCAATGTAAAAACATTGTTTTGTAAATTTCAGTGGTCCCCAGATGGAAAGATCCTGTTGTTTGGTCTGGCCAATGGTGAAGTTCACAATTATGATAACCTTGGAAACTTCATTGTAAGTTAGTTTATTATTATTGTACCTGTAGGACAATTTTGTTTGTTAGCCAGGAAGGTCAAGGCTAGCTGGGCTGTACCTGATCTTACACGACACAGCAGACCAATGTAGATATGGCTCCAAATCATACAGGACTTTTTAGCACTGCTTTATTGTAACCAAGAGAGGGGTACCGGTGACATAGTGATAGAGTCGCCGATTTGTAACTCCTCTGACTGCTAAGCCTCTCACTGCGTGGGTTCGAGTCCCGGTCTGGGCGAAGGACTTAATGTGGGAAGGTCTTCCAGCTGACTTGCAGTGTGCCAGTGTTCTACCCAGACATTTGTCTGAGGTATTCCTCCACCAAATAGCTGGACATGGCTATATTGATCATAATTGGTCGCTGCGATGTATTTTATTTAAAAAAACACCAAAAAACCCAAATGTAACCTAGATGATTCCATGGACAGGAATGCCTGGGTATCAACTATAAAGGAAAAGTCCAACCCAGTAAATCGACAAAAGACTTAACTATTCGCTTATTATGAATAAGAAGGTACAGATATTGCTTGGAGACTCCAAGAGTCTTTGCAACAAATAGCACTGATCCTGATCTGACCTCTCCCATCTCTTGTATCCTAAGCTTGATCTTTAAATGCTGACCAGGCTTTGAGTAACATGTAACTCTAGACTTGCTGCTTGTGTTTTTCAGTCAAAGCTTCAAGTGTACTGCCTGTCGAACATCAGTGGAGCTATCCGTATTGCCGGTGTAGACTGGTACAATGGAACCAATGGATACCTGGAACCCAACTGTCCATGTCTCGCTATCTGCTTTGATAACGGACGCTGCCAGATCATGCGTAGTGAAGCTGATGAGAGTAAGTACAGTCAACCACAATGTCTTTTACTTGCTGTAGGAGAATAAAGAGCATCAAAAGTAGAAATATAGTCATCATTAGCATGAATAAAATCATTATGTGTTTTCACATTGTTAGATACTCCCACTTGGCTTTTCTGTTTTACTACATTCATCGAGGGTTTATTGGTAAATTTTCTGTCGTCTTATCAAACTGAATAGAACAAGAATTGGCTAATTATAATACTGCTTACAAAATCCAAACTCTTCTGAGTGGAGACTATAACAATGACGTTGCCATTTTGACAAGTCTGTCGAAACAATGAAAGAACAAGCTTTTATCATTGGACTGAAATCTTGATCAGATTATGAAGCGAACAATGAAATATCATAACAAGAAACGATGAAAAATGAACTAAATGTCCCACGGGCGATGAATGAAGAGTAACGGAATGGATCGGTCGTGAGTGTCCAACGATGATGTTTTCAGCATTGATTGTTTTTACAGTGCAATGACAGGAGGAGCCTAAGCTGTAATAAAAGCTGGGACTATCTGTGGAACTATTATTGCAGGATCAAAGTTTTGACATCCATCAATTTATTGCGCTGTCCGAAAACTATTTCTCTGTAAATAATTTCTTCAATGCTTACACAGTAGAACATCACCATAGTGACAGACTTCAGATCTGACCAGTAAAAAATATCAAAAAGTAGTTAATGCTATTTTTGGACTGTGTTTAAGGCAGATTGATAATAGGCATAAGAAAAATAAGTAAAATAAATAAATAAAATTACCAAAGCATCACATACAAAATGCATTACTTGTTTTAACTTTTAACTCGAAAACATTCTCGAGACATTATCACTTTATATTGACTCACACGTGACCAGCACTTGACCAGTCAAAACGCTTTAAATGCAAAGGGTGTGTGATATTTCTATTTGTGCTATTTTAATAGTTACATGTTTTTATGTTATTCTAGATACTCTTGTCTGTCCACATATGTTCATTAAAACACTTATTTCTAGATAAGCTTTATTATATATAACTACCTTTTTCCTTCCTCAGCCCCAGTACTGATTGACACAGGCATGTCAGTTGCCCAAATAGGCTGGAACCACAACGGCTCTGTTCTGGCTGTGGCAGGATCCCAGAAGGCTCTGGGGCAAGATAAGGACGTTAATGTTGTGCAGTTCTATGCACCCTTTGGGGAGGTAGGGAGTGAATCCTTTGTTTTTAAATGACCTTGCAGCAACCTTATTATAGTTATTATAGAGACAGCCAGCATTTGATTGACTAAGAAGGCCCTAGACCGATGTCATTATGTTTTTTGTCCTGACCAGAACTTGAACCCTGGTAGTGAGGTTATGGCTCTGACCTCCTTAAACGCAGAAGCCCCTCATTGGATTATATATAATACAGTGAAAGCTCATTTGAGCGAGAGTCAAAAGAATAAGAGGATGGTGTAATGCGAGGAATTTTGCAGGTCCTGTCAGAATTTGTTCTTTATTTAATGTAAAAAAGATTTGATCGAGGAAGGATATATTGAGAGATTCAGTATATCAATCAAATGTCCCGAGAGCCAATTAAATGTTAATTCTATTATATGAAATATTTCTACTTGCAGCACTTACGTACACTGAAAGTTCCGGGCAAACAGATGTACTCCTGTTCTTGGGAGGGCGGCAGTCTTAGAGTGGCACTGGCTGTGGATTGCTTCATATACTTCGCAAATATCAGACCTGACTACAAGGTAATCTCACCATTCTATATGGCAGATAATCTAATCACATGCAAAAAAAATTGCAAAGCCATGGCTTAGTATTCTTTGATTTATTAATGCACAAAGCTATGGTATTGTGAACAACTTGAAGTTATGTTTGATATTTATTTTTTCAGTTATTTTTTATCCTGTTAAATTTACTTTTCATATATCTTTTTTGTTGCTATAAGTATTTCCATTTTGTTTTTACGATGAGGCTATTTCTCCAACACAACCCTGTTCTTGTTCAGAGTTAAACCAGAACAGTCAACATCTGAAAATATCTTTAGAATTTCTTGTTTTTTTATCATAGTTAGCAGTGTTATTCATATTTCCTTTTTTGTATAAAAAGTTTTTCTATTTCCTGTCCATAGTGGGGTTACTGTTCGAACACTGTGGTGTACTCTTTCACCAAGCCAGACAGGGTGGAACATTGTGTTGTCTTCTGGGATACCAAGAATGGAGAGGTACCATAACAGCCGTTGTACTATCATTTATGTGTGCTGTCTAAACTACTTGTCAGAATTGGTGACTAGTATATATTTTGCTTTAAAGGTGCTATACATTAGTTTGCAAATATCAAATACATATCGTACCACTGCTTTGGGGTCTCTGCAAAAATTTATTTCCTGTTTAAAGTTTGATGTATAATTTTTTGAAAATGTAGTTACATTAATCATTGTAAATGGTTATGATATTTTGTGCTCAAGTTTAGACATATATAAAAATCTTAAGACTCTAAAAATAGATTTATCCTGTCTAGTTCATGATATGCTAATCTTAAATATACCATTTCTCCAGTTGGTTAATTTTTTGAGTATCACCCATCTGGAGATATTGGACAAATCTGTTACTGTGTTTTTCATTTCCTGTCAGAAATACATCAAGTATGTGAAGAACCTGATCAGCATCACTGCCTGTGGTGACTACTGTTGCCTAGCAACTCGAGCTGATGAGCTTACCAACCAGTATGTCCTGGTCCTTTGTAACTCTATCGGGACACCCCTGGACTCCAAGTACATTGGTAAGGATCAAAGTTCACCTGGCTGAAGTACATTCTATTTCTAACCACTAGCAATGCTCTTATACATAAACCATACATCCTGTTTCCTTTTTTTGTGTGTGTTTACTGCATTGCTAATTTCCTATAAAAGTATGACCAGAGTTACTCCCCTTGTCCATATCTTGCAGTGTTTTTTACTTAGAAAATATATTTTTGAAGGTGTAGGAGTGAAATGCCAAAGAAAAAAGTAAAAGTGAGTAAGTGACGTATGGCATTTTCTTTGGAAATTTATAGAAAATTCTACAGCATGGTGTATGGAAAATGGCTTAGCAGCGAAAGAGTTAAATAGTGGCAGGGTTTCCACTAGGGCTTTCGTTGATTCCATTTTGTGCATAATTACAATATTTGGAGAAAAAGATCATTAGCATCTGTAATTTTTTACTTTTTCGAATAATAATTTCCACAATTATCCATATTTTACATTTTTGTATTGAGAATAAAATGCCAAAAAGATATCAGGGATACGTCAGTACGCTTTGAATCACTGACAGCCCCAGTCTTCACTGATTTATATGAGTTAGAAATAAATTTCAAATTGCCTCACCTTTGTTAATAAATCTATGATTATTCTTAAAACATATTAATTCACTGCACCCTGTCAGTTATTAAGGGGTCAAGATCTCTTTTTTAATGCAAGTGTATGATTTTTTTTGGTGTTTTATACCTAATCAAGCTGGAATCTTCATTGTTCTAGGTCATCCAGCTGTCCTTCAATGTTTTAGTGGCCCTTGCCACATATATTTATCCATTCTCTTCCTCTTCTAATAATGTTACAAGTTCTTGTTATGACTTCATGGCTGGTGTTTGTATATGATCATAATTGGTCGCTGCAATGTATTTCAAATACAAAAATCCATTTGTATGTATCTTTCCCCCTACTGAGAGTTTCTATTTTATAGCTTTTCTCAGCTAATGTTGGCTGTTATTAAGATGCTTTATGCATCAGTCTGACAATTTACAAAGTTTATTTGCATATATTTATATCTTAGTCAAGTGCTCAATCACACTCATATAAAATGTAATTCATTTTTTGTTTCCATTAAACTGGGTCAACTTTCCCCACCATAATATTTGCACCAAACATTGCTTGGATAAACCAATGAGAGACATTAGGGAATAGTCTCCCCTGAATAATCCCTAAATGCAAATAGGTCCTTTCATTTGTTTTACTCGGTTCTTATGCTTGTGCTCTTTGGAGTGTATGTTGACTTTTCTGGCTTTCTTGGGATACACAGGTTAACCATCAACAACAAACACTTCCGTTTTCTTTTTTAGATTACATATCTCTATAAGTTTTTAAAAGGATTTTAAGCTTATATTTATACAAAAATAAGAAATTTCACTGTTCGTAATTGCAATATGTACAAAAGAACAGTTAATGGTCCGAGAATACCAACTAAAAGAGCGTACCTAACTGTTTGGAATACCTCGGATATTAACTAACAAGGGAGACAATTTTCATTTTGGCAATGTACCCTATTAATGTAACTGTTGGATTATGAACCTTTTGGTGTGTTGATGCAATTTGTACACCAAGAAAATGGTATGCTTGTCAAAAGGAATTAAACTGACTGTGAATTTATTGATCACATTTTATAAAAAAAATAGGACAGAGACTTTCAATAGACAGATAATATTTAAATATTCAGCAGAATAGTTCTTTTTATATACAATTCAAAATTCAGTTCTATAAAAATGCCTGTATATTCACTCAGGCTTGTCATGCATCAGCAATCCTTAAAAATCAATGTAAAGGTTTCACACTGTAACAACAGTACAACAATAATTTACCCAACTCAACTCCACAGAGATGGACCCAGTCTACCTGACCATGACCAAGACTCACATTGTGGCAGCATCAAGGGAAGCCTTCTACACCTGGCAGTTCAAGAACCCTCGCAAACTGTCCACCCTCGAAGTGGCTGGGCGACGCAAGTCAGGCACAGAGAGGTATGTAAAAAGCACTGATTGGACAGAGAGGTCTCAGATTGGTCAGGAACAGGAAGGTTTGTTACAAGCACTCTCATTGGTCAGGGACAAAAAGGTCTGCAACAAACACTCTGATTGGTAAAGAACAGAGATGTATGAAACCAACATTCAGTTGATTGTTCAGTTTTATCCAATGAGTAACTTTGATTGGTCCATGCTTTACAGTAAAAGAATTGGGTTTTCCAGGAATGTGTGTAACAATCATTTGTTCAAATGATGATATCTTTCATAGAAAATAACTTGAATAATGTAAAAAGATACAATAACACAAAGAAACACTTATATACTATAATTGTTGAAACCTTTTCTTTTTCTATTTAGAATGAGAAAATCAACATTTAAATGATGGTGGGACAATTGAACTAATTGACAAACAAAAAAAGAACAACAGAAAGTAGACAAACCTTGCTAATTGTTTGATGTTATTTTCAGACTCCACCACATTGATGACCATACTCCAGGAGGTCCTGCTACAGATGATGTGGACTTTAGCAAGGCTTTTGCTGTAAGTGAATATACAGCTTAATTGATAAATCCACATGTGTATGCCCAAGAAAGGCTGCACACAGCACATAGCAGTCATTCTTTCTATCCATGCATCTTTACGTACATTCTTGCTTATGCCAGTCCATCCAATTTTCTTATTGCATTCGATACGGGCCAAGACATACCAAAGTCGTTAAAAATGGTAGTTGTATAGCTCCATTGCTTACGCTCAAGCAAATATAAGGGTAGCTCCACGACTGGTTGGCTCGGTGTCAGGATAATGTGATTGGGTGTGGTATCATGCCAGGTCTTTACAGCATGCTATACACAGTGAAGGCAGCAGTACATCTGCTTCAAGGGGACACAGTCTCTAGAGAATAGAAATCCTGTTGAAAGGAAGATAAACCCAATAGTCAAACAACCATTTCGATATTCTGTGAAACTTCTGCATTAATAATATGCTGTAATCTTGTGTAACATACATGATGTTAACTGGTGTGATGGTAAGATCTTAATATATTTGTGTTGTTTGTAATTTAGGGCACTGAGGATCAGATTTGTTGCATTGCTGCATCTGACAAACTTCTCATTGTGGTAAGTATGCTTCCCAACTTAATTTGTGATATGATCTTCTGTTTCCATACCAAGGAAATAACAATTTGAATTCAGCAGTATCTCTCAGTAATTGTGTCCATCTTGTCTTTTGATTGCAGCTCTTCCAGCATCATGGATGACAATATCATGAAACTTATCCAAAATATTTGGTGTGGTATGAAGTTGTGCATAATTAAATTAATTTGTTATATCATGCTGCTGTCTTAGATTCTGATCCTTGGATCTGAATTTACCCACTAATAGTAATTTGTAGTTAGGACATTTCTGCTCATGTTCAGTTACATGTTATGTTATAAGTTTGAATAAAAGTGCACATTTTGTGAAAAATTGACACATTTTGTCTGTTGTCTTTTTTTGATCTTAGCATGAATGTTTTTTTCGTATAATTAGTTTTGTGAAATGTCTTTTTGTCAGCTAATTTAAACATTCAGATAATTGGGCCAAAAGAGTAGTTTTAAATAAAATTCAATTTCCCAGAAATACACTTGTTGATTATTATTTCAAAATATGATTTTTAGTATTCTTTATCGGTTTTTAATGATTAAATAATAAAGAATCTCATATTAACCCCTCTCTAGGGCCGAGAATCTGGCACCCTGAACCGTTACTCGATGCCCATGCTGGCGCTGACCCAGAAATACGCCCTGGAATGTCGTCCCCACCAACTCTCCCTCAATTGTACCTCAAGGTATGTAGCATGGCATCACAGTTACAGAATATGGCGCTTTAGCGACTTGTTTTAATTGCATAAGTTGGTTGTAATAAGTCACACAGGCACGATTATGGTTACAGAGCTTAATGTATTTTTGTGAGGATAGACACAAATATCTTAGTACCAACACCATTGTAAGTCATCTAAAAGAAATTGTAAAAAATTACAAAAATACTTATTTGGCCTTTTTTTAAAGTCAGTAGGCCTTGATAGATATCAATGGCATGTTAAAATGATGTTAATAGCTAGGCTTGCATAAAGTATCAAAACAGATTTTTTACTATCATTTTACATGTAGTATTAAGTTTACATTTTTAAACAAAACTTTCTTGAGATATCTTAACTCCGTGCCCTTTTCCTCTCTTGAAGCCGATTGGCAATCATAGATATCAGTGGTGTGTTGACTTTCTTTGACCTCGACACCAAGATGACCGACCAGGACGGTAAGGAGGTGATCGGAGAACACCTCAAGTTTGAACGCAAGGATGTCTGGGATATGAGATGGGCTGAGGTAAGATACAGGTTTTGTAAAACTGGTAATGTCTTTAAAATAATGAAGTTATTTTCATTTTAGAAAGATAATTTTAGTGATAAAACTTATTTACTTTTAAACAGATTTGTGTAAAACTTTAAAAGCTTATGTATAGCTTAAGTTGAGCAAATGTGTCATGCGTGACAACAAAAACCCACCCAACACCCAACCCTGAAAAGAAAAATTGGGCTTCAATTCAGTTTCAACAACTGCCGCTTTATTAAGATACAAAACATCAATTCTTTATTAAATCAGAAATTGTTTTTCTCTGTAAAAGAAATAAACATTCCTTGTAAACGGCTTTGCAAGTGTTATAAGATGAAACTTCACATAAATTTAAAGATGATGATTATTATAATGATGATTATAATGACATGGGTTAGATGATCATGTTGATGATAATGATGATGATGAATGTGATGATAATGTTGATGATGGTGATGATGATGATGAGCTGCTTTTAGAATGTTACAAGATGAAAGCTAAAATTGCAAGAAGATGATGAGGATGGTTATGATGATGATGATGATGATGATGATGATGATGATGATGATGATGGTTATGATGATAATGATGATGATGATGATGATGGTTATGATGATGATGATGATGATGGTTATGATGATGATGGTTATGATGATGATGATGATGATGATGACAATATTCATTATTGATGATGATATTTAAAAATTGTATATTTCACTATCAGGACAACCATGAACTGTTTGCTATGATGGAGAAGACCAGGATGTACATCTTCAGGAATCTGGATCCTGAGGTAAGGTCAAGCCTCCGTTGGTTCTACGAGTTAAGATATTGTCCTCTCACCTCTACATACAGCCCTTTTCATTATTCATCATGCATTGTTTTATGTCCTTATTCCTGTATTCTGGGTTGGACACTTCTCTATGGCTGCATTTCATGTCTTGTCCTTTGCATCTATTGATGTATTCTACTCAGGTCCGCCCTGATGGCGACTTACCCTCGATTTCTTTGGCCAAGCTTGTGGCCTCTTCCCAGGAACATACCAGTTGTTCGATACTTCCTAACCAAGTCTTTGCTCTGTTTTTGGGCCATGTATAAAAGGATCATAGGTGCCCCTTTTCATGATAGCGGCAATGTTGTCAAATTTTAGATTATTATATTTCTATGACAGTAGGCTTTTCGGAGCAGTGAGTACATCTGCCTTTTTCAATGACTGCCAGATTTCGTTTGTACTGTTTCTGAGAGTTGACTTATGTACCAGATATGTTCTTATTTTCCAAGTTTATATTTTATCACCTATAATGTTGTTCCCTTCATAGTTTTATTAACAGGAACCCATCTTTAGTATTGGGTACATCTGCAAGTCAAACAACTAAGATTAAGTATTTACTGACTCCCCTAGTTCAAATGTATACCAGGTTTGTTCTTATTCTCCGAGTATATTTTACCATTTTATATTATAGTTCACTTGATATAATTATTGCCATAATTATTGCCAGGAGCCCATCCTGAGCAGTGGGTACATCTGCCAGTTCAACGACCTTCAGATTAAGTCTGTACTGCTGGATGAGATTATGAAGGATCCAGAGAACCCGACCAAGGACAGCATGCAGGAAATGGAAATCAAAGTGAGTAGATGATAACAAGGACCATTGACACAGAGATATGAAACTCTTAAAATATTATTTAAAAGTATGAACTTTTTATCAAAGCAATGACATGACTCTTTTATGGCCTCAGAGGACAGACAAACTTTTAGAAAATTGTGCATATAATAATGATCCACTGAATCCTTATTGTTGCAAATGTCAGAAATTGAGAACCTAATGTGTTTTAAAATCAAAACAAAACTTCACTCTGATTAAGGACATTGCAGCTCATCAATTTAGATCAAAAGATACTCAAACTTACACCAGACTTAGCCCAAAACAAACGGACATTTATAGTTTATCTCTCCGTTCTGCCCTTACCCAGTCCCTGAGAGAGACCGGAGGGAACCCAGTATTAAAACTGAACCTGCATACATGCCACACAAACACAAACATTGTCTCTATTCGTTCTCTCATCTCTAGTCCCTGCGAGACACCAGAGACCTCCTAGACAAGATCGGACTTCAGGACGCCCAACAGTTTATCGAAGACAACCCTCACCCTAGATTGTGGCGTCTGCTGGCAGAGTCGGCTCTGGAGCAGCTGAACCTGAAGATCACAGAGACAGCCTTTGTCAAGTGCAAGGATTTCCAAGGCATAGAGTTTGTCAAGAGGCTTGGGAATCTTCAGGTAACTCGATGGATGAATTTGTATGTGTTAATTATATTTCATTGGCAATTCAGTTAAGTCTAGGGATAAAGTGTATGTCTGTATAGATAAATCTTTTCCATGTTTTGTGTTGGTCTTGTTAGCTTTTCAATGGATGTCTATCCAAGAACTGGCATATCTTCCAAATAATAAAGTAAGCCTAGAGATGAAGTGTATTGGTATATGTAGCTCTCCTAAACATGTGTATCATGCACTAATAAATTGCAATCTTTGCATTGGCTTCAGTGTTTTGATGTGGATCATGTGATAACTGTTTTACAAATGATATACTTTGGTTGCCAAACGCATAAAAAAATGTTTCCTTGTAACTTTTGACAGATATTTTACAAACTTTTTTTAAGCCCAAGTCTGACTTGAACTAAAGTAACTGATTTTCATAGAAACAGTTAAGTCTTGAAAGACATTGAAAATTAGAATGTGACCTTATCTGGCTTCACAGTGGCAGGTTATTGGGTTGGGAGAGGGAAGTGGAGGTAGTACCCTGTAGGCATATTTGTTCAGTAATCCTTATTTGAGTACATGTCTTTCATTTTTCAATCATCAGAATGAGAACATGAAGCAAGCTGAAGTGGCAGCCTACTTCAAGAAGTTTGAGGAGGCAGAGAGAAAGTATCTGGACATGGATAGAAGGTGGGTCGCATGTGTCGTGTGCCAGTGTTCTTTTTTTATATTCATTGTTGTTCATTAATCATTGTTACCAGTTTAAACTTGCTATGTTGATTTTAGTGAATGGTTTCTAAATCATCATTCTCTGTGTTTACATTAATCGGTTTATCCAATCAGTGTTAGTGTAAAGCTTTGCTGATCACTTGACACAAAAAACACACACTTTTTGTATACAGTCAATTTAGGGAGAAGTTGCATACCAATTTGTAGAAACATCTACTGCATTCAATAATCTGGGTAATAATTTCAGTCATGATAAACTTTATTTATGGACACTAATTAAATATTTAACCAGAAGTATAATTTTTTAAACATGCTGAATTCATTGTTCATAATCACTTATTGCAAAGAAACGAGCCCCCGCTGGTGAAGAAGCCTGTTTGGAATGGTAGACCTATGGTGTGTTTTGAATTTTTTCAAGATATTTGTTCTTCACAATTAAACAAAAAAGTTTTCCTACTAACGTCCTTCACCAATAATTGTAATAGTTTCATCATCATTATGTTCCGTATTTAGGTTCTTATAATAATGTAAGAAATGTATTTTTGCCAGTGTCCATTTTAAACATACATTACGATGCAGAACTTAGGTGGAAGCAACGAGCTAGAGGGACCTATACTCCCAAGCATCCACATTGTCAAAATATGATATTTCAACATCTTTAACAATTCCTCCCATGTGACAACACATTTCCACAGGTTTACCGAGTTGAAACATAAATTTTTCTCTCTACTCTATAAATACATGTGGGATCACAATGAAATGTTATGATCAATGGATCAACAGAGAGTAAAATCCAGCAACAAGTTTTACAATAAAATATGTTTAATTGAACAAATATGTTACAATATAATTACAATAAATTGATTCAACAAACAGAACTTTTAATCATGTATCTCAAATAAAATCCAAGCTGCTCCAAGTCCTAATAAATATGTTCACTTACTTGATAAAAGTCTAAATTCCTTTTTAAATGCAAAATGATCCACAATAATGTCCAAAGCTTGCAACATTATGACTTTAAATCCAAAAACACAAGCGCTGAATCCATTTATATACATTCCTACACTGCTGTTATTTTAAAACACTTGATGTATTCACGTATTGTCTTTTAGGTCTTGAAGATCTCAACAGGTTTATTTCAGGTCTAAATAAAAAAGGAAAGCTGCACCAGATATGGTAGTGCAATCGGTAGAGCTTCAGCTCCACGTACCGGAGGCCCCGGGTTCGATCACAGGCTGTGACATAACAAAGTCGATAAAAATAATAGTGGTATAGCTCCCTTCCTAACACTAAAGAAAATATAAGGGTAGCTCTACGACTGGTGTCAGGATAATGTGACTGGGTGTGCTATCGTGCCAGGTGTTCACGGCATTCTATACACAGTGAAGGCAGCTTAATATCTGCTTCATGTGGACACCGTCTTCAGATAACTGAAATACTGTTGGTAGGACTATAAACGCAATAAACAAACATGAAAACTGCCCCAGTTTTAAAAGCTAATAATACTCAGGAAGGTACCACTTGCATCACCCAATAAAAACATTTCAGAATTTTCTAGAGCTTCTACAGATCATTATCATGTGATGGAGAACAATGTATTAATTAGTAACGTAGTACTCAGTGATGTAGGCAGTGTCCTAAAATACGACCATCACAAGGTCTATTTCAGTACAATGAGAGACTCTTATGTAACATGAGGAATCATCAAGTCAAACATTTTAATATGAAGGACATAGGTAAACAATATAATTACACTGTCTTTATCTGTCCTTGTTCACAGAGATCTGGCAGTGAGCCTGAGGAAGAAACTGGGTGACTGGTTCCGGGTGGTGCAGCTGCTAAAAACAGGATCCGGTGGGGATGATCTGCAGCTGGAGGAAGCCTGGAATGCCATTGGAGACTACTACGCTGACAGGCAGAAATGGTAAGGTTACCTTTAAATCTTCCTTATGTTCATTATTGTCAGGCTTTCTACTGGTCCCTACTTTTCCTACTTTTTCTTACTTTTTCCCTTCTTTTTTCAGAAATAGCCCTATTATTCCTACTTTTTTGCTTTCATAAGAACATAATTGTAATTCCAAAATTCAATATTTACGAGTAGCCATATTTTGTACTAATTAAATTCCCTAATTTACCCCAATTTTTTGTAAAAACATTCCATACTTTTATCCTAGTTTTTTGTGAAGAGGCAGTAGAAAGCCTGTATTGTGTAAAATGTGAACAGTGGAATTTACCTTCCAGGGCATAATTCTGTTGTGTAGTATTAATATATTCCACTTTAATTAACTAAAAGTTATTAAAATACCTTTAGTGGCACCAGATCATCTGTTACTGTGTCAATAAGCCATCAAAACCAATGTAAAATAATGTTTAATATTAGAGTTTAACAATGTATGCCTAGCAGAGACTTAAAGATTGATTTGTGAAATGAAATGATATGATATAAGTTGATTTATTGGAGATTTTGATAAAATAATCAATCCTACAGAGGAAAACTTTTACCAACAACACAAATATCAACATAGATACACTCTTTTATGATTAATTAATCCCGTGGGTTGAAGTTCTTCATTGACATTTGTAATCCAATTTCACTTCAATCAAGAGTGTTGTTTCTCAATAATTTATATATCCAAACCAAACAATAATAAATAAAACTGTTTGTGTTGCCAGGCAACAGGCGGTGACCTACTATGTTCAAGGTCGTAACCAGGAGCGACTGGCAGAGTGCTACTACATCCTGGAGGAGTATGGAGGGCTGGAGAAGATGGTACAGAGTTTACCTGAGAACCACAAACTGCTGCCGGTATGTTTTTATAATATATGTATGCAGGCTTTTAAACCTTTGAAGTATTACATTTCTAAATTCACTACAATCACGGTTCAATTAAGGAGTGATTAAAGGTGGCATCCAACAGTTGGCTTACATCAAATGCACATAACATTTTTTTCCCAACTGTTTTGAGGAATTTAACCGTAATTTCTGCATAAACTCATACTTAAGTCTTAGTAAATACTATTTTGTACACTATCTATATTGTAAGCTTCTATATATTGCACCAAAAAGTGCTCTAAATATTCATTCTTTCCAAATCTATAAATAAGCCCGGTAGTGATCTGCTAAAAATAGATATCGACATCAGAGCAGACTATACAGATGATGTTATAACTCCAAAGTAAGTTGTCATGTGGTTTTCTTAGTTTAAAAATAGCTATCTCTGCAGCGTGGCTCAGATAGGAAATACCTGTTTGCAGTGACGAAGGTGGATTTATGCTTCGCTATTCACAAAGATCATCAATGAACAAATTTTGCAAGACCTTTTTCAGTATCAATGGCTGATTTCGTAATTTGGGGAAAAAATCTTTGGTCCAAACTTTTGGATACCACCTTTAAGAAATGTTATGCTTCAAAGATTTGTATGTGAAAAATCTTTAAAGCTGAAACATCAAAATTAAGAAGATTTGGACACTTGTTATACACTGATGTAAAGAGGATCTGACATTTGTGTTCATTGAATACTGAAATTATTAAACAATTTGGGTGAAATGATACGAAAAGAGTTTCTATTGAATTTTGCGTCATCACAGCCACCTAGATAAATAGTTTCAGTATCAAACAAACACAAATGTTGGATTCTATTAATAACAGAACCAATAAATGAGCTGCTTGTGTAAAATATTGTTTTGAGTTGAAATTTTCAGTACGATAAGGGACGTCGTATTGGGAAAATACATCACGTCTACAAATTTTTGCAACTCGATAACTAACAAGTGGGTTATTGAAAATAACCAATGGTTGTTACTTTATGAATACATGCCAGGTTATGTGATAAGTATATTTCCCTTATAGACAAGTTATTGTAGATATTTGTATCGTTTTCCAGGACATTGCAGCAATGTTCCTGACTGTTGGAATGAGTTCCCAGGCTGTGGATGCTTACATCAAGGTCAGTGCTCCCAGTCTGACAAGTTTGCTTATAATTCATCTTACATTCAAACTTAACATCTGACTTCCAGTCTGTAATCAGCTAAAGTCAAACTTTGTTAAATTCAATTTGAGCGGGCCTCCATAATTTCATTCATTAACATATCCCTGGAACAAGTTATGAAATGTACAGTTTGCCTTTTTTACTTGTAACAAGGCTATGGATAATTTGTAAATATATATTTACAAAAATATATATTTTCATTTTTTTATTATGAAAACATTACCCAACTTATATATCAGTACTTGTTAGCATGTTACTTTTAACATGTTAATAAAGTAACACAGAAACACTGAAAACTTTGCAATATACATACATCTTTATACATGCATATACATCCAAACAAGGCACATTGGAAACATGTATAAAATGACCAATAAAAAAGCACAGTCATGAATCTATGTGAAATGTATGTTGTTTAGTTTATATATCCACACAATGGGCAAAGAAGTCTTTAATGGAGTTTAATCGGTTGGGTTAGACATGAATGCCTACACAACTGATTTATGTAAGAGTTACAATCGGGTTGCTTAAACTCAATGATTTGGTTGTATTTATTTCATATTTAATAAAAATATAAATTTATATTAAGATGCATTTTATATTACTATGTGTTCTTTGGCTAAGTATTTTTTTTTTGGTCAAAAATGTCAAACTTTGAAGTCATGACAAGCAATACAAAGCAATGTACTTTTTTAAATAAAATCTTTGCAGTTAATATGAAATAAAAATACCTTAATAATACAATTTATACAAACAGATTTGAAACTTAGCACAAAAATGTAATGGCCGTTAATTTTTCCAGTTATCTGAAAAAGAGCCAACTCCTTGTTGACACTTATAAATCAAGGAAGCGGGAACTCTAAACCAATGAATACAGCAAGACTTTGCTTTATTTGGTTTTTCACACATCTCACATTGCTTGGTCCCATCAAGTCTTATCGACTAATGAATCGAAATATAGTTGAAATATTGATGTCAGGAACAGAAAGTGAGATTGAGTTATAAAAACATAAAATAGAATGAACATCAACATATCAATGGAAAATAACATCACATCAATAGAAGTACAGGTCTGGACCACAAGATTGCATAGACATATGCAAGAAATCTCACTTATCTGAGGCAGATATGACAAAGTTTTACTGTAAATTGAAGATGATGAGAAAATATATAAAAAAAAACCTACAGTGGTCGAAATTAGCGCTAGCCCCGAAGGCAAAAAACTACTAGATTTTCTCTCAGGCTAGTAAAAATTCCCATTTTACTAACCTGATGGGCTTCTAAGATCCTAATTGTTAAAAAATCATTGTACTTTCATGTTTAATTTGTAAACTTTCAAGGGGCTTATTCATTCGGCAAGCTGTCGTTTGTATCATAAACATGTTACGCGCACTAAACTGATAAAATGTTTACTGTACAGGAACCGCAAAGTTTTCTGGTGCCCACATGGGGCATTATACCAAATTAAAATTAGCTGGGCCACAGAACAAAATGGCAGAGAAAATTAAACTGAAACATGTTTCTGGTGCAAAACCCAGGAAAAAACTATGAAGTTACCAGGTAATTGATACTTAAAAGGTGTTTTTTTCCCTTTTTATTTTTGGCTTACTTGTAAAATTAAATTTGAATTTAATTCAGGCTAATGAATTTTCTTTCTGGCTAGTGAAAATTGCTTAGTTACTAGTCCAACTTGCTTGTGAATGTTAATCCTAATTTCTTTGACTGAACCTACCCAACAATCCTTGTAGACAGTATGAAAAAGGCTGTCAAATTGAATCATGAATCACTTAAACAGCTTTGAAATATACTTGTCTTCATGTATAGATTTTGCAGTGATGTAAGAAAAAAGTTGTTGTAGTAGGTGTGTAGATTGCTGATTTAAGGACAGAAATTTCCTTTGCTAGATTTAGTTTTATGAAAATAAAAAAATATAAAAGCATCTTAAATTCTATTTAGGACAAAAAAAAATCATATTAGAAAGGCTTCCAGCTAAAGTGAGTACATCGATTTAACCCAAGGGTTCTCAGCTTTGGTTGGAAGTGTCAGTTAACCCTGTCACTGCCAAGCACTAAATTTTCAATATGAGAACACAGAAAACCGAAATGTCACTGCGCAAAGGTGTGAAATTCCCGGATGATTAGGACGTGACACAAACTGAATCCCACTGGTCGAATGAAACATGTCGGTCTTCCCGTAGTAGAGTAGATACCCACTAATAAGTTTACTTACAGCTTTAATCACCCTTTTGTTCGTGTAAACGGCTTAGGTCAGCAAAAAAATTTCCTTTACCTAAACTTCAATATAACTCCTTCCATTTTGTTGTTGTTGACCTTTGTCCCTCATCTGATCATATCTTTGAAGCAGAGTTTTAACACTAACCGCAAGTGATCCTTTTATCTTTTTTTACTGTGAACAATTCTCCAAATTTCTCCCAGTACACTCGCTTACTGTGACGTAGATCAAAAGAAATCTTAAAACTGACAGCCGGGATGTTGAAATGTGCTAATTTCACTGATCCCAATTTCACTGTCATACATTTCATAGCTCTTGGCAAATTGAAACAATAGACCAACAAATATTAACACAGTAATTGGATGTGTTACGAATTCTTAAAAAAGGTAAGCTTTATACATAATAATGAACAGAAAAGACTCAAAAAGTTTTACAGCTTTACAGCAAATGATATTTTGTTTTATTCATATGAAATACTTCAAATTTTTATCAAATAGCGATACGGACAACTAAATACAAAGTGTAGGATCATTCGGACATTAGCACGTTTCGGATACGTATGTTGAACTTTATGGTTGAATATTAGCTTAGGTCTTAAATTCGCGCACTGGCCCGAGCGCGAAATACGCGAAAATTAAGCCATCGCCAAATAAAATGATACCACAGTACCCGTATTGCCAGGAACTGTCGATCTCCAAGCTTTCGAGTATACCATCCAATGAATCGATATCTAACATACAAAGAACGTCTTCTGTCGAGTGTATTTTACGTTGTGGACAAATTTTAATTGTTTTTTGTTACCACTACTCAGCTCAACTTTATTGAACTTCCACTCGCGACATCGCTGTCTGCCATTTTGGAGAAAACAAAAATTGCCCATGGAAAATACCACCACCCACGCTACAAAATCTCAACACAGAAGTTGTGTTGGAACAACTTAAAGGTCACAAAGTAGTAAATTACTATTTCAGTGTAACCACATCAAGGCAGCCATTGACTGCTGTGTCAGTCTGAACCAATGGAACATGGCTATTGACCTGGCCAAGACACACAACGTGCGAGAGATTGACTCTCTTCTTGCAAAATATGCACAGCACCTCCTAGAGAAGAACAAGATTGTCAATGCCATTGAACTCTACAGAAAGGCAGGCCATTATCTCGAGGCAGCAAAACTGCTGTTTAAGGTAAATATTTTCTGAAAGGTTTTCTAATTTTGAGCAATAAGTGATTGATGGAAATTTGAAAGAAGTCTGCATGGATAAAAATATCGGACATGGTATGTGCAGAACCAATCAAATTACTTTATTTTTGTTTTGGCCCTGATAATCTCAAATTGTTTTCTTAAAATAATGTGACTTCCATTAATAGCAGATTCTGGAATATGACATAAAATATTCATAAGTTTATTAATTATTTTTATTATTATTTAATACCATTCTATATTTTTCTGCATGTTTATTTCAGATTGCCAATGAGCAGAGGGAGAAGAAACAAAAACCACTGCAGATCAAGAAGCTGTATGTCCTGGGTGGATTACTGGTGGAGCAGTACCATGAACAGATGAAGATGACCTCCAGGGCAAAGGTCAAGGACAAGCGTGGTGCCATGGTAACCATTTTGAATAATTTATTAAAATTTCACAAATCATTGTAGTTAAAATGCATATAATAAATATTATTCTCTACAAAATGTCCTGGCAGGGATGTTAGTAAAGAGTGAATGAAGATGATCTCCAGGGCATAGGTCAAGGACATGCACAGTAATTATTATTATGGTACAGCTATTGTAGTCATAGGTTATTGTACATGGTAAATTTAATCTAAGATGTTATCTTTACATATTATATTATACTATCAAATGAAATATGTTAATACTATGAGCTTTACCGAAGTTTAAATACAAATGTATATCGTGTTCAACCCTTTCACTGCTGCCCGAAGTACATTGTATGTTTATTTCTAACCACTAGCAATGCACTTATATGTACACCTTAAGTCCTGTTTACTACTATTTTTAATGTTTACAGCATTGCTAATTTCCCATAAAAGTATGACCAGAATTACTGCCCTTGACAGTAACTTACAGTGTTTTTTTCTTAGAAATATCATATTTTTGAAGGTGTAGGAGTGAAATGCCAAAGAAAAAAGTAAAAGTTCTGTTTTCTTATTCAACTTTTTTCTATATTTGAAAGTCCATGATATTTTAATATCACATCATCATGATAATTATTAAATTTTATATTATTCAGAATCCACATTCAATTACCTTTCTAATGATATATAGTTTTACATATCCAAAATCATAAGCAATTTAAAGACAAATGGCATTTTCTTATGATTTTCCTCAGCATTGGGCAAGGAAAATTGCTTAACAGTGATAGAGTTTATGACCATGTAATGTTTGGAACATTGACAGTTTAACCTTTGACTACAATACCTTTGCAACTTTGGATTATTTTTCTTATTACTAACAAAAATAATTTACAAGACATGAAATATTCTTTGCACATTTACCTTGGCAACAATATGTTTTGTTTAATTTTGGCAGCGCTCTAAAGTGCATACAAAACATTTAATTCTTAATTTAGTTTAATGTTTTGTCTATAACCAGATAAATATTTAGACATAAAATATTTTTAATTTCACTTTTCTTTGATGCAGAATGGACCAGAGGTAGTAATTGTAGCCGTTGAAGTTTTACCTTAGATTACATTTTGTTTGTGTTTTTAATTATTTCATTTTTATTAATGTATTTTTATACATATATCTTTTCATTTCTTTAGTTGTTTTTTATCTAAAGCACAATGTAATGAATAGTGTTTGTTCAGCTTAGATTAGCTGCAAACAGAATATATTTCATTCACAAATTTGGTTTCTTAGTTGAGTTGTAAATTTGTGTTGTTTAAGTTTTATTATGTTGTTTTTGTTTGTTTAGTATGTTGTTTTTGTCTATTTATTATGTTGATTATATAGTTAGTACATATGCAGAACATTTCGCTGTAAATTGTTGTGTATGTTATACATCTTGGTGTATTATACATCTTGGTGTATGTTATACATTTTGTCATATCTTGACAAATATCAATGATTTAAAAGGGAACATGATCTCTTAACTCTTTCATTCAAAGTTTATTGTAATTTTGAACATTCACTTGACTTTGTTGTTTTTCTTTAAAAGAGATAAAAGTTTTTTATAAATATATGTTCATCTTGTGAATACTAATTTAAGGCTGAACCAGTCTACACATAAACCCTTTGTCATGCAGACTCTGCTAGTGATTGTGAATGGTTTGTAAAGGCGTAAAATGGTGTATACATGCAGGAAAGGGTTAAAAGGTGGTTTCCAACAGTTTGCCTATATGAAATCCATGTAACAATAACCACTGCTTAGGAGAATTAGGGCATAATATCTGCATGAACTCATACTTTAGTATAAGTAAAGACCGTTTTGAACATGGTCTACATTGATAGACAGTACAAATTGCAATAAAAATACTCTAAAAGTTCAATCAACCCAAATCTATAAATAAGAACTATAGTGATATCTTCCAAAAATGGATATCGACGTTAGAGCGAATTACCCAGATAACGATATATTGTAATCTCTTAACTGAGTTGTCACATGGTTTTTCTAGTTAAAAATAGCAATCTCTGCAGCATGGCTCAGATAGGAAATACCTATTTGCACTGATCTAGGGCATCTATGAGCAGCATTTTGCAAGATCTCTTCAGGTAACAATGACTTAATTGGTTATTTGAGAAATAATATTTTTGTCAAAACTGCAGGAGACCTCCTTTAATGACTGTAAGTTTATCCCTATTGATGAAACTTTAAATTAAAAAAAAACTAATCTAAGAGTCACTCTACTTGGGCAAAATTATGTTTGGGTGAACCACTGGTAGAGAGGATGTCGCAGACCTTGTACTCCTCAACCTCTCACCTTGGGTGAACTAATGGTAGAGAGGATGTCGCAGACCTTGTATTCCTCAACCTCTCACCTTGGGAGAACCAATGGTAGAGAGGATGTCGCAGACCTTGTACTCCTCAACCTCTCACTTTGGGTGAACCAATGGTAGAGAGGATGTCGCAGACCTTGTACTCCTCAACCTCTCACCTTGGGTGAACTAATGGTAGAGAGGATGTCGCAGACCTTGTACTCCTCAAACTCTCACCTTGGGGGAACCAATGGTAGAGAGGATGTCGCAGACCTTGTACTCCTCAACCTCTCACTTTGGGTGAACCAATGGTAGAGAGGATGTCGCAGACCTTGTACTCCTCAAACTCTCACTTTGGGGGAACCAATGGTAGAGAGGATGTCGCAGACCTTGTACTCCTCAACCTCTCACTTTGGGGGAACCAATGGTAGAGAGGATGTCGCAGACCTTGTACTCCTCAAACTCTCACTTTGGGGGAACTAATGGTAGAGAGGATGTCGCAGACCTTGTATTCCTCAACCTCTCACCTTGGGTGAACTAATGGTAGAGAGGATGTCGCAGACCTTGTACTCCTCAACCTCTCACTTTGGGTGAACCAATGGTAGAGAGGATGTCGCAGACCTTGTACTCCTCAAACTCTCACCTTGGGTGAACCAATGGTAGAGAGGATGTCGCAGACCTTGTACTCCTCAAACTCTCACTTTGGGTGAACCAATGGTAGAGAGGATGTCGCAGACCTTGTACTCCTCAACCTCTCACCTTGGGTGAACTAATGGTAGAGAGGATGTCGCAGACCTTGTACTCCTCAACCTCTCACCTTGGGTGAACCAATGGTAGAGAGGATGTCGCAGACCTTGTACTCCTCAAACTCTCACTTTGGGTGAACCAATGGTAGAGAGGATGTCGCAGACCTTGTACTCCTCAACCTCTCACTTTGGGTGAACTAATGGTAGAGAGGATGTCGCAGACCTTGTACTCCTCAACCTCTCACTTTGGGTGAACTAATGGTAGAGAGGATGTCGCAGACCTTGTACTCCTCAACCTCTCACCTTGGGTGAACTAATGGTAGAGAGGATGTCGCAGACCTTGTACTCCTCAACCTCTCACCTTGGGTGAACTAATGGTAGAGAGGATGTCGCAGACCTTGTACTCCTCAAACTCTCACTTTGGGTGAACTAATGGTAGAGAGGATGTCGCAGACCTTGTACTCCTCAAACTCTCACTTTGGGTGAACTAATGGTAGAGAGGATGTCGCAGACCTTGTACTCCTCAAACTCTCACTTTGGGTGAACTAATGGTAGAGAGGATGTCGCAGACCTTGTACTCCTCAAACTCTCACTTTGGGTGAACTAATGGTAGAGAGGATGTCGCAGACCTTGTACTCCTCAAACTCTCACTTTGGGGGAACTAATGGTAGAGAGGATGTCGCAGACCTTGTACTCCTCAACCTCTCACTTTGGGGGAACTAATGGTAGAGAGGATGTCGCAGACCTTGTATTCCTCAACCTCTCACCTTGGGAGAACCAATGGTAGAGAGGATGTCGCAGACCTTGTACTCCTCAAACTCTCACTTTGGGTGAACCAATGGTAGAGAGGATGTCGCAGACCTTGTACTCCTCAAACTCTCACTTTGGGTGAACCAATGGTAGAGAGGATGTCGCAGACCTTGTACTCCTCAAACTCTCACTTTGGGTGAACCAATGGTAGAGAGGATGTCGCAGACCTTGTACTCCTCAACCTCTCACTTTGGGTGAACCAATGGTAGAGAGGATGTCGCAGACCTTGTACTCCTCAACCTCTCACTTTGGGTGAACTAATGGTAGAGAGGATGTCGCAGACCTTGTACTCCTCAACCTCTCACCTTGGGTGAACCAATGGTAGAGAGGATGTCGCAGACCTTGTACTCCTCAACCTCTCACTTTGGGTGAACTAATGGTAGAGAGGATGTCGCAGACCTTGTACTCCTCAACCTCTCACTTTGGGTGAACTAATGGTAGAGAGGATGTCGCAGACCTTGTACTCCTCAACCTCTCACCTTGGGTGAACCAATGGTAGAGAGGATGTCGCAGACCTTGTACTCCTCAACCTCTCACCATTGGAATTTGAGTTCCTGTTTGGTTGAGATCTTTCATGTTGACTGGACCTGGTAGCACAATCAGTAGAGCATAGGCTCCAGGTACGTGAGGCCCCGGGTTCGATTGTGATATGTCAAAGTCGTTAAATGTATTGGTGTAGCTCCCTTCCTAACGCTCAAGCAAATATAAGGGAAGTTCCATGACTGGTTGGCCCAGTGTCAGGATAATATGACTGGTTGTGGTATCATGCCAGGTGTTCATGGCATGCTACACACAGTGAAGGCATCACTATATCTGCTTCAAGTAGACACCGTCTCCAGATAACTGAAATACTGTTGGCTGGACAATAAACCCAATTAACACAAACTCTTTCATGTTGGGAGGTCTTCCAGCTGCAGGGAGGTCTTCCAGCTGAGGTCTTCCAGCTGCAGGGAGGGCTTCCAGCTGCAGGGAGGTCTTCCAGCTGTGGTGTGCCGGTGCTTCTACTCAACCATTTGTCTTCCTTCACCAAATCTTGGCTTCTCTTCCCTCTCTTTAATCTGAGACAAGTAAAAATGACCGCAGTTTATTAGTTTATTATATTCCTGTGTTAAAGGTCTTTTGATGACCCATATTATGAAATTCCTTCCTCTTACTCTAGGCTACGTCAGCTTTGGCAGGGTTCCTGGAGGAAGATACGACAGCCGTCACAGACAGTAAGGTGATAGAGAATGCATGGAGAGGGGCAGAGGCCTTCCATTTCTATCTCCTAGCACAAAGGCAGCTGCAAGCAGGTATGAGGTCTTGTTTGTTTTTAGTCAAGGAAGTTTTTAACAGCTGACTTGTATATCTTCAGCTACTCAATGTGAACCTATCATGTGATCCTATTCAATTGAACACCATCAACAAATAACTGAAAAACTGTTGTTGAAGTGTTCAACCTCCAAAAAAACACAATAATTTCTCTATTTAACTTTTAATCAATTTCTCTATTTAATTTTTCAATAATTCCTCAACTGAACTGTTAATTATGTATCTACAGGTTATGTGGACCTAGCTATGAAGACAGTGTTGGGACTGAGAGAGTATGAAGACATTCTAGATCCTGTAGATATCAACGCTTTACTGGGTAAGTGAACACCTGGAGTCATGTCCAAAGAATCTTAAGTTGTTGTTTTTTCTGACTAAGCAGTTTTTTTAAAATCCTAAAATATTTCTTTTGATATGAGAAAAAGAAAGTTTTGAAGTTTCATTCATTAAACTATTTATGCTAACAATTTTCAGTGTCTTTTTCGAAATTTAAGGACATTTACTTGTTTAAGTAAGAGAAAATAACTAAGATTCTTTATAGACACAACTCCTGAATTTCAAAACTACATGTACCCTGTTTGTACAGTTTGTTTTTAAGCTATGGGATGGTTTGCTTACAGTAATGAAATTGGGAATGTTTTTGTTTTTTAAATACAGCGATGTGACCAGTTATAATTATAGCGACATCCATCTTTTTTGGTGGAGGAAGACCTTTAACAAATGTATTGCTAGAACCACCAGCATCGCAGGTCATGTGAAAGATTTTACAAGTCCTTGGTTGTGAACAGAACTCGAACCCACATGGTGGGAGGCTTAGCAGTCAAAGTCACAACTCTAACACTATGCCCTAGGCACCTCATGAAAATTGGTATAACTCAGTCTACGATACTACACTGATTGGCTTCATAGTGACACAATACTCAAATAAGTTATGAAGCATATATCATGTGCCTCTCTGTGTCCTGTATATAAGCAATCCTTGTCTAGACCACATTAAAGCCCTAGTAATGCTGGGGGACACCTTGTTGTACTTTCTCCGTAACCGTTGTCAATGGTCAGTGGTAGATTTATGAGAAATGCTAGAAAAGAATATTTGTCAATTAATTTTAGGGGCTGTAAATATGCTAGCTAGTGAATATAAGGATGTTATGGAAATAAAACTAAAAGGAAGCAAAAGACAAAGATGTAATGGAAGCAATGGAAATTTGTGTGTAATTCAATCACCAGACTCCTTGCATCATAGTTCATTGCTCTACCAACTACACAGCTGCTTCTTACTACATGCATGTTTTAAATAGTCATCTGCTCCAGGTATGGGAGGTCCCGGGTTAGATCCGGGGCCGCGACATACCACAGTCTTAAAAAATGGCAGTGGTATAGCTCCCTTGCTAACGCTCAAGCAAATATAAGGATACTTCCAGGACTGGTTGACCCGGTCGGTATCAGGATAATGTGACCGGGTGTGGTATCATGCTAGGTGTTCACAGCTTGCTACATGTATACACTGTGAAGGCAGCACTATATCTGCTTCACAGGGACACCGTCTCCAGATAACTGAAATACTGTTGTTATGACGATAAACCCAATAAACAAACCATTCAAAAGTTACTATGCTCACACTACATGGTCTCTAATGTGACTACAGGGGTTATTTACCTTGAAGTAGATGTTCATTGACCAATTGATGATGTGTGATTTGAGGCCATTGGCTGAGGTGAAGTTATATGTCAAGAAGTGCATTGTTTATTAAACCACTGTATGTGTATATCATGTATATACATATTCTGACTGTTGACTTAAACATAGGTCCTTAGTTTAAATACTTAAAAATATATGTTTGAAGAATAATGCTAAATTGATCATTGTTTTGGGTACTTTTTCCTTCTGGTCTCTTACATAAAATACAGCTGTAAAAATGATAAAACTACCATCCAAAACACTAACCTTCAATACATACTAAATTTAATGTTTATAAATTTAGGCATATGTCTGTGTGGTTCCCATAATGAAAAAACATCAGTAATATCAAACTAACCTGACTGCTTTGCCTCTCACAGCCTAGGTTTGAGTCCCGGTCTGGGTGAAGGACTTCATGTGGGAAGGTCTTCCAGCTGACTTGCGGTGCGCTGGTGGTTCTACCCAGACATTTGTCTGGGGTCTTTCTCCACTAAAAAGCTGGATGTCGCTATAATGATCATGATTGGTTGCTGTGATGTATTGCAAAAAAAAAATAATATTCTGACAACAAGGAGCAAACAGAGACTATTTTTATAAAGGATTTAAGCATTTGTCAGAATAATGTACAAGTGTTTACAATGAATAGACCTCAGTTCCTTTAAAAGTGTTTTTTCCTTTACTTTATTGATTCTTGAAGCATAAATCTTCCACTGTTGACTCTCCAGGAAGTAAACTTAAATAAAACATCAATCATACGGTCACCTGTGGTTGTGAACCATGTCACTTATTGATTTTTGTTTATTGATTTGTACGTTTAAATGCATTCTTCACTCTTACTTGGTACTTTGAATAAACTTTCATTTCAATTTTTTAGTTAATATGTGCAAATGTATGTTAAATCTGTAGACTAATAAAGGGTTTTCAATTCAGTGTTGTTAAAACCATTTTTACATTATGTCATCTAACTTTCTATTCTGTGCTATCATTGTATTGATTGTTCACATTTAATGTACAGTCACTATTTCTTTGAACAATGCATAGAAAATATTTGTGGTTAAAAAAAAAGAGCTTATGAAATTAATTTTTATTAAAAGACATTAACCTTTAGTACATTAATTCTGTAAAATATGATTCATGAATAAAGAAAGTCACATTTTAAGATCTGAGTCTTATTTCCTTTTAATTACACACACATGCACACACATGAATACATGTATATGGACACAGTTACATGCCCTTACACAAATGCCGAGATGTACATGAACAGACATACCGGATATGCACCAGCGATCAACACTAATTTTCTAACCACGTAACCTGACTAAACACCTTATAATCAGAAGACCAGAAAAGTGATGCAAGACAAAGGTTTATATTGATAAAAAATGAAACTCATCTGTATTGAAATTGTAAATTAACTGATTTATAAGATCATAAATTGGATGGAGATAATTACAATGGTTTGCAACAAATGTGGCTGTTCAAGTAACATTTAATCAGAAAAAAAAATAGTATCCTAGCAGAACACCTAGCAGTCTATTCCGGTGTCTCTTACCAGTTTTTGGTTTCCTTGGCAACGCATGGCACCGTTAGTTTTGTTAGCTTTCCACCAATGCACAGATTCTTACATTTCACACACACAACCTGGTAGTGCAATAGGTAGAGCGTTGGCTCCAGGTATGGGAGATCCCGGGTTTGAACCAAGGCTATAACATATGAAAGTCATAAAAAATGGTAGTGGTATAGCTCCCTTGCTAATGCTCAAGCAAACGTAAGGGTAGTTCTGCAACTGGTTGACCCGGTGTCAGGATAATGTGACTGGTGTGGTATTATGCCAGGTGTTCATGGCATGTGATACCGGTTGATGGCAGCACTATATCTGCTTCAAGGGGACACTGTTTTAAGATAACTGAAATACTTTTGTTGGGACAATGAACCAAATAAACACATTTTACATCACACACCTTTTTCTTCCACACACCCCTACACACACACATTCCTTTTATTTGTGAACATCCATAGAGGTTCCTATTTCATTGTTTTTAACAGTTTTCTTGTTAACTGTTCCAGCATTGACATCATCTGCTAACAGGGCATTCAGAATCTGTTCAAACGCGTTCATCAAGTTAGAGACGTTAGAAACATTGACGTCAGAACAACGGCAGCAGTATGAAGAACTAGCTCTGGAAATATTCACCAAGTAAGCATGGAGTTTTTGTACCACTAGAAATTAATGTTCATAATGTAAGAAAACTTAAGAAAGAGATAACGTTAGTGATAACATTAGCGCATTCTTGAATTGAATTTTTATGTCATTTCCCATTTCCTGTTTTAATTGCTTTGCTGTTATGCCACTTTGACAGACACATTGTTTCAATTTTTGTTATTATTATCATTATTGTTATTATTATTATTATCAGTGTTATTATTATTATTATTTATTACTATTATTATTGTTATTATTATTACTCGCATAGTTTAGTTTTAACCTGATTTTTCCCTATTCACATTAAACTGTTTTGTATTCGGCGCCGTATGACGTGTTAAGTGTCGGTGTGCCGTAAAACCCATATAAATAAGTATATAATTATTATTACTATTTCATTATTATTATAATTTCATTATTATCATTTTTATTATTTAAAAAATTATATTAAATCACAAATTGAAGAAAGTTTGTTTATTTGACGTTCTGGCCTCAGTTTTATCACAGTTTTATCACTGTCAGTTTGCTGCCAGTGTACTGGGTACTGTCCTTTATTTCTGCCTTTTGAACTGAAAAAGTTCAACACTGTAACTTAATGGGAAATAATAACGTCCAACTAGTCTTTGAAAGTTCAAACATCAACAATACTAATCACAGTAGAACGAGTGATATTTTTTTGTACAAGTAAGACTGTTTCCAGACAACTCAAAAGGTCGCCATTGTAAAACTGCGATTTAACTGTCAGTTTATTTAAATGATAAAAATAACTAAAAATTAATGTTTTGGTTATTTATGATAAATTGTTATTAAAAATAAGAATAGTTGACTCGTCTTTTAGGTGATGTATTGTTAGTATTGTGATGAAATGAGTTGTTTGTAGGTCCAAAGTCTTGAAATCAATTAAAACTGAAACTAATGTGAATGCTAAACTAAAACCACTTCTTTTCAGACAGTTTTACAAATGGTGAACAGACTTCCTTTGTAGTTGTAGTCACTTTGAGTATATGTACACTAGTAACTAGAAAAACTGGTTTGAAAGTTTTATCACATAACCAGCAGAGCGAGTGTGAGGTAACGTTCATGCGTTATTTTTGGTAACAAACACATTAGTTATCTTGATGTGATGTCATCATCGTAGACCGGCCGCAATAGCTCAGGTAGTAGAGCGTCGGCTTGCGGATCGGGAGGTCGTGGGTTCAAACCCCGACCAGGTCAAACCAAAGACTTAAGTTGGTAGTAGTGTCTTCCCTCCTTACGCTTGGGGCTAAAGGAACAGCATTACACCTGACTCGTCGGTGTCAGTATAATGGACCGGCCGGGTTCAGTCCCTGGTCACCTCATAAGTGCCTCTGTGTTATAATGATAGAAATGTCGCTGCATAGTAAAAAATGCTGGCTAATCCTATTATCGTAGTATGACATTATTAAGTCTGTGTAGTGTATGTGCCATTTCTGATCACTTTGTTTTTGCTGTTTTATGCATTTTGTTGGACTATTTCATTTTAATTAATAAAAAAAGTAACATTTTAGTCATGCTATAAACAAATCTGTTCCCTTTTTATGGAAAATGGTGGAGTAAAGAGTGGAACTATTTTTTGTGCTGATTCTCCTAAACTGAATTACACATGTCAAGGCCAACTGGTCATACTATAAAGAGATGATGCATTGTAAACAAAAACAGCAGCTGTTTTGGTTATGTGATAAGTAGAATCTAATATTATGAAAATATTAAAGTCATTGTCTAAAATGATATGAAACTCGACAGAGCCTCTTTTGTATAATTTCATCCAATTCTTTTAATATTTTCAGTATCTAATGAACACTCATATCAGATCCTCTGTTTATTTATTTTATTTTTGCGTGTGTATGCAAGTGAAGTAAATTTGAATATTAAGGGGGAAAAAATATCCATAAATTCGAAACAGCTCAGCACAAAGTGATCAGTCTTAGGTAAATAGTGCCGATTCAGATTAAGTAGCTCCTGCTTGGAACTGTCTGATTAGGATCTGCTTTTTCGGCAACAGTTTCGAGCAGTACATGAAGTTACATTTTCATGTAGTTGTTAGGAAATATATCTAAAAATTAAATATGGGTATTTTACAAATATATCTATGTATGGGTTGATATACAACTGCATTGTTACAGACACCACCCTAAAGACAGTCGCAGCAACAGCATGGAATGTACCAGTTGCTCAACCTCTATCCCAGACTCGTAAGTATCAAATTCTCCAAATTTACTATCAGAACAATATCCCTGGAAAGTGTGCTGTATGTAGGATTTCTTTCAATTAATGATCATTAGCTTACCTGAGCACAACATGCTCAAGGGGAGCTTTTGTGATACCGCTTTGTCCGGCATCCGGCGTCAACATTTTAGCTTGTGAACACACTTGAGGCCACAGTTTTTATCCAATCTTCATCAAACTTGGTCAGAATTTTTGTCTGCATGAAATCTTGGATGAGTTCATTATTGGATCACCTGGGGTCGAAAAGTAGATCACTAGGTCAAATTTTAAGAAAAGCTTGTGAACACACTAGAGACCATATTTATAGCCCAATCTTCACCAAACTTGGTCAGAATGTTTGTCAGCATTAAATCTTGGATGAGATTGTAACAGGGTCACGTGGGCTCAAAAAGTAGGTCACTATGTCAAATCATAGAAAAAGCTTGTGAACACACTAGAGGCCATATTTTTATAGGCAAATTTTCATCAAACTTGGTCAGAATGTTTGTCTACATGAAATCTTGGATGAGTTCATTGTTGGGTCCCATGGGAACAAAAAGTAGGTCACTAGGTCAAATCTTAGAAGAAGCTTGTGAACACACTAGAGACCACATTTGTAGCCCAATTTTCACCAAATTGGTCAGAATGTTTGTCTGCATAAAATCTTGGATGAGTTCTTAACTGGGTAATGTGGGATCAAAAAGCAGGTCACAAGGTCAAATCTTAGAAAAAACTTGTGAACACACTAGAGACCACATTTATAGCTCAATCTTCACCAAATGTTAATGCTTAATTTGGTAAAAAACAATTGACAAAATACTTCTCTTGTGTCCAAAACCTATTCCTGGAGCATCACCAGATTCAACCGGCTCTTGTTTTCAAAGACAGAAAGTAAAAAAAAAAGGCATATTAATTATAAACAAAAAGCTCAGATGATGATGTATACTTATGAACAAAACAATGATTCCATAAAATAAAATAATAGACATTTAAAACAATATTTGTCCACTTTGTATTCGGGTGAGGGGAGTAGAGCAGTTACATAGAAGTGAAGTCCAAACCATCATTCATCTATTTCAGCTCCACATCCTGCCCTAGTTGTGACAGTAAGTTTCCAATCTGTATTGTGACGGGGCGCCCCCTGCTGGATTACCAGTTCTGGATGTGTAGCGCCTGTAAACACCGGGCATATGAGGCAGAGATAGCCCAGAGACAGAACTGCCCACTATGTCACAACCCTGTGTAGATTCGCACTGAGTGTGTTTATTTATTGTTATACATTCCAATCTTTGACTTGTTACTGGGCCTTGTCTCATCTGTGTTTCATTCAGTTTAAAATATTGTCATGTATCCAAGCAAGGACTCTGTTATGATATGTAGGATAAAAGTTTATATCTTAATATAATGTATGTTCCCAAAATAATTCAATAGTGTAAATGTAATTAAATTGTGTGTTCAAACTGAATTGGCATCTTAATAATTAATAACAAATAAACAAATAATTAATTATAAAGTTCGAAATTTCCAAAAACTATGTTTATGTATGTTATGTTAAGGTTTTTTGAAAAGTGATCAAAGATTAATTAAACCATACAGTTTAACCAACCCATACCAAACATATACCATACATGAACTGTAGCCTGAGTATACAATTCTTGAAAATTTGAATGGTTTAAGTATATTAAAATTTACATTAATGTATATATACATGTATATCTTCAAAAATCAAACGTAAGTTTAATTAAATCATAATGAATTGATCAGGCTTAAGATAAACTAATTCCTATTGCATATTATAAGCCCGCTTGCAGTATCCCCCTGCAATGCCTTTTTTCAAACATATTTTAAAATTTTGGTCATAAATACTGCAGCAGTGTTCATAGCAATGTACTGATTGATAGTTTTAGAGACTGGCCACCAAAGCAAAATACGATTTTATTAATAGACTCCCCACTCTGGATGATGCCCCACATGCTCTGATCCTAAAGACAAAAGTTGGGGGGTATATTCTGCAAAATACGGTAATTGATTGCAAATCAAAATCACGCATCGTTCACATGGTTCTGCCTGATCAGGGTCTATAGTATATGCTACAGAGACTTTGGCAACACATTTTCTTACCTGTTCATGTTTTCTGTAAGCAAGTATCGAAGATTGTGTATTGCTTTGTATTAAATACAGCATGATCAGGGTTTACACACATGCTGAATTGCTGATGAAGCCCGCCAGGACCAGATGTTTATTTATGATTGAAGGAAGTCACATCTGTTTGGAGAAATCTGTTGAAATAAATTTGCTTCAGGCCATTTATCATAACTTTTTTGTGATTGATCAATACTTCTAAAATATCGGATGTACATGTAGATTGTTACAAACAGCATTTAACCCTTAGCTTGCTACATTTTGTTAAAAAACCCATGATAAAGTCTCAGAATCTTTTGCTTTAATTTTTGTATTTTTTACCTGTCTGGGTTGATGAACATATAAACAGAGACTGAGCAGCTAATATTGTAGATCCAGATCAGACAGACCCCAGGAGCTACCTGATCTGGATCGACACTATTTGCCTATGCATTATAGATATGCGAATAGCAGGCGAAGAGTTAACTTTGGAACAAATAAAAAGTTGACAGGTGTGTTATAGTGTGTATGGGGTTTTATTTTTCCAAAGTTATGATTTTTTTCTTTTTAGACTAAGTCTCAAGACTAAGTAAAGGATTTATACCCTTGTTCAACTTCCTGAGTCATTTCTCAGATGAAATTTCATTCAAACTCAAATTGTGACTCCAAGAAAACTTTGAATTTCAGAGACAAAATGTTACACATTCTCTTTTCATACCAACTAGGAAAGGTTGTGGTAGTAAGATACTAATATAAAGGTTTAAATATTAAGTAATAATTTAGAATTTCTTTTAAAAATGTTTCTTGAAATTGGAGCCTTAAGCCAACATTCAGATTGAGTACAAGGCAATTTGTAGCCATATGATTAGTTGGATTTTATTGGATGTTTGCAAATCTGACCAACCAGACGACTGAGACAGGTTTCAAACTTAAAGGTCCTATCTGTCAGTTTGTTTCTGTTTTTAACTGTTTTCAATATCCACACATATTTGTGGTAAAATAAATAAAACAAAATAAAATAAAATCAGTTTAGAAGTCACTCAACATTCAGACTAATGATATATTTCTGCCCTTTATAAAAAAAAATGTTTAATTTGACCTACTAGGAATACCTGGACCCTTCTTTGATAGAACAGTTGTCTGAGAAGTTGTTTTTCAACTCTCTTTTGTTACTAATGCAGTTGCAGTACATTTTGTTGTAAAAAAGACATAAAAACTCTGTTCATAGAAAGTAAATCGGACACAGTTTACCTACACTTAATGCTGGAATTACAATGGAAAAGATGTGTTTTCTTTCAGTTTTCTCTTTCTTTGACATATGAACCAGAGGCAGGACCTTGTTTAATTACTGTGGCACAATGTACCTTGTTGACCTTTCATCTGTTATACAACGTTTGAGATGTAATGTTTAAATGATAATTTGTTGCCTATCATTGGATGTTTATGATTAAAGGTCATACAAGATATGTCGAAAAAGGTCTGATATAAATTCTAACATTTCATACTATTTTTGAAATTTGACATGTTATATATAAAAGAGGGTCTGATATAAATTATAAAATTTCATACTATGTTTGAAATTCGACATGTTATATGTAAAAGAGGGTCTGATATAAATTCTAAAATTTCATACATTTTTTGAAATTTGTGATGTTATAACATATTTTACTGGAAAAGAAAACATGTTTTATAAGTTTGGATGACATGTAAATTGTAAAACTGTTTCATCATTCCGTCCCGATTCTTAATTATAATAAATTATTTTCTTTTGCTTAATTGTTTGTTTCTTTTCAATTCCCTTATGAGCTTTCAACTTTATTTTGTAAATGTAGATACATGGCTCACATTTTCATTTACCAGATGTTTCATGGCTATTGAAAGTTTGAATGGAGCAGAAAAAAGCCAAGTGTTATGGTAATGTAGATGTTGTAGCAGCTGTTACATGGCAGTTCTGCTAAGAAATAATTTACATTGGAAAGGCGTAAAATGGAATATGATTGTGAATGGTTTCGAAAGGCGTAAAATGGAATATGATTGTGATTGGTTTGGAAAGGCATAAAATGGCATATATATGCAGGAAAGGGATAACCAGTAAAAATTATGATAGTGTCAAAATTACTATTCATTCAATATTATGCAGCTTGGTTAGTATTATTATTATGTAGCTTATTAGTTGTTGATGAGATTAGTTTGCTGTTAATGTTAAACCGAGCGATAACAATCTACTAATTAAAAAATAAGCATTTTAAAGGCATTGAAAATTGGAATGTGGCCTTATCTGGCTTCACACTGTGATCACAGTAGGAGAGTTATGGGTTGTGGAGGAAGGAAGTGGGCGTTGGGTGGGTCTGGCCTGCTGGACACAGCCTCAGGATGCAGTGGTACCAGGATAGGGGTGGGTATTGGAGTACTCCTGACCAATGTTATCTGGTAGTGGTGGTGAGACTCTAAAGGTCATTGTTAATGGCTTTAAGCAACAATGGTAACAGAAATAGGTGGAGTCTTTAGCTTTGAAAATAGTGCACTAATTTGCAATATATTAAGCATAAACCAGAGTGGCTGACTGTTGTGGCAGTAAGATCAGTCTCAAGAATTTCCAGCACTTTTTGTGAAGAAAATCAGGTCATGTATATATATATAATATAAATATAAAGAACCAAGAACAAGCATTTTTTCACTATTTCTTTATTTGAAAATACTTCTACACCAATTCTGCAATGACATAATTTGATAATATATTGCAAGGTTTTGACAAAGTCAAAAAACAATACACATACATTACATAAACATATACAATCATAATTTATTTAAACTAAAAAATAAATTAATACTTAATTTTTTATGAGGTGTTTAATTTAGATTGTATAAGTTGTACACTGAACTTCACACAAATTCATCAACAGAATCAGAATTGCTAAAAATTTAAATGTCATCCTTGAATTCTTTTACATATTGTACTTTTTTAAGCATGCTTTTGTCATTATTCTTTTTACTTTGTATCCTGAAAAGTTAGCTGGTCTGTCTACTTTAATATTGCCAGTCAATCCTTCACACAATTTCTTATATTGAACAAAACCATAAATTATTATACATCTTTTGTTAACAATTTGTTGATATAACCTAGTATGAACACAGGTCAATATATAACTGAGCATTACAGATAGCGCACATAAACTGCACAAATCTCTTACAGTGTTTGTTCATCTAAGTTTGTTTATGTATCTATTCTCTATTTTAATAATTCTAACACATTCTTTTTCTGCTATATGGCTTCTATACAAATTACATCTAAACAAAATTACAAAAACAAAATCATGACATTAAATGGTCTTTCGCTCATAGGATATCCATCACTTAAGTACTAAGGTATAAACTTACATCTCAGCACAGCAGTCAGAAAAGCAACTACATTGCACGACTTTACTTTTCACCCAATTTACTTGACAACGAAAATAGTCAGCTATATTTTCTATAATTAATTATGGATTTGCTTAAGATTTTGCACAACAGCAAAAAATGGATTTCTGTACAAATAATTGCCATTTGGAATGGCTATGCAAAATTATGTATATTCTTGCTTTCTACATTGTCTTTTCACAAACTTTAATTAAGTTTTGAATTCCTTTCTCTGATGAAAAGAAATGCAACACACAAACCCTGTAATCTAATCACATTGTAAGTTATTCTAGCATCTGTAAACTCAGAACAAAAAAAAGGTGACAAATATGTGTACAAATCTGTAAAACCTCATGTCAAATGCATCT
Source organism: Sinonovacula constricta (assembly GCA_007844125.1). Lineage (NCBI taxonomy): Eukaryota > Metazoa > Mollusca > Bivalvia > Cardiida > Solecurtidae > Sinonovacula > Sinonovacula constricta. The sequence goes on from CM017564.1 coordinate 47,460,440, forward strand.
TTAACCAATGGTACTCATGCCACCATGAGTTTTCATACATTCACCTGACAATATAAAACAGTGTGATATGAGTGAACTTTAAATTATCATCCATGCCTTCAATGATATGTATAATATTTTATATCAATGTTTTAGACTAGGGATTAATTTTCTACAGGGGCATCAACATATTTCTGTTTTCTAAATAAAAACAGTAAAGTACTGTCTTATAAGGGAGAAAATACGCTACAAAAAAATTCTTTTTTCTCACACACTTGGACATCAAGATATTATCATGGCTGGAAACATTTTCTTTTCAATGACAAGTCCTGGACTAGTACCCTTGACAAAAATGACAGAAAATCTGCATCATTTTCAATTAACCAACATAACAACACATTTGTCATATCTACAAAGAATAAACAAGGTATAACAAATTGTTTCTTTTATTTATTTTTTTTTAGAAGTGTTATGTATCCCGCATCATGATTGGCTCTTTTGGACGGGTGCATGCATTGTTACTGTACTGCCTTTACGTCCTGTTAGTAAATGCTCCTATCATAAAATTGATAATCACTAATTAGAAACTGCTGTTAATTTGTCACTTGTCTGACTGCCGATTTATAACTTGTCTGGGACTAATTTAATGATCAATGACCAGTAGCCCGAAAATGTGTTTTGACTTGTCCAGGACATCGGGCTACCGTATTTTTCCAGCTCTGATTATATAAAATGCATATTACAGGCAGTTCTGTTTTCCGATAAATAGTTGGCATTTGTTTGAGCAGGATATTAAGTATAACCATGATACATGTCTTATGTTATATATACAGACATCCCACCTGGTCTTTGTGTGAATAGATGTGTGTGTGTGGAATGCAAGTTTCTATGTACTATGAAGTGTTAATAGGACAGATCCATGCATGACCATTAACATTCTAGTTTTCTTGTATCTAAGTTGTTAAATGATTTTGAAGAAAAAATATAGCCAAGAACAGACAAAAAATAAAAGAGGCATGCAAGAATCAGTAAAGAAAAACTGGGCCAATGTTATATATTATTATTATATACAAAGTTATTACATAAGTAATTGCAAAATCAAACTAAAGTAAAATGATAATAATAATAGCACTCCAAGTAGGGGAAAAGTTTAAACAAACTAACAAGAAAACAAAAATAGGACCAGCACCCAGTAATAGATATATAAACTTTTAAATATTGGATAGCAGAATACATACAAAGAAAACAGATTTGGTCCTTTTGATAATAAAACTTTGAAGCTAGGGTGAGACATTTTTCAAGCATCTGATTGGTTAAATTCAAATCAGATGGCCAATCAGGAGCTTAGAAGTGGTCTTTTGACTCAGGTGCAAAGTTTTATAACCATTTGACCCTTAGCAAAAGATAGAGGAGTACCGTAATTCCTTGGAAAAAGTACACTTTCATGTTTAGAATGCACCTTTTTTGTTTTTTTCCCTAAACCCTGTTACTGGAACAAATGTAATCATATATATGAGGGCCCACAATCAAGGGCTTGGTTAAAAATACTGGGCACTTAGCCACAAAAAGTGTACCCAAATGTAGTACAGAGTTGTGAAAGGTGCACAACCCTAGTATCTCTCAAGCTAGGTTAATTCTGCTTACAGCTAATTCTCTTTGTTGCTAGTATTTTTAAGCCTGGTATCACTTTGTGATAATATAAATAAGAACCAAGAATGTACAGTTTGAGAGTTATGGAATTATTATAATTTATATTGACTATTATAAAATTAAAGGTACTCCTCCTAACTGAAGCTGTGGAAAAAAAAAATCAATTGCGATCTTCAATAAATATGTCAACAAAAATAGAATACAAGTACATGTATATGTATATATACAAGATTGCCAAACAACATTCACAAAAGTTGATTATGCAAACATTTTGGACAATTTTTCAAAAGAAATTGAGATTCAGGACACGAAAAGGGAGACAAAAAGATGTTTAATAGTTAACATTTTTAACTCATGAGTGACATTTTTAGCGATGTTTTTGTCTACTATATTTTAGATGTGACTTTGGTGTGCAGTCGCCCGTAATGGAAGAACGTGCTTATGTTTGGATTGCTCTGTTTGTATCACTGCATTCTTAGAGTATGATTTTTATGCTTTTATTGTAATAAGCAGATTTACAAATATCAATAAATTTATCTAAATGTTAGTTCATGTGACCCATATTCTCTGAAGTAGTATTTTAGCAAAATATAATACTGACCAATATTGTTGAACAACAATATATTGCAAAATGTATGTAATATATATGTTAATATTGCACCAACAAGAATCACAAATCAAGCCATAATAAACAATACATGAACTACTGATTTAGCGAAACTTTAAATGGACATTATTTCATTACCACATTTGCATATCTGTTAAACAACCATATTACAATATTTTCGAAAACATTCTTGGTCATAGCAAATTCAACATAGTTTAATGAGAATATTGTGGAAGCTGTTGACGTTCACAAAAATAATATTTCCCAGTTCATGTGGGGAGGTGTTTTCAGCTAACCAAGCATTTGCTGGCAGTTCTACACAGCTATCCGTCTGAAGGCATTCCTTCCACCAACAAAAGCTGGTCGTCACTATTGACCAACAATTATGACCAATTTTCCTGTTATAAATTGACATAAACGATTACGACCAATTTTCCAGTTATAAATTGACATAACATTACAATCATGGATGTAACGACTATGATAAGCCATTATAATTAATCAAATAAGAATATATGACAAAGTCCTATGAGCATTGCAACATATACCAAAATTTGAAAAGGCACAGGACCAAGGTATTCTGATCCAAGCCAAATGTAAAAGTAAGAACAAATCTGTGATGAGTCATTTAACAAAAAAGAGAAAACCAGACAGTTATCGCTTTGGAACTGTCAGTCATCAAAATGGACTGACTTGGGTGCTTAAACTGGTTTTACAGAGCTCTAACCTTACACTTCAGACAACAATTATCAGGATAGAACTACCAACACAACACAGAATAGCAAGATAACTTGACTGCACTGGATTATAATTGTATTTTCTTGAAACTCTTATTTTTGTAATAGCACTACATACTTTGTAAAGGTAATGAGCCTTTAAATGCCTTCCGGCTTAAGACAAAAACTAAATGAAGATGGTTTATTCCATTCGGTGAACAAGGAAGGTAAACCTTCATAAGACAAAATCACTCCCTGCAACAACAAATACAACATATATTCATCGAGGAGAACAAATGAATCTGCATGACTCCAGGTGAATGTAAATGTGTAACACTGCTTTAATTGACATCTTGTGACAATCTGGTAGGTACATTTTAGACAATGAATTATATCTGATCATGCATCACCAAATATGGACATTTTCATGAATGGACAGTTACAAAAATGTCAATCATTTTGTCAACAAAAACAACATTTATCCACTCCATGTAAGTGATAAATACCTAATGAATAATTGACTTGCACAACACTAAACAGATGCCTTCTGTTGGTGATACCGCTTGTGAGGGCTTGATCTAGACTAGAATAGGAACCGTCAAAACAACAGTAAGTGCTGGGGCCACTACAAAATGAGGAACTATCTTCTAAAGGTGGTACCCAACAGTTGGGCTACATATCAAATTCATGTGTCAATACCTTTCCATTGCTTTGGGGAATTAGGGCACAATTTCCGCATAAACTCACACTTTAGTATAAGTAAAGACATTTTTAAACATGGCCTACATTGTTAAACAGTACAAAGTGTGATAAAACCTCTCTTAAAGTTTAATCATTCCAAATCTATAAATATGCAGGATAGTGATCTCTGCCAAAAATAGATACCAACGTCAGAGCAGATAACCTGGATGATGATATAACGCAAACTCAAAAATGAGTTATGATGTGGTTTTCATAGTTAAAAATAGTTATCTCTGCAGCATGGCTCAGGTAGGAAATACCTGTTTGTAATGAGGAATGGGGATTTATGTTACACTGCTCACACTGATCTAGGGCATTAATGAACAGCATTTTACAAGATCTTTTCATGTAACAATAACTTATTTGGTTATTTTGGGAAAAAAAAAATTGGTCCAAATTATTGGATCCCACCTTTAAAGAACTGTATCATGAAATAAATCTTACAAAATGATTCTTCACATATTCTATCTTTTGTTCATTTGCTTTTCTTTGTTCAGATTTTATCTTTCTTGATCACAGTAGTTTATTTGTTTATTGGGTTAGATATAGTGTTGTCTTCACTGTGTATAGCATGCCGTGAACACCTGGCATGATACCACACCAAGTCCCATTATCCTGACACCGGGTCATTCAGTCGTGGAACTACCTTTATATTTGCTTGAGGGTTTGCAATAGAGCTATATCACTACTATTTTTTACAACTTTGGTATGTCGATGCTCGGGAACGAACCCGGGGCCTCTCATACCTGGAGCCGACACTCTACCGATTGCGCTACCAGGTGTGGTCTGATCACGGTAGAACCTTACAAAGTAAAACTATACCTATATAAGCATTCAAACCACATCTGTGAATATAGGTTACCTCTCAGCCTGCTATATCATGTATTTACAATAATAAGGAAATATGATAAAAGTCTGATAAGCATTGCAACATATACCAAATATACCAAAAAGGCACAGAACAAAGGTATTCACATGCAAGCCAAATGTAAAAGTTACAACCAATCTGTGATGAATCACTAAACAAAAAGAGCAAACCCAACAGTTAACGCCTTGGGTAAGGCTTAGGCAGAGGGTGTAGTTCCAAATCAACCAGTTCCATGGTGGGGACTGTCTAATCAGGATCTACAATATTTGCTTCTTGGTATCTATAGAGAGGTAAATTAACCTTAACATGTGAAATATATGAGCAAAAAACTGAGTATCTAACAAAACGTAGATGAAAATGGGTCCGAATCTATAGTAAAAATACAATCAATGCTGAATATTTCAAAATTTTGACAACAAACTCCGAGATCGTTCTAAAGGATCCCATTGGCCATAATTAAAGTGTCATTCAAATTCAATAATGAGGACCAAAGGTTATTAAACCTTGAGCTTGAGCCACTGACCTTCCTCTCAGGCATCTCATTGTTCAGACTTTAACTGTGAACCAAAATCTGACCAATCAGATGCTTGAAAATGACTTCGGGCTCAAGCTTATAGTTTATAATTTCAGGCCCTGGTGCTTAAGATTCACCTCAGACTCAAGCTCACCTCTATATAACCTTGGAACAAGCATGCTTGGATATCAGGACTTTAAGATGGAACACCAGGGAATGTTTTCTACTTTTGAGGCCCGACTCAATTAAAAAGACTGATTCTTCTTTAACTTATAAGAACAGTTTTTTGTTAGTTTTTTCTGACAAAGAAAATCTTCCAAACATAGTTTCTTAATTTTTACAACCAGATTTTCAAGATTAATTTCTTTATTTTCTTATTTGCCGAAAAAGTCAAGATTTATTTAATAAATGTCCATCTTTTCATAAGAAAAAACAACAAATTTTCCTATAAAAAGATTTTAAAACCTTAACATAGCATTACTTCTATACCAGCCTACACAATAGTTATTAAGTAATCCTCATGATATCAACTCCTACATCAAAGCCCTCAACAAACTAGATCATCCTTCCCATCAGACATTACAACTCGTCACGCATGTTTTCATCTTTCTTCTGACCCTTTACTGTCATTTCCAGATATTTCCTGAGCGGTTTTTCATTGATCGCACCAACAAAGCTGCCTTGGACAATGCCTTTGTGGTATAAGTTTACTTGCATCCCAGACACCTGAAATAGAACAACATTTGTGTCATACTTACAGTCGTCATTATTATCATCATCCAGTCAGTCTGGTGGGATTTTTTTTTCTTGTTGCTGCTTTCTAGACTTCCCTATCCATAGTGTATCAGTTGTTTTGAGGTTAATTTGTTGTGTTTTTGAAGTACATTGCAGTGACCAATTATGATAATTATAGCAACGTCCAGCTTTTTGGGGATTGGATGGGATTTGCCGGATTTTTTTTTTGATACTGTGCAGCCACATTTCTATCATTATAGCACAGGGGCACTTATGATGTGTCCAGGGACTGAACCCAGCCAGTCCATTATACTGCACTGATGAGTCAGTCGTAATGCTGTCCTCTTAGCCCCAAGCGTTAGGAGGGAAGCCACTACTACCAACTTTAAAGTCTTTGGTTTGACTCAGCCGGGGTTTGAACCTGCGACCTATCCATCTGCAAGCCGACGCTCTACCACTTGAGCTATTGCAGTCGGTCTCTAGCTTTTTTGGTGGAAGAAGATCCCAGACAAATGTCTTGGTAGAACCACTGGCACACGGCAAGGCAGCTAGAAGACTTTCCCAAGTTAAGTCCTTCGCCCCAAATGGGACTCAAACCCATGCGGTGAGAGGCTAAGCCGCAAAGCGGTCAGAGGAGTTTAGTTTAAAATGAATTCTGTTCCAAAGCTTCAGTTCTTCATGTAATGTGGTTATTTATGGTACGATCGTTGTTTAGGATTTCTTTAGTAAGGTCAAAAAAAGACAACAATTATTTGAGACATCATTTTGCCAACTTGGCACTTATTGTACCTCATTTTAATTGTCAATTTTAAACTTCATGTATCATTTGTTAATCATTAGTATTTGTTTTAAAGTTTTATCAAAGATAATTCACATACTTTTTTATGTTATTCTTATGAACATTTCATTCTTTACCCACATGTAACTGGTTGCACATTGCTAAAGTTGTTTTAAGCTTTTATGAGTTTTTTCTTGAATTTTGTGACATCAGAACATATATATAACATCATATTTTTCACCTCCAATAAATGTTTTGACATGGTTTGTATATCCATAAAGTAATGTTGTTTAAGTATTATAAAAAGTAAAAATAATTTTAGTTTGATGATGTTGCTTCTCCTCCATGGGTAGAAACTGATCTTTAATTTCTAAAATATGTATTGGAATTATTGTTTGTTGGGTTTATCGTCCCACCTACAGTTTTTCAGTTATCTGGAGAAGGTGTCCACTTGAAGCAGATATAGTGCTGCCTTAACTGTGTATAGCATGCTGTGAACACCTGGCATGATACCACACCCATTCACATTATCAAGACACCGGGGCCAACCAGTCGTGGAACTACCCTTATATTTGCTTGAGCGTTAGCAAGGGAGCTATATCACTACCAATTTTAACAACTTTGGTATGTCGCGACCCAGGATCTAACCCGTGTCCTCATGTACATGGAGCCTTGTATTGGAGTTAATTTTAATTCATCTGCCATGTAAAATAAGAAAATCAAACACTTTTTCACATATTTTCTGGCAATCATTGTACATACCCACAACAAAGAGCGATCAGAAGCTTGATCTGTGTTTTTACACCAACACACTATATTTATTTTATATAAGGGTTTATTACACATTTTGTATTAAAACTCATTTACTTCACCACAATGGTATGAATCCAGGTCCAGAAAAGAACATAATGTGGAAAGGTCTTCAAGATAACTGCAGTGGTCCTACAGACATTTATCTTGGATTTTTCATAGCACCTTGTTACTTTAATGACAATTAGTTTATTAAAAAAAGAACCAACCTTCTGTTCCTCACATGTGCTTTTGCTTTTCGTACAATCAACTGTGGCGAACATGATTTCATCATTACTTAAATAGGACTTGGCTACCTGCTCCATAAGCTTCACATCATCACTACAATAAACAAACAGGTAACATGTCAAAATACATGAAAATACAGGTTATCAAAGTTGAATAAACTGTACATAATTAGGCATATATCTGAAAATGTCTATTTTCAGTAACTGTGATCTTGACTATCAGTGATCTGATTGGACCAAAACAGCTATCACAAAGTACCACTTTATATAAGGTACACAAAAAATAGGAATAATCTGACTCCAGACTAAAGACATTTAACAGAAACCAACAAAACATTCTTTAGCAACAGTGACCTTGACTTTAACCAGACTGACCTGAGTGCTATTCCCAAACCTCCTTCCATAAAGTATGTACCTACCAAATTTGGTAAAAATATAACTTCCGATGAAAGATATAAAACACAACCCACTTCCCCAGCTATTGAACAATGATTGGTATTTTAATGACCTGGCTGAAGAGTTCAACAGTGAGTCATTCAATTGATCACACAGGAAATAAACTTTCATTGGTCATTGGTGCAGTTCTGCTCTGTTCTCATTTAATGAATTAAGTTTATGTTTATTGGGATAGTCTTCCCACCAACAGTATTTTAGTCATCTAGAGATGGTGTCCTCTTGAAGCAGATATAGTGCTGCCTTCACTGTGTATAGCATGAACACCTGGCATGATACCACACCCAGTCACGTTATCCTGACACTGGGCCAATGAGTCACGGAACAACCATTATATTTGCTTGAGCGTTAGCAAGGGAGCAGCTATACTACTATAATTTTTAACGACTTTGGTATGTTGATATCTGGGATCGAACCTGGGGCCTCTACCTTAGGCCGACTCTCTACCGACTGCGCTACAAGGTCAGGTATTTAATTAATTAAATGGTTTAATATATTACACATTTGGTTTAACTTGTTTGTATGTTGGCTGTTTCCAAAGTGGCTGATTGATGATAACCAAACAATACATATATTAATGCAAAAAATAAATTAGTAAAGAGAGAATAAGAGAGTTTAGTCAAATAACCGAAGAAAAAAAAGGAAAGAATGCAAAGACGATTGAACAAAGAAGGAAAGAAAAACAAAAAAAAAGGTAGTATGATTTATTTTAGTAAAAAGTATGTCGTATTAATTCAAAAGTATGTGTCATTAGTTTGAAATTATGTCTAATTAGTTTGAAATATGTCTTTGTAGTTCAGAAACATGTCTTATTAATTAAAAGGTGCGTCTTATTAGTTCAAAAACATGTCTTATTAGTTCAAAGGTGTGTTTTATTAGTTTAAACTTAAGCCATATTAATTAAAAGGTGCATCTTATTAGTTCAAAAACATGTCTTATTAGTTCAAATGTTGAGGTGGTGACTTACCTGGACGGATTGAAGGCTACGAGGGTATAGTCATCAGCAATGGTGGACTTAAAGGTGCCATCATTCAACAAAGTCACTGACTGAAAATGACAACACATAAACATCATATAGTTGGAACAAAAGGCAAAATTACTATGGAAATATACAAATATAATATAGTTGAAACAATGGCAAAATTACTATGGAAATATACAAATATAATATAGTTACAACAAAAGGCAAAATTACTATGGAAATATACAAATATAATATAGTTACAACAAAAGGCAAAATTACTATGGAAATATACAAATATAATATAGTTACAACAAAAGGCAAAATTACTATGGAAATAAACAAATATAATACAAAGTTAACCAAAAAATAAGAACACTTTTTGAAACAGGAACAATCACAATCCGTCACAACATGTGACACACATGACATATATTACTGCATACCAGGAACAAAAAAAGACTTGGTTGTTGAATTACAAGCAGCTAAGAGATCACTGAAAAGTGTTCACATCTTTAAAACAATACCATCTTGTGGACGGATTTGTAATGTTGTTATTTTGAGTTACATCGGACCGATACAATTATGGTCATATTAGCAATGTCCAGCTAATTATTGGTATTCTTATTAGGTACAACCACTGGCACCCCGCAGGTTAGCTGGAAAACCTTCCCACATGAAAGTTCTTGTGCTGAAGGTCTGAGGAGTTATAAGGCGCTCAGCCAAGGGCAGCCACCTCTTTTGGAAGAATTTGTTTGTTTTGTTTTTGAAATACATCAAAGTGATCAATTATGATCATTATAGCATTGTCCAGCCATTTGCTAGAAGAAGACCCCAGACATGTGTCTGGGTAGAACCACCGGCACAACTCAAGTCAGCTGGAAGACCTTCCCACATTAAGTCCTTAGCCGATTGGGACTTGAACCCATGCGTTGAGAGGCTTAGCAGTCAGAGGAGTTAAAAATCGTCAACTCTACCAGTATGCCACAGGTGCCCTCTTTGGAAAGACTTCATGTTCTTGTATATTCTTATGGTTATAACAATTTAGCAGCGGTAATATTTAACTCATTGTGGTTTAACAAAGTTTTGCTGAAATAGAACAAAACTTTAAAAAGTACAAATTTAACTGTCGCTTAATCACTTTCAATATCAAATAAACATTTAAATTTCTGCCTCACCCAGGATCAAAACCCTAAGTGAGCTGGGCCAAGGGTATCAAGTCTCAGAGTTTTTATCATTTTCATTATTCATACTACATGTATTTATTTCTTTTTGTACTGACTTATTCATGCCATCTTTTTTACGGTTATTAGTAGAATTGTTTCAATGTAACAAATTCAAGAGTACCAACAATATAAGGCACTAACATTTACTAAGTTTACAGTTGATAGTGAAACATGTCATTTTGACTAAGATTATTCTTTTCCAGACAGCACCTCTATGTGGGTGGAACCAGTACTCTGGTAGTATATAATAAGGGCAATATGTAGTAAATAGTCTTTGCCCAAGGACTAATATCCTGGTGTTGTGGGGTTTGAGCCAGGCTACCACAAATCTGGACTCAACAGCCTTATGCCATTATTCTCAGACCTTCACAACTTACAATGTTTACCATTTATGGGATAAATGTTAGATAATAACTACTTACACCATCGGGAACTTTTCCATCAACCGACGTCTTGGCTTCTTCATTTTCCTCGGAACTCATTTTTTCAACAAAACTGGACAGCTCTCCGATCGTTCTTCCTTCTCTGTAGTCAGCACTCTGTAATGTCATGTTGATCATATAAAATGTCTTCTAAAGGTTAGTTATTTTTGTTTTTTTAACTACATCACAGCGACCAATTATGATCATTATAGTGACATCCAGCTATGTGGTGGAGAAAGACCCCTGACAAATGCCTAGATTGAACCACTGACGCACCGCAAGTCAGCTGGAAGACCTTCCCACATTAAGTCTTTCGCCCCGACTGGGACTTGAACCCAGATGCCGACACGCTAAGCAGTCAGAGGAGTTACAAATCGGCGACTCTACCACTACGCCATGGGCACCCCAAATAAAGGTTATAAACCTAATAATCCTTTAAACAGTGTTTTCATTTTTAATGATGTTTGTCTAGGTCTAACATTCAATACAAATTAGAGATATTATTAAAGGTTGAACAGGTTTAAACCTCTTAAATGCAGTTGTTCTCCTATCGGTCCATTCAATCGGTTAAACAAGCATTATGACCTAGTCACAACCAATTCATAACTGCTACCAAAATTGCTTTCATCATCATCATTATCACCATCTACAAAATCATTATCATCACTATCAATAAAATTATCAAAATTTTTAAGTTCAACAAGGTTACAACTATAGATATTTTCTTAACAGCCACTCAATTATTTTTATTGCATTCTATTCATTATTACACAGGTAATAACCAGAATTAATAACCAGAATGTATAACAGTATGGCAGCACTTACCTTTTGTCCATTTGTAAACCACTGAAGTGTGGGATAACCTCGAACACCAAACTTACTGCAAGTGTCTTTCTGGACTGTACAGTCAACCTGAACATTGAAATAGACACAAAAAATGAGATTAGGTTTGATTCTTTAACAATACATGACATGTACAAAAGCTGCATAATTAAGGTAAGCACTGTTTATATAAACAACAGGAATTGAGAGTACACATATCTTTAAGACTCTTGCCCTCTCCATTTGGTTTAAAATGCTGAGGTGCTTGGGTGTACTATAAACAAACAAATGGGTGGAAACACAAATGCAACACAGTCATCACATAAAAGTTAAAGTTTTAACCAATATATGGACATGAATGTTGTAATGCAAGATAAAAAAGTTAAAATTCTCCAACTCATAACTCTCAGCCACAGGTGCCCCCCAGGGACCCACTTGCAAATGCTTTTATGTCCAGACTTTGCTCAAGCTTAATTTTTGACTCTGAAAAAAAAAATAATTGGGAAAAATATTGCATTTCCTATTTGTTGTACACCAATGACTTGGTTTAAATGCAGTTTTAACGATACTATTCGTAAAGCAAGAAAATATTTGAGCTTTCTCCTTCTACAGCTTAGGGCCTTAGTTAGTATTGCCTTTGTAACTTTCTGGTAGCATTTACCATAGCAATGGTAACTTTCTGGTAGCTTTTACCATAGCAATGGTAACTTTCTGGTAGCTTTTACCATAGCAATGGTAACTTTCTGGTAGCATTTACCATAGCAATGGTAACTTTCTGGTAGCTTTTACCATAGCAATAGTAACTTTCTGGTAGCATTTACCATAGCAATGGTAACTTTCTGGTAGCTTTTACCATAGCAATGATAGCCTTCTGGTAGCTTTTACCATAGCAATGGTAACATTCTGGCAGCTTTAACCTTAGCAAATGCAACTTTTTGGTTGCACTTACCTCAGCAATTGTAACTTTTTGTGACCCTTACCTTGACAATGCTAACATTCTGGTTGCTTTTACTTTAGAAATAGTAACTTTCTAGGTGCATTTACCTTAGCAATGGTAACTTTTTGGTTGCCCTTGTAGTTGGTGGCCAGTTCATCCCAAGTGGGTGCTAGACGTTTACAGTGACCACACCATGGGGCAAAAAACTTGACGAATGTGTGCCCAGCTGCCACATGGTCAGCAAAGTTGGCATCAGTGAGATCGTAGACGCCACCTTCAGATGGTTTAGCTGCTTCAACAGGCACCTTCTTTTCATCCTTATGCTCTTCTTTGACAGGCTCCTGGTGAACATAAATAAGAAAATGATGGGTAACAGCTTCACATGTTTATCTTTTTTATCCTGTGCTGTATAGAAATATGCATTTTATGCAAATATTACATTATTACTTTAAAAGAACCTGCACTTAAATTTAGCCCTGCTCATTACAAGCTGATCACGGTGAAATAAATAGTGCAGACCTAATTTTTCAGCACCTTGCAAGTTTGTTTCTTTGTTAATTGGGTTTATTTTTCCACCAGCAGTATTTCACTTCTCTGGAGACAGTGTCCACTTGAAGGAGATATAAGGCTGCCTTCACTGTGTATGGCATGCCGTTAATACCTAATATGATACCATGCCCAGTCACATTATTTTGACACCAGGCCAACCAGTTGTGGAACTACCCTTATATTTGCTTGGGCATTCAAAACCAGGGCCTCCCGTAGTGCTAGAGCCAATGCTCTACCTATTGTATTACCAGGTCCAGTTGCTCCCAGTAAGAGCAGTTTGATCAGATCTGCATAATACACTTAAGTCTTCTAACCTTTGCATGTAAAAGGTTTAAATTTTACATCAATTATTTTACAAAATAAAACAATTCCAGATTAACACAAAATTGTGTACAAAGAATGTTTACCATTTTTTTCAACGTCCTGGGATCAAATCCAGGACATACTGTAATTCTAGCTGGCGCTCTACTGATTGCGCTACCCTTATTTTTGATAGAGGGTTAGCAAGAGTGCTTTACCACAACTAAATATTAAAATGTTTACATCCTGTAACTGTTGATTATGGTACAAATCATCATCAATTACCAGTAGGCATTGAGTTGTTTACCACTGTAACTGTTGATTATGGTACAAATCATCATCAATTACCAGTAGGCATTGAGTTGTTTACCACTGTAACTGTTGATTATGGTACAAATCATCATCAATTACCAGTAGGCATTGAGTTGTTTACCACTGTAACTGTTGATTATGGTACAAATCATCATCAATTACCAGTAGGCATTGAGTTGTTTACCACTGTAACTGTTGATTATGGTACAAATCATCATCAATTACCAGTAGGCATTGAGTTGTTTACCACTGTAACTGTTGATTATGGTACAAATCATCATCAATTACCAGTAGGCATTGAGTTGTTTACCACTGTAACTGTTGATTATGGTACAAATCATCATCAATTACCAGTAGGCATTGAGTTGTTTACCACTGTAACTGTTGATTATGGTACAAATCATCATCAATTACCAGTAGGCATTGAGTTGTTTACCACTGTAACTGTTGATTATGGTACAAATCATCATCAATTACCAGTAGGCATTGAGTTGTTTACCACTGTAACTGTTGATTATGGTACAAATCATCATCAATAACCAGTAGGCATTGAGTTATTTACCAAACATAAAAGAGAACAATTACTTATACGGTCACAGTTGTCATTTTTATCACATAACCACTTTTCATTGTCTGAAAATAAGAAAGCCTTGATCAAAGAGCATCTGGTTTAGACATTGAATTACAGGATCCCAGGTTCAAACCTTAGACCAGCCACAAAATGTTAGTCCAGGCAAGAATTTATTTTGCCCCAGGTAGTAAGTATCCAAGTACTGGTTCTACTCAGGATTTTTATCAGATAAATGATCCTGTTGCCCAATCTATACACTAAGTAAAGGTCTGACAAAACTAAACGATACTGAAGAGCTCCACCAACCTTCTTGGCCTCTGTTCCGGACATTTTTTCAATATACTGTGTTAGGTCAGGAAGTGCCCTGCTCTCTCTATAGTCAGCGGCCTGAAAAACGTAACAAATAATATATTTTAAACATTAATTTGCAAATAACAAACTGAAATGGGTGAATTAAACCATGAAACTTGGCCAGGCACTGATTTTACTAAGTAATTATCACTACGTTAGTTATTATAAGTAGGAAGAGATGCATTTTTTTGTAAAAGAAAATAACAGGAAATAGGAACAGGAGATAACAAGCTGCTCAGTAAACAACTTAACATTGGTTACAGTTCTGAATTTAATTTGGCATTCAGTATCTTTTGAAAGTGTTTGTACGCATCTTTGGAAAATATTGTTAGAACCCATTAATGATCATAACTGATAATATACATTATTAATTAGCTATGGCTTAGTAATGGTGATCACCTTTGGTCTGTTACTTCTTTTAAACTTCAACCACATTAACAAGTACTTTTCTGTGAATAACAAAACGGTATTGCAGCACAAACCTTCAGTCTGTTGGTAAACCAATCCTACTTTATTTGAACCAAGACCTTTGTTTGGTTCATGATATAACAGTATGGCAGCACTAACCTTCTCTCCATTTGTAAACCACTGAAGTGTGGGGTAGCCTCGAACACCAAACTTACTGCAGGTATCTTTCTGGACTGTACAGTCAACCTGGAAATAAAGACGAAAATATGTAAATAAAAGTTCTGTATAACTAGTCAATGTCCACAATGCTCAACAGTCCAAACATCTGATATCCAGATCGAATTTGGCATCCAGATATTCTTTTAAAAAAATTTAAATTTTAACCATTAAATTATATTTATGGCCATTTTGTTAAGTTATCCTTTGGCTGTCAATGCACATTCATACAAAAGCAGGTGTAACGGATTATAGACAGGTGATGATATGCAGTATCGTATATTCGGCTTCACAGTTTTAGGAATATGCTAAAGCATGATGGTATTGATGTTTAACTTCAATGTATTCGGCGCCGTATGACTTATCAAGTGTTGGTGTGCCGTAAAACCCAAAATACAAAATACAAAGCATGATGGTATGTATGATAACAGCCAATGTTTGAAGCTCCTACTAATCCATTATAATTATGGATATCTTCAATTTCGTTTGTTCGGTTTTATTAAGAAGGTATAATTATGTAGACAATTAACAGGTTTGTCGGCATAAATCAGTTACTCATGTTTAATTAAGTCTATATGAATTCTATAAATGTAGATCAGATATTTGTTTGATTTATTGTAGATTAAAATTTTCAAATGTTGTTATTGTTAGTATTTCATTTATTATTAAAAATATGAAGCACATAGGTCTATGGAAACTAATTATTTCCATCTAAATAATGATATAATTATGTCTATGGAAGTGAGAGTTTAACATCTGACAGCAATGTAACTATTGATAAAGTTTTATATCAGGGTGGCAGGATATCCGATCAGATCTATCATCGGATATCCGGATCCCAAATATGGTATCCATTGACATCCCTAATAAATACAGCTATAATGTATCAGACAAGTGTTTCATATGACAAATAGTCAATTCTAACTGACCAATTAATTACACTCTACAGTGAAACGTCATTAACTTTATATTGTTGGGACCACCAAAATCACATTTGATGTATCCGTGGTACACAAAATTATAAGTACAGATTTGTTTATTGGGTTTATCATCCCGCCAACAGTATTCAAATCATACCACAGTAACTGGTCAATGAACATCTACCTCAAGGTAAACAGACCCTGTAGTCACACAAGAATCCATGTAGAGTGTAGTAACTTTTTAATAGTTTGTTTATTGGGTTTATCGTCACAACAACAGTATTTCAGTTATCTGGAGATGGTGTCCACCTGAAGCAGATATAGTGCTGCCTTCGCTGTGTATAGCATGCCCTGAACACCTGGCATGATACCACACCCAGTCACATTATCCTGACAACAGGCCAGCCAGTCATGGAACTACCCTTATATTTGCTTGAGCGTTAGCAAGGGAGCTATACCACTGCCATTTTTAACAACTTTTGGTACGTCGCAGCTCAGGATCGAACCTGGGGCCTATATTTCCTGGAGCCGATGAAATGTATAAACCTTGTGCCATGTTTTACTTAAAGTTAAGAATAATGATAATAATAATTGGTGAACTATAAGTTCAAAAATTGATACATCTTAATTTATTTAAAGAATAAACAACTGTATCTATCAGTACATGTTTAAATATATCCCTTCACTAGGGAATGGGTGATGATGATAGGATGATTTTTCTCCATAGGGTTGAATTTAAGGAAAAAATTGCCACACCAAACAAACTTAACCTTCTTGCCTAAAGATATAGCTCTGTAGCTGGCATTGTCAGATAAATTCTGCCACACCAATAAAAACTGAAGCTTCTTGCCTACAGATATAGCTCTGTAGCTGGCATTGTCAGATAAGTTCTGCCACACCAATAAAAACTGAAGCTTCTTGCCTACAGATATAGCTCTGTAGCTGGCATTGTCAGATAAGTTCTGCCACACCAATAAAAACTGAAGCTTCTTGCCTATAGCTCTGTAGCTAGCATTGTCAGATAAATTCTGGACTAATTTCATCTTTCTTCAAAGGTAAATGACAGCCAGGACATTCTGACCAATCACCAGAAGGTTTCAACAATGTGTAAATAAAAATTGACCACTTATGACAACTTATTACCTTAGCAATAGAGACCTTCGGGTTGCCCTTGTAGTTGGTGGCCAGTTCATCCCAGGTGGGTGCTAGTCGTTTACAGTGACCACACCACGGGGCAAAGAACTTGACGAATGTATGTCCAGATGCCACGTGGTCAGCAAAGTTGGCATCGGTGAGATCGTAGACACCAGTTTCAGTAGGTTTGGCTGTTTCAACTGGCTCCTTCTTTTCTGCATCCTCTTTCTTCTCCTCCTTCACTGGTTCCTGCGAAATCATTTATAATGTAAAGTGTATTGGAAAATGTATTATATTATCAGTTTTATATATAAACTAAACAAGAATTTTCCATACTTACCCTCAGACCCACAATGACAAATAAATGTTAAATAAAAATACTAATAAATGTAAGATGTTTAACAAAATTATAAAAAAATTGGGGATTACAAATTTCCAAAAAGGTAAAAGGGATGGGATGGGATTTGCCAGCATTTTGCCGATGCTGTGCAGCAACATTTCTATCATTTTAGCACAGGGACACTTATGAGGTGCCCAAGGACCCGGCCGGTCCATTATACTGACACCGACATGGCATGCGTAATGATATCCCCTTAGCCCCGAGCGTTAGGAGGGAAGACACTACTACCAACTTTAAAGTCTTTGGTTTGACCTGACCAGGGTTTGAACCCACGACCTCCCGATCCGCAAGCCGACGCTCTACCATCTGAGCTATTGCGGCTGGTCAATAGTAAAAGATATATATAAATAATCCCAGTCTGCTCCAGACAAGATTCATTTGGACTGGGCATGTGCATAAGGAACCTGTAACATGACAGGATAGTGGATATGTCTGCCTGCTGCAACCTAGGAAGCCAGAATACTCTTCATGTTAGCTCATCTCATTGATGCCAAGAACAAAGGCAGCTTGAGAACAGCCTTGGTTGTAGACAGGACTTATCCAGGGAAAGCTGGACTCTGTGTGCATTTCATCAAATTGTTTTCCACGTCACCCCCTCCCCCTTCCCCTATTGCATTGACAGCAACAAAAAAAAGAGGATCCTCTGCTCTCAGAAAATTTCTGAAGAGACACACTTAGACAACTCTTATCAGAAGTAAAATGAAATTCACTTAATATGAACTTGATAAATTAAGGGGCTTCTTGATTCTTCTGTGAGTTTTTGCATAGAGAAGGATTCTATAACATGTTTCAGGAGAGAAAACCCTGCAAAGGATCCAAAATATTAGAAAACAGACACCCAGTCCTTGTTGGTTTATATCAGGAAAGTAGATCCTCTGGACAGAGGTAAGTGGCATTAAGCTAAAGTGAAAATCAACATGAAAAACTGACAGCAGCAACCGGGAACCGAACCGTGGGTCTCTTGATTGCCGGTTAAGCACGCTACCACTACACCACAGTGGCCACATCAAATATTTCATGTTAATTGTACAGTAGAAACTCACAATGCGGGCAACTCGATAATACGGCCATTTTTATATTACGGCCAATTTTCTCGGTCCCGAACAGTTTACTATTTGATTCTATATACTTGAAACTCAAAAATGCGGGCAACTGGCTATTGCGAATTACGGCCATGAGTTTCGGTCCCGAACTGGCGTCTAAGCGATAAACGAAACTGACTAATGCGGCCAAGGGAAATAACTCTTATCGACTGTTGCCAGACTGGGTGCGTGAATTTTACAACCATGCAGCGCAGCCTATTCATAGACATCCATCAGCATATCGTACACCAGTCTGTGTTTACTTAGAGGCGGCCGACATTTTGACACTTTCTTTTGTTTAGACTGCATTAAAGGATTAACAGACATCATAGGCATGTGTCAAACTGCCAAACAGAGCACAATCACTCAGTTTTTTAAGTAAACACTAACACAAACCTCTGTGTAAATAAGGACATTGTTTGTTGTTTTATTTTTATTAATTTACAGGTTAATAGATTGTAGTTTAAAAGTGTACAAAATCAACTAAAAAAAATAATACTGAAAAAAAAAATGAAAGTGTTCTACATTTTATGAATCATAATGCATATTATATTATTGATTTAAACTACTACTATTATACTAACAAAACAAAATATGATATTGGTTTAAACACAAATATAAAGTATACAACACGTATATAAAAAGAATATAAACACACATGTAGTTCATTATGTCAAAGGGGCATAACTTGTTACAGCTTATATCAAAACTCGCTATTAAGGCCAAACTTTAAATTAAGGCCACTTCTTGCCGGTCCCAAAAGTGGCCTTAATAGCGAGTTTCTACTGTATATATATATATATACACATAGGATATGACGTTGCTTCCTCAGAATGCTCCCATAGGGAATATTACGTCTCTAACGTCTCAAAAATAAAGTTGCTGTTTGGCTTCTACATCATTTGTGACAGGAGACTAGTTAATAATAACACCGAAAATCAACATGAAAAATTTACCGCCACAGCTGCGAGTCAAACTGTGGGCCTCATGATTACCGGTCAAGTGGCCTACCACTACACCCACGTCAAATCTTTCATGTTAATTATATATATATATATATATATATATATATATATATATATATATATATATATATATATATATATATATATATACACATTGGATATGACGTTGCTTCCTCAGAATGCTCCCATAGGGAATATTACGTCTCTACCAGTTAAAAGAAAACATCCTGCCCAAAGGGATGGGAAGTAGAATCTAAAGAAGATGGCCCTAAACCACTCATCTGAAGACACAGGCTTTCGTAGACATCAAGTGATAAAGACTAATTTACTGCAGAAATCATTGGTGAGACTGGGCCATAAATATGGTCTCTACTATGTTCACAGGACTTTTCTTAGATTTGACATAGTGACCAACTTTTGACCCTACTTGACCCAGTACCAAACTTATCCACGATGTTATGCAGACAACCATTCTGGCCAAGTTTAGGTAAAGATTGAGCCTTAAATGTGGCCTGTAATGTAATAGACAGAAACAGACCTGATAGGCTAAAATTTATAGGCAACTGGTAGTAGGTAACTCTATTTATTAACAATAAACCGATTAAAAGATATTTGCGTATTGGCAACAGATTGGCTATGAATAACTTGAAACTTAACAACAGTGACACGTAACAGTTGGTCAGTGTATCGCCATAGAAAGAGCTGTAGCAGATGGTTATCATGAAGATAGTCAAATGCTAAGACTGGGAACACATGATGTAGTGTGCTTTAGGCTGTGAATATAACACATTAAAAAGCATGTTGAATGCTTATATATCATGAACTTCACAATGCTCATGTCTTCACTTTGACAGATTTTCCACTGAATGATCACACTGATCCACAGCATAACCAAATTAAGGGATCTGCGCACAGTACTTTTCAACAAAGGTGTCTTGTCCTGTTGTCTTTCTTTTTATTTTTTTTTGTTACACAAAACCAACACAATTAAGATGATAATGGTGTTGTCCAGATAATTATTGTTCGAGGAAGACCCCTGACTAATGTCTCAGTAGAACCACCAGCGCACCGCAGGTTAGATGGAAAAACTCCCCACATGGAATTGCGCTACCGGTTTAGAAGAAATGACTAAGCATATTATCATTTTCTGAATTCTCAAACAATATAAATATTACTAGAGCAGTAGAAGTAGAATTTGAAATGATAGCAAAGAACTGTACACACCAAGGCACACAAT
Organism: Sinonovacula constricta; assembly: GCA_007844125.1. NCBI lineage: Eukaryota > Metazoa > Mollusca > Bivalvia > Cardiida > Solecurtidae > Sinonovacula > Sinonovacula constricta. Next base: position 47,481,331 of record CM017564.1, read on the forward strand.
CATCCCTATAATGTAACAACAGGTTGGAGAAGATCTGTGTTTTCAATATCTCAGGATGGGAGTTTGTTGATTCATTGGGTATATGATACATGTTCTGATAGTTTGACTGCTCTGAGGTACTCTCAGTGAGTAACAAGTCTGCCACAAAACATCCACCATGATGTGTTTCCATTATAGAAGTTTCTTATCTTTGTATGTATATGTCTTTGGTGTTCTATGTAAAAGTCTTACCTCTGTTTTCTTGCCAAGCTGTTCTTGCACGTAGCCTCGGAGTTCCTCGATGGTTCTCTGACGGGAATATTTCTCTCCCTCTGCATTCAGACTGAAGAACTTGACAGTTGGGTAGCCTCGTACACCTTGGGCAGCACAAAGATCTTTCTCCACCGTGCAATCAACCTGTGGGAATAATTTTGGTTGGTTTTGTCAGCCTATCAATATTTATTCTGTTACCCTTAAAAATTCACTGTTGATTTTGTAAAGAAAAATAGGTAGTGTAACAGGGATTAAAGAGCAAACAAAAATCTTTCTTTTTTCTTTATTTTCAGAAGGAGAAAAATGTTGAATTTGAATTTGTTAACCAGTTCCTGCAAGTATACACCATGTTATGCCTGTATAAACCATTCACAATCATTAGCGGAATCTGCATGACTTAGGGTTTGTGTGTAGACTGGTTCAGCCTTAAATCTATTATTACAAGTCAAGCATATATTTATCAAAATAATTTTATCTTTTTTTAAGAAAAACAACAAAGTCAGGTGAATTTTCAAAATTATAGATGAACTATGAATGAAAGGGTTAACTGGATTTAGGAAAACAGTAAGTGCATTTTTTGGCCTTTTCATAGTCACAGAAAATGTGCCCAGTAACGCAACAGAATGCACTTTTAACCTTTTTTTCCTATTTTCTACGAGATCAAGAAAACAAACATACCTTCATGTATGCATAACAATGGGTTTTGCTTTCTTTGTGAGAAAAAATGTGTTTGACAGCCAGGCAAATGATCTGTATTTATTATCATAAAAGATAAGACAGTGAAGGTCAACTTGTTATTTATCTTATTTCGGGTGCAGTATATCCATAAGAGGATATCTAGCAATAGTACTCAACCACTACAGGGTATATTTTTATTGTTCCTGTGGATGTGTAATACTGTCAAAATCACCTTCAGCTATTAACTGTGCCTCTGTTTCCGCCTGGCTACCCTCTCCACTTCAACTCCCTATTTCATTTAATCCTCTCAAGCTGATCGTAACCTGTTACACTTGTTAAAAACTTAGGGTTATCTTGAGTTGTTTGTTATAATTACATGCAACAGTAAAATGATTTTCTAGAAACTAAGCATCAAATAGTGTAGAGCCTGATTACACAGTTGGATCTTCACTTTTTACCTAAGCCTGATCAATCTGCACAAAGTAGATTAAGAGTCATGTTATTATACCAGGTTCATAAAACACGCAAGTCACCAATACGAAAGTAAGCATTGAAGCAGATAATACTTCAATTCAGGTAGATTTAAAGGTGGATACCCGGAAAGTTTGCTTATATCCAATATATGTAACAATATATTATCCTTGTTTGGTAGAATTTCGGCACAATCTCCTAATTAATCATTTATCTTGGCTAAGTAAAGTCAATTCTGCTACCACCTCAGTAGTTAGACAGTACAAATTGTTAAATTAATTTGCTCTTAATGTTCATTTGTCCAAATCCATAAATAATTATGTTTGTTTGTTTATTGGGTTTATCGTCCCACCAACAGTATTTCAGTTATCTAGAGACGGTGTCCACTTGAAGCAGATATAGTGCTGCCTTCACTGTATATAGCATGCCCTGAACAACTAGCATGATACCACACCCAGTCACTTTATCCTGACACCTGGCCAACCAGTTGTGGAACTACCCTTATATTTGCTTGAGCGTTAGCAAGGGAGCTATACCACTACCATTTTTGAAGACTTTGGTATGTCGTGGCCCGGGATCGAACCCGGGGCCTCTCGTAGCTGGAGCCGACGCTCTACCGATTGCGCTAGCAGGTCCAGTCTACAAATAATTATGACAGGGATGTCTGCTAAAAATAGAGATCCATGTCTAACGAATTACCCCGATAAGTATATATCGTATAAGTAACTGGTAACATGGTTTTCTTAGTTTAAAAATAGCTAACTATGTAGCATGGCTCAGACAAGAAATACATATTTGTGGTGACAAGTGGGGTGTTATGGTTTACTTTTCACAAAGATTTGTTTTTCAATACACCACACTGACACAATTATGGTCATATTGGCGACATCCAGCTAATTACTGGTGGGACCCCAGACTTATGTCTGGGTAGAACCACAAGTGCACTGCAGGTTAGCTTGTTAGCTCCCTTTCCATGAAAGTTCTCACCTCAACCGCTCGGCCATGGGACCCCTTTTTTCATATAGATGTAGGGAATCAATTAACATTCCTTCTGGGGACCATTCTGGGTAACAACAAGTTATTTGGTTGCTTGAGAAACAAAACTTTGGTCCAAATTGTCACATATTCTTCATCATTTCATAACATAGGCATATAACCTAGGTGCTATACATGTGGATCCACATAAGTTGCAAATTGAAATAAGTAGCAGTGAACTGTAGTACTATTGCCTGCAATGATGCTACATGGATTGTTAAATCAAGCAAAGCCATGCGCTAGCCAAGTGGAAACATTTTATGCATAGGTAGGATTTGATTAAGCAAACAGACCACTCGTGTCAGTGTACTGTGCTCTTCAATATTAAGACAAATATGAATATCTTGCCAATATATATACAGGTTGTTCTTTTCTTCATTGCAACCAATTTATGGTCACTGTAGCCATGTCTAGCAAGTTTGGTTTAAGAAAGGCCCTACACTATGTTTCACTATACCTTCACTGCTACTGTCCAACAAGTCTGATACATGACCTACAAGGACATTTTATGCCCTAAATGTGAGTCAAGAAGATCAAGAAGAAATAAGCTGAACAGTTCCTACTACTTTTCACTTTTCCCATCACTTTTTTACATACATGTTATTGTGTCCATGGAATGGGAACAAAATAAACAACCTTTTTTAACAAAATTGAACATAGTGATTCAATACCTAAAGTGGATAATTTAAAACTAGATTTTCTCCGACAGGTTTCCATAGGAACCCACTTTTCAAAAGGCAAATGTGCCAAATCTGACTAAATTCATTATTTTTTCTTTTAAGGTAGTATCACGTAGTATGTTCTCAGAGTTTTGCCACTTCTTTTAAAGGTGGTATCAAACAGTTTGCTTATAACTAATAATGTGTAACAATATCTGACCTCTGTTTGGGGTAATTTATACATACTTTCTGCAGAAAAACACTTTAGTCTAAGCTTTGATGATTTTCAGTAAAACTTGTTAATCGAAACTTACATGCTCATTCTTTTCATATCTATAAATAAGATCAATTTGGGTTTCCTACTATAAATATATATCGAAGTCACAGCGGATGACGTGGATGAGCTTAAACATAAGTAGCCACGTGGTTTTCTTAGTTTAAAAATATCTAACTGTGCAGTGTGGCTCAGATAGGAAATACATGCTTGAAATGGAGATTGTGACGTTATGGTTCACTTTTCTGACAGGTGTAGGACATCAATAAAGAACATTTTGTGAGATTTGTTCAGGTAACAATTGTTTATTATGATGTTTAATGAAAATATTTTTGGTCCAAACTGTCGGATACCACCTTTAATGGGTATCGATAGAAAGTTATTTCCTTTAGTCAACAGACCCTTGCAACATTGACTAGAAACTGTTAATCAATAAGTGTTCATTGTAGAACAAAACAAGAGCTGTCTTTAGACAGGGCACCCCACTATTCTCAGTTCTAAACAGCATATTATGAGCTGCTAACCAAAAAAAAAAAAACATAGAAAAAATTGAACAAGGGGCATTACTCAGCCAAAATGCATTTAACTTACCTGCCCTTTTGAAATAGGTTCTTTTTAAACATGAATTCTAAGTTTGAAGGGAATATCTACAAAAATATTCAAGAATATCTGAGACAATATTCAAGAATATCTGAGACAATATTCAAGAATATCTGAGACAATATTCAAGAATATCTGAGACAATATTCAAGAACATCAGTGACAATATTCAAAAATATCTGAGACAATATTCAAGAATAACTGAGACAATATTTAAGAATATCTGAGAAAATATTCAAGAATATCTGAGACAATATTCAAGAATATTGGTGACAATATTTAAGAATATCTGAGACAATATTTAAGAATATCTGAGACAATATTCAAGAATATCTGAGACAATATTCAAGAATATATGTGACAATATTCAAGAATATCTGAGACAATATTCAAGAATATCTGAGACAATATTTAAGAATATCTGAGACAATATTCAAGAATATCTGAGACAATATTCAAGAATATCTGAGACAATATTCAAGAATATCTGAGACAATATTTAAGAATATCTGAGACAATATTCAAGAATATCTGAGACAATATTCAAGAATATCGGTGACAATATTTAACAATATCTGAGACAATATTCAAGAATATCTGAGACAATATTCAAGAATATCGGCAACAATATTCAAGATTATCGGCGACAATATACAAGATTATCGGCGACAATATTCAAGAATATCTGAGACAATATTCAAGAATATCGGTGACAATATTCAAGAACATCTGAGACAATATTCAAGAATATCAGTGACAATATTCAAGAATATCTGAGATAATATTTAAGAATATCTGAGACAATAATCAAGAATATCGGCAATAATATTCAAGATTATCGGCAACAATATTCAAGAATATCTGAGACAATATTCAAGAATATTGGTGACAATATTCAATAATATCTGAGACAATATTTAAGAATATCAGTGACAACATTCAAGAATATCTGAGACAATATTCAAGAATGTCTGAGACAATATTCAAGAATATCGGTGACAATATTCAATTATATCTGAGACAATATTTAAGAATATCAGTGACAATATTCTATAATATCTGAGACGATATTTAAGAATATTGGTGACAATATTCAAGAATATCTGAGACAATATTCAAGAATATCTGAGACAATATTCAAGAACATCAGTGACAATATTCAAGAATATCTGAGACAATATTTAAGAATATCTGAGACAATATTCAAGAATATCTGAAACAATATTCAAGAATATCGGTGACAATATTCAAGAATATCTGAGACAATATTCAAGAATATCGGTGACAATATTCAAGAATATCTGAAACAATATTCAAGAATATCGGTGACAATATTCAAGAATATCTGAGACAATATTCAAGAATATCGGTGACAATATTCAAGAATATCTGAGACAATATTCAAGAATGTCTGAGACAATATTCAAGAATATCGGTGACAATATTCAATTATATCTGAGACAATATTTAAGAATATCAGTGACAATATTCTATAATATCTGAGACAATATTTAAGAATATCAGTGACAATATTCTATAATATCTGAGACGATATTTAAGAATAACGGTGACATTATTCAAGAATATCTGAGACAATATTTAAGAATATCGGCGACAATATACAAGATTATTGGCGAAAATTACAGCTTAACTGCTCATGATTATAATGATGAAGTTAATGAAAACTGAGTGCTCTGAGTGCCGTGTCATATATCATCACAGTCAGTAGCCTAGCAATATCCAGCCGCAGTGGCAGACCAAGAAAGACATTGTCTGAATGCATCAAAATGACCTTAAAGTGTGTGATCTGTCCAGTACTGATCTGCTGAACAGAGTTGCATGGAGTGCGTGTGGAAGACACTCAAGCCATCTGCTGCTTTTCCCAGAAACTGGGACAACTGCAGCACAAAAACTAAAATAAGGATCTGACAGAGAGACGAGGATGATAAGGGCTGTCTCTGATTCTTTGTATTGTAACACTAGCAATATACTGACACACATTAAAAATACATCAAGATATATCACTAAAGATTCACTTTAAATTGAGCAGATATATCAGACAATTTGGTTGTAATTTATCTTTTTGCTTGCTTCCTTTCAAATGATACTGTTCAATTCACTTCTCAAGTGGCATTACAAATATTACATAAGGGATTTTTGGAACAAAGTAATCTCTTAGAAAGAAAAATTCCAATAACACAGTAATAAACAAACATACACCATTTATCGCTTGGATTGTCAGCACAATTGTCTAGGTGGTAAAAAGACAGTTTTTGTACGTCCCATCACACATGCTGACTTAATTTAAAAGTGTCCATGTGAATTTTTATAAAACTTGCCGCCCGATGAGCTAGTCTGTTGTTTTTTTCAAGGGGTCTTCCAGTCCAAATATTTTCAGTAATTCGCCTTGTCCAAAAATAGACATAATACACAACACTTTTGTGTCAATGAGGGACATCAGTATGAAAGCAATTATGAGGATGACCAGGAAATGGGAGAAGACATTGTAACCAAAATGATTTTACAATAACAAAGAGTAAACATTGAAAAAGGCTTAATTGTTGTTGTTTCTGAAACCAAACTTCTGGCATTTTAAATTTATTTCGGGTTAGTGAATCTTCGAATTCATGACCGAAAAGCATGTGATTATTGGATATTAATTTCGAAGACTGTTATAAGTGTAACATTCATATACTAAGTCATGTTTGACATAACAGAAATTTACGGTAATTTAAACAGCAAACCTTCTTTACACTCTCCAACAAACTTCAGGCAAGAAGAAATAATGAAAGCTTGTACAGTTATTTTCCCATCAAAGTTATTTATGTTTAAAAGAATATTTTCAAAGTTATAGATTTATGCAATAAAAATGAAAGTTAAATTATTGGTCATGCAAATGATGATGTGAATGCTGTTAATAATGAATAAGTGAATATGATCATAATGATAATCAAAGATGATGTATATGTTAATTATTATGATGAATGCAGGGAAGCTGTATCAGAGATGATAAATTTGAAAATTGTGATGATAATAGAGATAAAGATGTTGATAATCATAATAACCATAATGAAGGTGAAGACAACACCAGATGCCACCTACCTGTCCAATGATGACTCCGCTGTCTGGGATGTTCATCTCATTGGCCAGGTCAGCCCAGGTAGGGGCCAGTCTCTTACAATGTCCACACCTGTAATTAATGACAATAATAATCATTTAAGTGACAGTAACAATCTTTCTATTTCCAAGATCAAAGCCCCTGAAATAGTGATTACAAGTAGAAAAAAGGTTAAATTTTAAAGCTGATCTGATAAGAAAATTGGTCTAGAAATATCAACATTTCTCATCAAAAAACAATTTCTCCTTGTATAGCTGTATTTAAAACATTGTTTAGACTATGTACACAATGATATTATTTCAGCTAGCCCTGGAAAAGGCATAATATTGTACTCACTTTACAATGTCACACTTTGGCTTCTATTCAGGTATGCTTTGACAAAAAATTCACAGGTATGTTTTTGATTTGGATATTTTATAACCAGAAATTCACATATACTTTTTGGTTTGTGTACATTTTGACCTGACTCTTTGCATAAACCAAGGACTATCTGTATAATAATGAACAAATGGATATAACAGCAAACATTGACAAGAAATTTTACTTAAATCCAACATGACAATGCTTCAAAGTATAACTTGTAAACATGCTATATGAATGTGTTTTATTGACCATCAAAGTTGGTAGACCCATCCATTGTTTTGTTTATTGTTTGTATTTAGTTACATCACACAGACACAAATGTAGTCATATTGGCTGTAATTTATATATTTTTTTATAATTATATGGAAACTCAAAGACTGACAATAAAAAGATCAATACATTGAAAGGTTTTATTATTAAAACAAGGCTCTGGATAAGATGAGTAATATCTTAATTTTAAAAAGCAAAAATAATTCTTATTTTAATCCTATCTTTTGAGTACTCAGCACTCCAGATAAGCATCGTTTTATCATTTATACGTATTGATTTTGATGTAAAACGAATTGAAATTAAAATCTTATTGTACTATTAAAAACGATTTGGGGAAGTGGAAAACGATTTACAATTGATTTCCTCATTGTTTTGTTTACAGTAAAAAAAATGATCAAGGCAGAAATGTATATACACACTGGTCGGGGCCAAACTTACTGGGTAAAAGATATGAATGCACCATTTAACCGATTACATAAGAATTTAGCAGTCAAATCAGAGGTATGCCACATGATGTGCTAGGGTAAAAATCACCCTGTATGATTAGTGCAATAGTGTATTCTTGGATATTTAAAAAACTGTTTGTCAAAAAAATCTTGTAGTGAAAACTAACTGACCAAAAAAATTATCTGGAGCACTGGGTATTCATATAATTTGTCCCATTAACATGCTTCATACAAGTACACAACTACAAAGAAGTCAGCCTGCAAACACTCCCATTCTCTGAAGCCTTGAAGAAGGCAGAGAGTACCAAAAAGACTCATTCTTTGATTAAGCAGTTTTCATTAAAACAAACATTTTTAGACAACAACAAAAAGATTTAACAGAACAATAATAACTGCTGACATCTGCTGAGATCGCAAATGATTTAAAATACGTTTCGAAATCCATTTAATCTGGCGACTTGGAATAATAAGCTTTGACAAATTATAACATTCTAAAAAATTGATTATTCTCTACTAACTGACTGTGTATCAGATATGTCAATGAATCAATAAATTTCAAACTGACATGTCAATAAGCAGGTATTATTTAGAATTATTTATTTTTTTAAATAGAAGATAATTATTGGTTCATTTTACTGTCACTATCAATGGAGGTAATTCTAATGGTCACACAGCATGAACATTATGTCAATGTTTATTTTCACTGTAAACTTTATGGTTGGCTTTTATATTGATGATATGGCTGCAAAATGAGGGCGGTTAATAGAAGTGTCTTCCCAATTGGCTACAGGAAAGGGGCAGAGATTGGAGTCTGGCTGACCAATGGCAGTGCAGTGTGACTAATCAGTTAAACCCCTTTCTACTTGTGTATAGTATACAAGTCAAGGCATCTCAAAAGCCTTATATAAGTGACCCCCCGCCCCCCCCCCCCCCCCCCCCCCCCCATTTATTGCCCCACCCAGCATGTGAGGGCATCTGTTTTCTGATAAGCCAGGCTGCCACAGTCTGTAACGATGTGTCTGTCACACAGGTATTGTTCAAGATGCAAGTGTATGTATGCTATATCTGGGGGTTGAACATAGTCATTCACAGTTTGTAAAGGAAACAGTTGTGAATATACCAATTACGCAATCCAATATATATATATATATATATTTGTTTTCTTCCTTACTTTGTTGGTTGATTTTGTTATTTCTTATACATTTCATTATTTCTTTCATTCTTTTAGTTCTCATATATATTTAAAGTTATATTTTATTTTGATTTGTAAAATGTAACGAAACGTTTCTAACAAAAGCAATTTAAAAAGTCATTCATTGTCAGAATAATGTCCTTCAGAGTCATTTTGAATACTAAAACTTGTATCTCTCATGTATTTTCAAAATTAAATATTTAGCTATGAAATAAATACATAATCTTGCAATTACAAAATTGACACCTAGTAATTAATGCAATAAAGAATTTGTAAGGGATCATATAGTAAACAACCCACATTATCACTAACAATAATGTTTGTGGCTTTGTGAAAAACTAGCCTACTGTCTCACATCCATACTAGCAGGTAATTTAGTTTTGCATTAACCCATCAGAGGTTTTACTGTGACAGATTAGTACTATGTTGGCTAAAGACTCCCTGCAGTGATGACCAGCAATTAGCAGGTCTGGTTATAGCATGTGGGGGCCTTGCTCAGTGGGATACCACATTCCTTTCGAGATGCCTTTAACAACTTATCTCTCTATATGGTGTTATCTTTGAGAGAGGGAGTGACTCTAAAAAAAGTGTACATATAGCATTATATGAATTTAAGTTTTAATGCTAAATTGCAAAAAGTCAATAAATAAATAGTGAAAAGATCAATGACAGCCCTAGATGAAAGTGTCATTAAACATTGTTTAAACATTAAAACAAAAAAATTGATTTCTTTTACAACCATGCCATATCGGTCTTGGTGGTAGGTTGATGTCTGCTATGCTCATGTTAAAGTATATTGACAAAAAAACTAAAAGTAGCCTAATGGTAATACTAAGGGAATTGTGCCATTTGTGGTCCCTGAAAGTGAAAATATAAAGATTGACATAAAAATATATTGATTTAAAGTCAAAGAAACAACAATTATGGACAAATAAAAAAAATATGTTTTGAAGTTTAATATGCAAACGGTAAAGCTGTATATTTAGTTATAGTTTACTTACCAAGGTGCATAAAACATCACAAATAGTTTTGATTGGGTAACTTCACTGTCGAATGTCTCCTTTGTGAAGACTATTGCTTTGCTGTCATGATCGTCTGCAGTAACGAACAGTGGTGCCAGCACCAAAACAACACAAACTATAATGTATCTATGCATCTTGTTAGACAGTTCCTTGCTCATTGACGGTTGCGATCGAACTGAATGAAACGTGTCCAGTGTGTTGTTTTCTTTGCGTTAAAAGCCGAGAGACTCGAGTGTACGATCGTGGCTCCCAGCTTTTAAAACTACGAATTTTGCTTACATTTGATTGCACATAAATGCCATTTAAAGATAAGTTAATTCAAAGTATCGACCCTTTTCAATCAACAACTTGCCTTATGTTACAAATTGCATTTTTAATTTGTGATACACGCATCGAAACAAATTTACGATTTCGGCCACAGTCAATCATTTAGGGAACCAACTCTTGATACAGAAGTTGCGATTTTACCGGAAGTCTTTCTTTTCGCCATTGCTTGTGAGAAAGTGTACTGTTCTCTGAAGAGCTAAGGCCTATCCGGCAACGTACACTCTTTCAATTTGTCATCCGTCGATTTAAATCGTTTAAAAAACAAAAATGGCATCTGAAGATGAACTTGCTTGCGTTTATGCTGCCCTCATCCTCGCCGATGACCAGGTTGCCGTTACAGTAAGTGATCACCCACATGACTAAAGTTGTTGTATATTTTCGCTTCTAATATCATCTACATATTTTATTGTTTGCTGTCATCTACGACTTCTTTTGCTCACTGCACAGTACTATCTTACAAGACATTTATTTACTTAATAGGAACCGTTGTCGTACTCTAAGAACACGAGTACTTGTGTTAATATACAAGATTGCACAATCAAGTTTGTATCTAGTAATCTACATATGTTTAAAGGGTTATAGTTGAATCCTAACTATAGTAAATCATGCAACAAGATGTTGAAGATCTTCCAGAAGGCCTGCCCTCAGTCATTTAAGTCTGAATATCATAATTTACCTTCAGGCATGGTAGGTTTTGTTCTAACTGTAGGACACTATATAAATTTGTGATTTTGCCATTGTATTCTTGTGTGATCCGTGCATTTTTGATACAAAGAATTTGATAATGTCAACTAATTTTTTGACATGCGACAAAGTACGAAGTAAAAAGTTTTAGGAAAGCGACTCATGTGTTGTATTACATTGTCGTGGGGATCTGCATGGGTGCAAGTTTTCCGGCATATGCCGGAACTTCCGGTTTTTCCAGGACGCCAAGGGCCATTTTCCTAAATCGTGCAAATCTGTTCCGGGGGGGTGGGTATAGACCTACTCCTGCTCTGAAATTAAGTTCGTTTCGATTTCAACCACGTAAACATTCTAATTGTCTATTTTAAGAATTAATTTGCATGTGCTTGTTTTCGACCTTTTCACGGACTTTACCGTGTGATGTACGATGCAACTTCGGACAACTGACACTTAAATTTCACGAAAATAACGATTCGTTAATGAGCTTGCCGGACTAGACCGGCCAGTGCCGAAAATTACCAAACACGGCTATCTGACCTTCACAAACTTAAAGATTGGCTGTCTTATTATAGCAACCCAATGAAAAAGCGCGTTCTGAAATGCGGTTGGCGTGATAAACGTGTTGATTGTAAGAGCAAATTTGATTCGCTGTCTTATTATAACCGTCCAATGAAATAAGCGCTTTCAGACGAATTATCATACATGGAGGACGTAAACAACATTGATATTAATAGAGATAGAAAACAAAATATAGGAACATGAAGTTGTTACCCGCTGGGTATGACATCAAGGAATTAGAAAAAGGATCAAAGAACAAGTGGCGTTGGGAATGGTTATCGGAAGTAGACACAGCTGGCGACAAATGGGAACAATGGCTGAAAAAGCCTGTCATAGCGGGTGTAGCTTTCTGCGTGTGTTGTGCCAAAACCATCAAATACGGGTCAAGCGGGAAGAAATGCATAAAAAACAACTTAAAAATGTGTCTTCTAGTCATCACAAGTGTCACTATAAATAATGTTTTGTTAATGTATTTACTTATTAGAGCATTCATTTATGTGTACATAAAAAAGAGAAATATGAACGTTTCAAAATAAATATAAGTTGAAACTGGATTTATTTTGTCAAGTATTCATTGATATTCAATAATCGGGCATAACAGATTGCTAAATTTCCATCAGACAATCAGGTTGTTGTATCAGAAAATGACTTGTCAAGGTCTTGTAATGAGCTAAAAACCAGGAGTTTCCGGGGGCCTCCGGCCCCCTGGACCCCTAGCCAGGGCATTGCCCTGGACCACTGGGGGCCCTAGCGGCCCCCAGCCAAAAGTTCAGGTTTTTCAAAATTTTCTACTTGCACCCATGGATCTGAGAGGAGAAAATAATCCTGTCCCTAAAGGGGATTCGAAAACGGGACCTTCAGATCACTAGGTTGACACTCAACCACGTCGCTAAAGGGTTAATCGAACAGCAAGGCAGTTGGAAGTGCCTATATGCACTACACTCCTCCCCCGTTACTTTTTCTGGACCCAAGCCCATCTCAGGACAGCCACACCAGGCTTCCGTTTACTTCTGACACCATTAAAGTAAATCTGAGAGAAGAAAATAATCCTGTCCCAGGGTTGTCATTAGGAGGCGGCTGGCGGCCGATTTGACCGCCTCAAATGAAAATCGGGCCGCCTCAAATTTAAAAAAAAAAATGAAAATCAGTCAAGAGCATGCCCCCGGACCCCCTAGCAATGCTTCGCACCTTCGGCGCTCGCATAGCCTAGCCTCCTCAAAAGTTAATTGAGCCTGCTCAAAATATTTCTAGTGACAACCCTGCTGTCCTTAATGGGGATTTGAACCCGGGACCTTCAGATCAGTAGGCTGAGTCGTCTCCAGATAACTGAAATACTGTTGGTGGGACGATAAACCCAAACAAACAAATCAGTAGGCTGACACTCGACCACGTCTCTAAACGGTTTACCCAACAGCAAGGCTGTTGGAATTGCCTATATGCACTACAGTCTTCTTGGCCCTTTTCACAGGCTCCGGTCAAAACACTGCCTCATATAGCAGGTACTATCAATATACCTTCAAGTTGCACTTTCTGGTGTTGTTTTTTGCTAACATCAAGTGTTTGTTTCCAGGGTGAGAAGATTCAGACCATCCTGAAGGCTGCCGGAGTGTCTGTGGAGAGCTACTGGCCAGGTACGTAATGTTAAACAGGAGTGATTAAGTAGATATTTTAATATATACAGGGTTCGCACAGTCTTAAAAAGTGCTTAAATTTGAGCCCCTTTCTTAAAAGTGCTTAAAAACGAAAAAAGTCCTTGCTTTTAATTACTCTCTTAAAAAGTGCGTAAAAAGTGCTTAATTTTCTCTAAAAATGTGCTTAAAATGAATAAATTACTAAGATCATGGTAAAAAGTCGAAAGTTTTAAACAGACAATCGAATCTAGTGTCCAAATAGATAAATTGTTTAAGAAACGTAATAGTAAGGAGACGAATTTTAAGCAGTTCGAACTAGTTTGGGTACGAATACGTCTGAGTTGCACTCCTTTGTAAACAACAAAATGGCGTCGGGACAAAAGAAACGTGCTTAAAAAATGGGATAACATGCTTAAAAAGTGCTTGAATTTTGGCATGGGATGGCTGTATGAACCCTGTTATAAAATTAAACCTTCTCAAACATTTGATAAAAAAACATACAAAGTAATGTTGAGAATTTCAATGCTGCAGAGTCTGTCTTTTATGATCGTCTCTCCTTTTTTTGCATTTATATATCTGGAGTTAAGATTTATAACTTTAAAAAAAAAATTCCTTGTTTTGAAAATTACTTTGGGTTGGGTTTAATTATGTTAATTATATTAATTATATTTAATTATTGTCATGTTGGTGGTATCCTGCTAATTATTGTTTGAAGAAGACTGCAGACTTTCGTACGGTTAAGACCGCAGGTTAACTGGAAAACCTTCCACTGTGAAAGTCCTCTCCGTGACCGGGACTTGAACCCACACAGTGAGGGGCTGGGAAGTTTCGAGTCAGCGACTAGCTGCTCGGCCATGGGCGGCCCTTGTGAAAGTTACTTAATTACCACTAAACTTTACCAGGAAAAAAAAGCTTGTCACGTTTTTAAGTTAATTATATTTTATTATTTAGAATAAATTTCTGTGGTTATTACTATCTCTTAAAAGTTTGTCAATGTTATTTGTTCTTGTTGCTCTGCATTGGTTTAAGTTCTTTGTTTTAAAGGACTTTATGTGGAAAGGTCTTCCAACTGACCTGCTGTGAAAAAGTTGTCTACTCAGACATTTATCTGAAAACAAAACGCTGTGCTCTACAATTTACCCTTTTTGTTCATTCTCGTATAGGTCTGTTTGCCCGTGCCCTGGAAGGAGTTAACATCAAGGACCTTGTAGCAAACATTGGGAGCTCTGCTGGTTCTGCTGCTGCTGCTCCAGCCGCTGCTGCCGGTGGTGGTGCTGCCCCAGAAGCAAAGAAAGGTATTTGTCTCTTGCTAAATAAACTTAATACAACCACAAATTAAACAGTTTTTGGGTGAAAAGTTAAGTTACTTGTGCCAGGGCTGTATCTATACATGGGTGGAAGTTTTCTGTATTGTGATGAAATATCATATTTTCAACTGTCACTGGGATCATTTTTCCAAATGTTATGTACATTCTGATGGGTTCTCATAAGTCCAATAAAAAATCGATGCTTATTAGACTATGGATAAATGGTGGCGATAGATTTCATACAGACATTATATCAGCAGAATCTTTACAATTGTGAAAACTGACAAAAAACGCAAGAGGTTGGGGGTGGCTGAATGAACACAAAAGGAAGTGAATGGTTAAAAGAAAAAGGCAAAATGGACAGAATTTTTTTATTATTCAGTCACCTAGTTGAAAATTTACAAGACCAGGAAAGAAATGGCAAAACCTTTAAGACTTAAAAAAGCAAAACAGTTATAAACAGGAAAAGGAAAGCAGGACAAACTGTGTAGCTTCTTTAGGGTCAAGGTCACAGTGTGACTGAGTACAGATCAAGGTCACTGTGACTCAAAGCTTGTGCCAAGGTCACAGTGTGATTAAAGCAATCCCTATTGACACCACTGTTTCTTTTGAATTAGAACTATCGAATGACATGAAGCTTCCTTCGTCTTCATTGAAGCTTGTTGTTGTTTTTTTTTCCCCATGTTAAGTTGTGTCATGCCCACTCTACCAGTTTCCTTTTAAAAATCCAAACTATGCATAATCAGTATGTTGTAAGTTTGATAAATATTTTCTCAGAATTTTACTTATATTTTAAATATATTTAATCTGCAGAAGAGAAGAAGGAGGAGAAAAAAGAAGAGTCCGAGGAATCCGATGACGACATGGGATTTGGTATGTATAGTTATTTCAATTAGCACCTTGTTACACATCTTTTATTTTGTATGATTCAAATTATGGATGAATGTATTCTGGATCAAAATGGTCTATATTTCACTTACATCAAACCATTTACGGCAATCATGTTTTCCGCCTATCTGATAAAAAAAACAACTAGTCTACTTTTCCATGATACAAAGGTCATCGTAGCTATGCTTGAATTTAACTAAATAATTGACAGGGAAAGTTGATTTTCTTTTGTTCCTTGTGAATCCTCTAAATATTTAGTATTATATATTGCTTGATCTGTATTGCTGTACATAACATTTTCCTAATGGCCTTTATAGTTTGTGGAGAAGTTGGTTACATCCTTGATTGTTAGTGGAGAAGTTGGTTACGTCCTTGATAGTCAGTGGAGAAGTTGGTTATGTCCTTGATTGTTAGTGGAGAAGTTGGTTATGTCCTTGATTGATAGTGTAGAAGTTGGTTATGTCCTTGATAGTAAGTGTAGAAGTAGGTTACGTCCTTGATAGTCAGTGTAGAAGTAGGTTACGTACGTCCTTGATTGTTAATGGAGAAGTTGGTTACGTCCTTGATAGTCAGCGGAGAAGTTGGTTACGTCCTTGATTGTTAGTGGAGAAGCTGGTTACGTCCTTGATAGTCAGTGGAGAAGTAGGTTACATCCTTGATTGTTAGTGGAGACGTTGGTTACGTCCTTGATTGTTAGTGGAGAAGTTGGTTACGTCCTTGATAGTCATTGGAGAAGCTGGTTACGTCCTTGATAGTCAGTGGTGACATTGGTTGCGTCCTTGATAGTCAGTGGTGACATTGGTTACGTCCTTGATTGTTATTGGAGAAGCTGGTTACGTCCTCAATAGTCAGTGTAAAAGTTGGTTGTGTCAATTTACAGGAAAAATGCTCTAAAGTAGCTAAAACATTCAGTGAGTTAAAATGTAAATGGTAGTAAAGTTCAAGACTAAGGGCAATATTTTTCTAATTAGTTTCAATAGGTTCAATACTTCTCTACTCCCACAAGGTTTTGCTGTGGAAATATCTTGTTGAATAGTAGTTACTTGTACAGGGTGAATCTTATGGCAAGGTGTGTTATTATGTTTTGGCAGTTGTTTTATATAATATTTAGTATAACATTGATTCCTTTTCGTTTCAGGTCTGTTTGACTAAGCAGCACATCTTGAAATGTTGTGTACAGAAAAATAAAAGAAAAAAACTGCAAAACTTTTTTTCCTTCTAGTGTGCTTAACCATGCCTGGAAATGCATTGATAATCCTGTAAATGGATTGGTGTATATAAAAACAGTGTAGGTTTAATCTTGATGTCAACATCATTAGGCAACGAAATTGCCAAAAAACGCAAAGCTAAGCCATAGTTGCAATATATTCTGACTCATGTAATTAGGTAAGTGATGAATATGTCTGCTATGTTTTTCCAAGCAGCTGAATAAA
Source organism: Sinonovacula constricta (assembly GCA_007844125.1). Taxonomy (NCBI): domain Eukaryota; kingdom Metazoa; phylum Mollusca; class Bivalvia; order Cardiida; family Solecurtidae; genus Sinonovacula; species Sinonovacula constricta. Next base: position 47,498,539 of record CM017564.1, read on the forward strand.
GTGTTCCCTGTGGGTACTACTTCACTCGGTCCATGTTACATTTCCCCACAATCGCTTGTACTCACTAGGTGTACACGTGAGGTTTGAGGGGTCCTGTTTGTCATAAAATTACCGATTAATTAAAAGCTAGACACCCTATAGAAAGTTGTGAACATATGCCTCTAAGTAAAGGTTAATGAGGTGACCATGGTTCGTCTTAATTTTCCTCACCACTGTTTTTATTTTGCAGTCTTGTACTGCATGTTATATGAAATTTAACAGCTTTTATGAAGTATTTTAAATACAAAAACTATATTTTGATAGTTTAAAGGGTAAAAGAAAATACAATCAAAAAAAAGATCCACTGTTCATTTTGTAAGGCTGAGCCAATAATTTATGTGTATTCTTTGTGCATTTATCAATTTTAGAAATATTGTGTTCTAAAAAATTTTAATTTTAAGAGCTTTCTAATGGTGTATAGCTTTTAATTTTAGGGCCACAAATGAAGAAATTACAAGACAATCAAATTTAGCTTCTGTACAATTCATCTGAAAATTTTAAGTTGCCATCAGAGATGGCTGCAAAGATAATGGATCCTCACTGATGTGGGAACTATCTATTGTAGAAATTAAGCGAAAGCGCTCAAAGGATTATGGGAAGTACATCCTATGCATCTATTATAACCGTTTCCGTACATTTTAGCTGACATTGTTTGAGCACAGCTGTCCCTCCTACTTCCCAAACTACATTTAATGTAATATTTTAATAACAAATTACGACTTTACCGTGTAATATATAATTATTACATGTTATTAAACTAATGAAAACAACAAACGTTTTATATACATGTATATATACAATTATTTATTGATACACGGCACTATTTTTCAATTCGAGAGCCTAAATCCCCAACATTTGCTTTGTTGGTGGTGAACCGTCATCGTAACGAGTCGACTAAAATGGAGTTAAGTCATGGTCTACATGTAGAATAGGAAGTGGTGTGGGTGTATGAATCGAGATCCATTTAACTTGAATGCAGTCAATACTAGATATATAGATTGTATTGACTGCGATCAATCTGTTGATATATATATATATATATATATATACACGCACAGTAAGGCACCCTAACTTCGACATAAACAGTCGGGACACAATTTAGTTTAAAAACTTAAGTATTTTTTAAGCTAACATGTATGTGTAACTACTGTTTAACCTGGTCGGTAGATGGATGTATCCCCCACCCTACCTGAATCCATCCCTGCCAACCACTAACCGTTGCTTAAACGCGCAACTTTGGAAGACACTTGAACTGCGTTGCTAAAAGTTAAACACAGCAGCGAGGCTGTTTTTGAAGCCCTTATATGTCAATCGTTACATAACTCCCCCACTCCGAGAAATCTCGACCCGAGACTTGGCCTTGGAAATTCCTGAGGCAAGCAACTCCAATCAGGCAGTTGACTGATAATGATCCACGACTGCCACCATTGTAACGCCATCGGTCCACACAACAACCACTCTAACCGTTGCTTAAGGGGTTGTTATACTAAATATCGACCGGAAGTAGAACTTGACATGGACCTTTTCTCTTTAATTACAGTCTGTTTTGGCATCAGATTTCCTATTTTGAACGTAATCTTAATATTTCGGTGTCGAAAGGAAGCATGTAGAATGTAAAAAAAGCAGAAATCCTGAACACATATGCACAATAATAGACTGATCCACTTTTACCGAAAGTACAGATGTACATATTTGGGGGTTACCGACTGGCAATTTGGCGGTATGTACATTCTATGACGAAGCAGAACATGTTACAAAAGTTGACTTATTACCTGGGTGTTTCTGATAGACAATAGATAGCTCTTTTCAGTACCTAAATGTTATGGGGTCTATCGTAACTGGGCCGTGGTTCAATTTGTTTCCAACTTTCGCGATTCACTCTAGAATATAGAACACACGTATTGAGTGCCATCAAACTTTAACGCGCAACTCTAGAAGCCACTTTAACCGCTTCATTAGAGTAAACCCAGCCGCGAGACTGGTTTTAAGTGCTTATATTTCTACTACAGTGATCGTTAAAATAAATAATAATGCTATTGACATGACACTATACAATCGGATGTATGTAGGTAGTCGGATCACCTCGGTCATTTCCCTAAATTGGACTTCTTTTGTGACATAAGTCAAAACAAAGATGACAGCTCACTACAGTACGATGCCAGTAAAACTTCAATTTGTGGCGGCTTCAAATTTAAATCCTCCAATTTTAATTTACCCAGCGCAGCAGACACGAAGCTTTCAAATGATGGCATTGTTTATGTTTTGTGCGAGCTACATTTTTGGCATATTTTTCCGACGAACAAAACGATTGTGATTTCGGTAAGTATCATTGTACTGGATACATCCGAGGACGGAATACTCTAGGAGTTCCGATTGGACACTGTTTTCATTTAAAATGTAACTCAGTACAGAAAAAGAGCACGCAACTTGTGTTTTTGAGGCAAGAAGTATACATATGCTATGTTGATAAAAGAATTTAATCCTACACCAACTATTGCTCCTATTACCTACAAAGTTAAACATACATAGACAATATATGTAACATTAATTAAACTTTAAAAAATGAGAGAATTTTCAAATAGGCAGATTTCGTTCTGGCGAGGAATAACACATTTGAAATTAAAAATAATCGAGGTAATTGTAACCTTAGTGTAATGGTATAACAATGTATTAAAAGGAAGTGATGTACAACATCGAGTCTCTATTCCTTCAAAGTCTAATGAAGGACAGCATGTTCAGTGGTTCACATACGGATCCGGCCACGCAACGTGGTTCTCCTAGTTAAAGATAGCCATCTCTGCAGCGTGGCTTAGATAGGAAACGCATGTTTGCAATCAGGAATAGGGATTTATGTTTCAAAGTCTCCCGCGGATTTTTTAGCGCGGACTTTCTACCCCGACAGTGAAGATTTTCCACTATTTATACAGATTTTTCACAACGCCGGTTATTTTCCGCTCCACCCAGCGATTTTTCCTTTAATTTGGGCATAATCTTTGTCTAAACCTATACCTTAGTCTTAAGAAATACGATTTGAACGCTAATTGAATTGTTAGACAGAACTAATCGCGAAAAAAAATATATCACTGAGTGTGTATACTTTCCAACTGTATAAAACTGTATAAAAGCTCGATAGTGGTCTCTGTTAAAAATGGATACTGACGTCAGATGGCTCTATAACGTAATCTTAAAAGTAAAGTGGTCACGCGGTTGTCTAAGTTTAAATTAGCTGTCTTTGCAGCGTGGCTCGGATACGAAATACCTGTTTGCAATGACGATTGGTGATTTATGCTTGACTATTCACACAGATCAAGGACACCAATTAACAGCGTAACAGGACCTTTATTGGTAACAATAACTTATGTTGTAATTTCAGAAAAGAAATTTTGGTCCAAACTGTCGCATAAATGTACTCATTTGACTAATTTTTATTTTATATTATTATTTTATTTATTTTATTTTTGCTTGTGCTGAACGAATGAAGCTAAGGGTCATCTTACCGAAGCTTAAAGATGTTCCTTAATCTTTATCTATTTACATCTGAAAGTTGGTATCCGAGGTTTTATGCCATTTTTCTCTCTCCTAAAATAACCAAATAAGTCGAAACTTGAAAAAGTGCTGCCTACAAAATGCTGTTCATTGATGACCCGTCAATATCAAAAGTTAGTTGTCACGTGGTTCTCCTAGTTAAAAATAGCTATCTCTGCAGCGTGGCTCAGATAGGAAACGCCTGTTTGCAATGAGGAATAGGGATTTATGTTTCATTGTTCACACTGATCTAGGGCAGCAATGAGCAGCATTTTGCAAGATCTTTTCAGGTAACACTTCCTTATTTGGTTAAGGATTTCCGACTCAAATAGTGATGTATCTGAATCAGAAAATGGTTATTATTTCTAGCAAATATATGCTATAACTCACTTATTGGCAAAGTTTAAGTCAAATTTACCGACTGATAAACATTTTATACATAACTGAAGTTTACTACCCTTGATCGCCAGATTGACCAAAAACGTCCGACCACTATGCCAGATAAAAGTTAGTATGTTTTCCTTAAAAAATAAAATGTATAAACAAAACATGTATCTGTGTGTTGGTTTTTAATAGTACAGCACAAATAAATCAACAAAATATTTCCCAGACATAGAATATGTAGTTTAGAACAAGATAAATGTTGCAGATCAGCTGTGGATAAGAGGACAATGCACAAATGTTAAAAACATATGTATGTTTTTTACTTGTTTTACACTGAATAATACTGGTGCAACAAACTTTAAGTAAATATAAATTAACTAGGACACCTAATGAACAAAACAATATAAAAATTAAGAACTTTTACCGCACTGTTAGTGAAAAAGTTCATCACCCTTAAATTTATTTTCGACTCAATGCTACTGGAAAAGGCCAATGAATTACAATTTTGTCATTTACAAGAATAAAATTAAAAACTGTACATATTTCTTTCTCAATCTGGTAGAGGAATACAGAAATAATTGTCAAAGTGTAAAAGTAGAAAGAAAAAAGTTGACCATTCGTGCCCATACCGGGATTCGAACTCACAACCCCCTGTTTTGAAGTATTTTAACCCTAACTTTGATGCTCTTCAATTGGAGGTGCAGCATAAGAGTTTCTCTACCTTAATTGAGATAAAGTATTTTGGCCCAAACTGTCGGTTTTCACCTTTAAATTACAATCTGACAAGGTAGTCTTTACTTTTTACAAAACAACAAGAACAAAACCGTATCTTATTTTTAAAGTACTGGTTTCGAACCACACGTCAGAGCTGGGGAAGCTAACCAAGCGTTCATCTTTGCAGGCCCTGTTTGATAGGTTAGTAAATGTTCCTGAACAATAAACTGTAAACAAGACTTACACAGTCTGTCCATACTTCGGCCATTTCTGTTGCAAACAAAAACCCAATTATAACATAAAAACGTACACATATTGATTGCACGTGCTTACAAGATGTTCAGTTCTTTTACAAAAGATGATTTTCTTTAATTCCCAGTTTGTAAATATCAAGGAGATGATCGAAATATAGGCAAACTGGTGAACAGAACAAAAGTTCATTAAAGAAACACCAGGAGAGCAATAACAAACCATTCGTTATGCTGACATATGGATTTTCAGCTTTCGAAAATTTCGCCAACTTAATAAATTGGCAGGTCGATCCTTTATTAAAAAAGATAGCGGATTATTTTGACCTAAGTTGAACTTTTTTCATGCATATCAGAAACTAGTAGATAAGAGCTGTATTTGTAACGATCTGACTTGTGTTTATAACGACCTCACTTTTCAAGGAACTCTAGCCAGGTAACTATGAAGGCAATGCCTTAGCTTCAGCTACGGTCTTTAACATGGCTGTGTTTTTTGTTCTTTTTGCACATTTTAAACATATTTGATGATATATTTTTTTTTAAAATTCATACATGTTTGGCTCAAGTCAGTCTGATTGCTAAAATATATAAAACTGTTATCACGCATACTTTAAGAACCGCTTGCGAAGTTTGGATACATGCTAGGTTGTTGAGCAGCCGGAAATTCTCTGGTATTTTAGTCCTCGACAATTCCTTGGTTGTAACTTTAGCAAAGATACTTACAGAATCGCAGTTTCAGTACAAATCGTGAAGTATTTCATTATTTCCAAATCTAAATAAGCATGACTTTGATGTCATCAAAAATAGACATCTACGTCCGAGCTGATCATGCAAAGAGATTTCAAAAGCAAATGGTCACGCGGTCATTGTTTTAATATAGTTAACTGTGCAACATAGCTCGTATATAGGAAAATGCATGTTTGAAATGACGAAAGTGGTGTTTTGCTTCACTTTTCACATAGATGAAGGATATCAATAAACAACATTTCGCAGGATCTATTCAGGTAACAATAATTTATGTAGACGAAATTTTGACGAAATAATTGGTCCATATTGCAGGATTTCACCTAAAAGATTAACAACATCATATCTCCGAATTGCGCATGCGTCTGTCATAAACAAAACTCTGAGTGGCTTTATTGGGACGCAACTATTTAAATATATTTGATAGAGATAGATTCAGGGTGGGGGATCCCCCCCCCACACACACACACACCACCATCACCACCACCACCAACCAGGTAAAAGAGAAGAGTTGTGAAAACATACGTGTAAGCTAAAAAATACTAAACTTTTAAAGGAAAATTTTGTCTGTTAACTGCTTAGGTAAAAGTTAGGGTCCCTTGCTGTGTGTGTGTATATGAAGTATTTACTGCGATAAAGTTCAATGAATATTGATTCATATCCCCCCCCACCCCACCCGCACCCCACCCCCAACACAAAAATTGAATGGATCCGCCACTGACTTATGAAGTGTAGATTACGTGGTTCTAAATTTAATTATCGGCGCAAATCTGTGATCGAGCCAAATACAGACATTTTGTTATTACACATGTACCCCGGACCTCCAGTTTGCCGAGATGACCAGACCCGCCGTGATCCTAACCTCACTGCTGCTCCTCGCGGTCACCATGGCAACACCGCTGACTAGAAGCTGCACCACCCCAGAATGCGGTACGTTTTCAAACGTGTAAGGCAGGTCACATACATTTCAAAACAGAAGATCTTAAGGTTCACATAAATAAAATATAACTAGAATTTTCAGCTTTTTTTTTAAGCAACATACATGGATCATATGAAGAGATGATCATCCAACTAACTTGCGGTTCTGAATTAAGACATATATCTGTGGTCTTCTGCCATCAGTATTTAACTTGATGTCGCCAATAAGACGATAATTGTATCGGTGTAAAAACAAACAGAATATCACTATAAATGTTGAAATCTAATGTCTAAGTTTTACATTAAAATCGAAAGGCATGTGACAAAACGATACCCGCGCTTTTTACAGTTGGCATTAAGGTTCGTGCGTTTAATGCACGCATTTCACTTTTATGATTTTACGCACGTAGAGCAAATTACTGTGTAAGACCTTTTCTGAAGAAAGTACAATGTATAACTAATTATAATAAAGAAATGACATTTTATGGTCTATTTACACACATACGCAAATGTGCATGTCCAAAAAAGTACAGACTTTCTTCTGCAGTGAGAACTAATCAGCAACGCGTCCTCGGAGCATAACACGTCAACCTTTACAAAGTCGCGAAGATATCATTGGAGTTGTTTCTTCATATTAAGATAAAAGATAACGACGCAGTGCGGTCGGAGAAAACATCTTAAAATAAATATTCTATCACTATCAATATTTTACCTCTATAATAAAGAAGCATACTGCCGACATTAATTAAAAGATATATCACGGCATAAATCGGGACTATTTTACTGCAATGAATAACTGTTCCTTTTACTTTCCCTACCCATTTTCGCAGTGTTGACCAAGCTGACATGTTGTGATACGTTGTTCTTTTATTTAAATTTGACGTTACTAATAACATAAGTATTAAACTGTTATAAAAATGACATATGCAATTTCGTCGGTTGATATTTTTTCATAAAAATATAACAAGTAAGTACGCGGGGTGAAATAGAACAGCCAAACAAGGGAAACAACCTAACAACATTGCGTAAATTGTAGTGCGCATTTGTGTCCCTTTAAATTAAAATTTCTTACAGTAACATGTTACGGCCTTCGTGATTAAATTAATACACATCTGAACTCAAAACCGTGATATATTGGGCGTTAGTTTACGGAAACTTAAAATTTAATTCTGTTTCCTTATTATATTTTATTTATATTAAACAATACTTGGATAACTTTATAAAATGCCAAGACGAATTACATTTTGTTGGAGTAAATGTTCCAACTGAATCACCTCAACCAGGTCTTCCTTTCTTTATAACAATTGTTTTCCAGGCCGGAGGACATCTTTCAGTGTCTCTCGTCCGTCACATAACCACAAAAATATTTTCATTTGCTTTGTTTAGGCATGTCAATCATATATCGGAGACTGTGTCAGATGAATTTCAAACACCCATCATCGTGAATTCAGCCATGTTATTATCAGTCTGATTTTACATGATTTAAAATGTTGCTGCTGGTTTTTTTCCGTAGTTCCAAAAGACGTCAAACTCAAACAAGAAGTTAAATAAACAATTCGTGTTGTTTTTTTTCAATTTCTCTTACGTTTGCATGCTATTTAAATCAAACAGATTGGATAATCTAAAATTAATGGCTAAAGAGTTTATGCGGTGTGCCGGTAAAGCGATAATTAACTTAATGACGTACCACCAGTGCATAATTTCAGACCATTTTCTGTTTTGATGATTTTAATTTGAACATTTCTTTAACAGCAAACATGTTTGATATTGTGTTTGAAGCACTGGACAATCATACATTGTCATGTCTTCATGCATTTTCAGTTCGTTTTTACAACCTCTAAACCGTGCCGCTCTTGTGTATAATACACAAATTAAGTGTTTCAGCTGTATCCTGACAGTATGGTGTCATCTTGGGGTGACTCTAAGCATTTGTTTTTCAGAAAAGGATCGGTTGATTATTCACTACATGATTGTTCATCACTACCACGATACCTCTAATGAGAGCTTCATCGCGTTCTGCGAAAAGGAACTTACCCAGTTCTTAACGCCGGAGGAATGCGCTGACAACTCGTTGCGGTATGTCTTCCGTTCTTAATAAATACTTAGTTCATGTAGTTTTAATATGCTCATTTTTAAATCATTAGCGTCAAAATTTGTTCTTGGTTGCCTTTAATTACTCACGAATACCGTTTTTAATTTTAATAAGACGCCTTTTAAATTTTTATCGTCAAAATTTGTTTTTGGGTTATCTTTGATTTTTTCATTAATATTTAGTTTTCATAAGATCCATTTGTTAAGCACTACTTGTGTTTGATTTATAAATAATATATTTATCTAAGGTATTTTGATTCGTTCCATAAAAAAGTAAACAATATTTCAAAATTAATTAATTTTAACTTTAACATTTCTGTTGCTAAATAGGTTTTGGACCATCTTAAAACTTCGATTTCTTTTTAAATTGAATTAATTTCAATTTAATTCAATTTAATCATAGGTAAACTTATGTTGATAAATTTACCTATGAATAAAGCAATAAACTGTGATAAATATACAAATATAACAAGAGTTGACCATTCAATTTGCAAAACCACATCGAACATAAAGGAATTAAAAGAGTCCACGATGTCTTGAAGTTTTGCATTGTGACTGAGATAAATTAGTGAAATGGAAATAGTCAGCTTGGTAGATAACATCCGAGGTAGTCCAAATAGTAGGTAGGTCCTTTTGGTTGGAATTCTCGGATTTGATCACCTGTTCATTTGAAGACAGCGCAATTACAAACAATAAAAATTTCTAATTTTGTGCATACATATATTCTTGTAAGTATTTGTTGATAATGGTTTACCTGGATGTCACACGTCCAAAGAGTACATGCATCAAAACCGAGTAATCCAAATGAAATGACCTACTTGCATTCAGGTCAGACTATCCATTTATGTCTCTCATTGTACATGTTACATATGTCATTCGGGTCAATTTGTAAATTTGGTGATGAGGAGATGAAATTGTTGGACTATTGCTGATAGTCAAGCATAATAAATAGAAATAACAGTTATAATGCATACGGCTGTTTCCTTCACCAATATATGCTACACTAGTATGGGTGTGTATATATCTTTAGAAACTGAAAGAGTTTGTATGACAAATGCTTTTTTAATAAAAAGAATCTAATTCACTTTTCAAAAATAGTCTATTTTTAGATTCTCATTAAGATGTATGAATATTCATGTTGGCTAATTTGCATAATTAATTATTTTAAAGAAAGATATAAAAATTATCCTTCAATTTTATGGTTAGTTATAAGCAGACTTCTAGCAAAATTATGCATGAAGATTGAATGAGCACAATTTGGACGAAAACAAATTAAAAAAATCATAAAATGAACCAAACCATATGAAACTTAGACCAGCATTTGTTAGACAAGTAGTGGTACGTATATAACTTTAGAAACTGTTGAGTTTTTAAAAAAAAATCTAATCAACTTTTCAAAAATAAAGTATATTTATAGATTCTCATTAAAATTTATAAATAATCATTAGTGCTAATTTGCATAATTGACACATGACAATAAATAAATACCAGTTTTATACCTCGTTATGTTCCAGTTTTCTAAAAAACACTTCTATCAAAATTTCACGATGGCTGCCATGGAAACCATTAGATTTTATATAACCCAAATTATATTTTATTTATAGTTTATTTTTTGAGAACATTGGGGATTCTGTTTCTAGACACTATCATCGTAGTACCAATGAAAAAGGGTCTAACAATACTTGATGAAATAATGGTATGAGACGTTTTCAATTATGATGACATTGATGACGTATAAATAAAATGCTTTATTACTCTAGTGTAATATAACAAAATGTGAAATGGGTGCACTGAATGGAAAGCAAGGGGAATCATGTGATAAAATTGTAGATCATTCGAATTTATCGTTCAGTATACTTTGTCCCTTACAGTTACAGCCATCATAAAATCGATATGTCCTGTTTATTGTTTACAATTACGTCAACGACCATGCTCACTGCGGCATTTTGGATGTCTCACACCCATGGATTTTTTTTTGTAAGATTATGGGAGGTTCTGTAAGAATGATACTCAAACGATGCCACATGTCAAAATGATTCAACGGAATAGAAGTAAATAAATTAAGTCAGGGAAATCAACGATGAATAATTCAAAAATAAGTGATTCCCAATATATGTGATTATTTGTCGTGTACCGTTCATTGAACTTTCAAACACATGTTGCTATCTTCTTTCCATTAGGCTGCGAAGACTGTATATCTTAACCACGATTGTCGGTCGGTGATCCAGTGTGTGACGGATGAAAACATTTGACGGAAACCTCAGTGACACAGCAATCAAAGTTCTAAATTGCCAGCCATAGAACATAGTGGCTTATTTATATTGTCAATAAATAAATAAATAAATTAAATTGTAATAACATTAACTAAATAATAAAATATATCTAAAATTGCATTTGTTCTTTTCGTATTCTCGAATATCTTACGGCCGAACTTTCACAAAAAATACAGCAACCTTAAAACTTAAATCATGGTTAGGTTTGGTACTGTTAAACATTACTACAACTTATCGTGTAATAATATAACTCAAATACTACTGCAAGGTGTCTCTGAAATGAACAGTGTTGGATGTTCAAATGTTTGTTCAGTTCTATTTCCGTTCGTTTGCAACTTGGCACATACATTTATTCCTTATCTTTTTTTTTTTGATAATTCAAAGCAGTAGATTTGTACCACCTGATCATCCTGTAAATACCTGTAGTGGACAGTACTTTGTACAACTATATTCCGTTATTGGACAGTAATCTCAACCTCTTGGACACAAACAGTATACGATAAAAGCTGTTAACAAATAAGAATCCGTATGAAATCTATGTATGCAAGCGTTTTACATTACGTATTATTTATAATGAAAAAGTACGATTCAAGCGTCCAATAACGTTCGCGTTAGTCAACGGTTCATTGTAAACCAAAAACAAGCATGTCAGAATGATGTTGCTTTTGTAAAATTATTTTATTTACATCTCTGTTATTTATAAGTCCAAATAAGTTTAGGAAAAAAACTGTGTTGTTTATAAAGCCAAAGTCATTATAGTACGGAAGTATAATCAAGTACATGATATTAAGTCTATAACACAAGATAGGGACATAGGCCATTTCACACTGAAGTGTACAATACAGAAGTATATTTGGGCGCATGGACAGATTGAAAAAAAACACAACATATTAGACTCGCATATCGGCTCGTTCAATATGAATCTTCAATCTATAAAATACTTGTCCAAATAAATTTTCTTATTGGACTTTATTGTAAAATTATTATTATTATTATTATTATTATTATTATTATTATTATTATTATTATTATTATTATTATTATTATTATTACTTTTATTATTTAACAAAGCACTTACATCACCATTACAACTTTTTAAGGGGACACTCGTGGCCAAGCTGTTAGAGTCGCTGACTTGTAACTCCTCAGCCCTTCACCGCGTGGGTTCGAGTCCCGGTCTGGGCGAGAACTTTTATATGGGGAGGTTTTCCAGGTAATTTGCGGTGCGCCGATGATTCTACCCAGGCATACATCTAGGGTTTTCCTGCACCCATAATTTGCCGGACGTCGCCAAAATGACCATAATTGTGTCGGTGCGGTGTGAAAAAAAATGAAAAGAAAAACACAACTTTTTAAGTTGACAAGATTTACTCTGAAGGACATTTCTAAATGTTGTTCAGGGCATATGCTTCAGGCAATATATGTATATCGTTAAAGCACACCTTGTTATCAATGGCTGATGATCAGATATGGCACATCTGTCCTCATCAACACAACAATTGTCTAGAACTACTTGTATATCAGTTTGGGATTTGTTCATTTATATGTAGCCAAGTGTTCCTTTTAGTGATCTGAATGGGACTGACCATTGATTATCATTGTCGCATCAAACGAAGACAGCTTAACGTAACTTGAAATTAAGTAAGTAAGTCACACTAAGTATACATTCCCTTATCTCGTTATGTACACTAGTACACCAGCGTTTAATGTTACGCTAATAATGGTAAAGTGGTTGTTTATCGTAGTAGCCATGACGTATTTCACATGACGTATTTCGCATGACGTAGCATTTGCGTAACAGGTAGAAAAAATGTTAGAAAAATGAAGAATCATGCTAGAAAATTCGTTTGTTTATTTTTAACTGGGTTTCGTGAATGTTCTGGAGTTCTGCGTTCTAGAAAATCTTTGGGTCTATATAAGGGCTTGTAAGCCAGTAAGTTGGAAGTTTGGACATAAAGTTTGGAAATACTTGCAGCTTCTATATTAAACCTTTCTGTGTTGAAACTTACTTGGACTTATTATATTCTACAGTCCAATTATAATTGTATGTTACTCACTGATTATTTCACTAATAAGCAACCTGCCTATCTGTTGTTTTAACATTTGCCGGATCTAGATATAAGGTTCATGTATCATTATTATTTAATTGCGGCCATGTTGTTAATATCTGAAAATAAAAGTGTTAGAGAACCTCTCATTGTTTGAGATTTGTTTCTTTAGTTCGTATGAACAACACATCACAATTTTATACAGTTGTATTTTTGTTACAATTTGTTACAGTTTGTAGTGTTGAATATTCAAATGATGAGAGTTCGTTCCCCCATCTTCAGCTTTTTTTAACACCCAGTCCCACTAAATGCCGTACCCAATGTGTACCTTTAGACAGAATACTGTGTGTTGACAATCCTTTTGACAGTTAAAATATATTTTGACTCCCCCCCCCCCCCCCCCCCCCCCACACACACACACCCCAACACACACACACACACACACACACACACACACACACACACACACACACACACACACACACAAACACACACACACACACACACAAAGGTCATGAGTCTAAAAATAACCATGATTAGCGGAACTACCAATCTGATTAAAATCATATCCTGAAAACCGCTACGCTATCAGGATCTGTCAATAAAACCTTTCCAACCAATCAGATTGTCGCCTACGAAATTGAAAAGTAAATGATGATCTGAAGCGTTCTGAACATATCATTTTAAAGACTGCAGCCATTTACAAAGAAATGTAAACATGGACACTCCGCGCAAGACTTATGTCACTGCCATACAATCCTACTTGTCCATAATGCAATCAAGAAGTTGCTTCTCAAGTGGTTTTAACGAGCGAATTACTAATTTTGTTTAAGACTTTCTACTGCATCATCGATAGCGGCCATTCTGCGACTCTTACCAAAAGCGTTAGGCATTACGCTTTCTGATTGGCTGTTATAAAAATAGTAATCGGGGAAAACCATTCTTGTTTATAGACAGTTATAGACAGTATTTGCAGACCGTTATTAGATCTTGCATTTGGTAAGATCTGGCTTAGTGAGATTGCGGAACTACTTGACCAAAGTTTATCAAAGTTGAGCTTAAATTGCTGCTGAAAAAATATCGTCAATCCAGTACCCAATGATACATTGTTTGCATAACAAATCTGGAATTTTCAGCAAGAATATATATCGTATGCCGGAACTGATTAAATCGACTGTATAATGATATATGTTCCTGCTGGACAATAAAAGTTCTAGTTTGATTCATGCATATATTTAGGATTTAATATGAGTATAGGGGCCGTCAGTGGCGTCAACGTCCATAGAATATCTGGGAAATTTAACGAATGGGTGCCCGTGGTGTAATTTTTACAGTCGGCGATTTGTAACTCATCTGACTGCTTAGCCTCCCATTGATTGGGTTCGAGTCCCGTTTGGGGCAAAGGACTTAATGTGGGAAGGTCTTCCAGCTGACATGCAGTGCGCCGGTGGTTCTACCCAGACATCTGTCTGGGGTCTTCCTCCACCAAAATAGCTGGATGTCGCTATAATGATCACAATTGGTCACTGCGATGTATTTCAATAACAGAACAGATATGTGTATAGGCAAAGTTTGACAATGAGGATACAACACGGTTTAAAAATATAACTTTTATTTCAAACAATGAACGTGACATTATATGGATCATGATGATGATTTTGATTTTTTTTTTGTAAAAATGATATTAATACAATTAATTATGATATGTATGTATGTATGTATATTTTATTTGGTAAATAAAGGCCTCCGGCCCACAATACATCATATTTATATACAAGCATAGATAAAGTGATGCCTCGTAATATCAAGAATTAATACATAATATACGGAAATATTCCATGATAATGAATTGTCGGAAAGGTAAATGATAATTTAGTATTGAATTTTAATATGAAAATCTAGTCTTTAAGAGCACATGTTAGATAATAAACATATTCAGAGATTTTTCTAATAACATTAGGGTCAGCATTTGACATAAGAAGGTAAAAGTTATCTCTACTAATCTCTGATGTATACCAGTTAAACAAATAAGTTTGTCTTATCTTTAGATACTTTCCACATATAAAAAAAGCATGATATTCACATTTAATTATGGCTAAATTGTTATTAAGTAAACAATATGTACATAGTCTATTATGAATATCTATATTCTCTTGGCGTCCTAGTTCTATTTGAAGCTTTGTATTTGAACATCTAAAATTTACAAGGGCTGTTTTGAACTTTAATGGAATATTAATGCATAGACATTGTTCAACATTTAACATACTTTTAAAGTACTTGTAATGATAACATCGACTGGAGTCGAGAACATGTCCATGCCATCGTTGAGTGTAATATTCAATGAGTCTCCTCCTAAACGCCTTGACAAACAAATTACAATCACCAACATCTTGTGATATCCAAACCAGACCAAACCCATATTCATGTAGTAACTGTTTAATCTTGGTAGCCCAACAGGTTCTTCCATTATCATCAAAGGATTTCAACATCAAGTAACACTGTCTAGGATACCTGTTTTGGCGCATCCATAGTAATTTACACCAGTATCTTATGCAATTTGTCATATATGTTATACATAATGAGAGCCTGCCACATTCGCCAAGAACCATGCAAGTATTGGTGGTTTTTCTAACATGGAGTATTTGTCTGCAGAAGGAGTTGTGAACAACCTCAATAGTGTTGGTATACTGGAATCCCCAAACCTGGGAGCCGTAACATAGAACTGGTTGTACCATAGAGTCAAATATTTTAAACCACTCATCAGGTAAGAAGTATCCAAATGGTTTCTGATAATTTCTAACAGCATATATTGCTTTTCTAGCCTGAGATGCTAATTTGTCATGGGCTAAGTTCCAAGATAATTGTGGGGTGAACAGCAATCCCATATATTTATACACAGACGTTATGTTTAACCGAACACCTCTGAAATACCAAGTTTCATATGCTCGAAGTGGACCACCATTGCGGAAGACGATAACTTCAGTTTTACTGAGATTTATCTCCATGCCAGTATTCGAACAAAACTGATCAACAACATTTATTTGTTGTTGTAACCTAGCCGCAGTTTCTGCACAGTTAGCAATATCATCGGCAAACATAAGACAAAAGATATCTGGGATTTCACTTGTAATAAAGATGTCAGAAGTACAATTTTGTCTAAGAAGTGCAGATAACTCGTCTATGAAAAGGGCAAAAATTGTAGAACTTGTTTTGTCTCCTTGCCTGGTACCGATATTACATGGGAACGAATCAGTAATACCTCCTGAATATTTTACACAGGACGTTAACGAGCCATACATGGCCTTCAAAACTCTCAAGAAATTTCCGTGGATACCTTTCTTTTCTAGAGCAGAGAACAACACACGGTGATTAATTTTATCAAAAGCCTTGGTGAAATCAACGTACAGGCAATAAAAGCGACCCCCTTGTTTAGAAGTATATTTCTGGACCATTGCTTGCAGACAGAAAATGTTATCTATTGCAGAATATCCTTTGCGAAATCCCGATTGAGACTCATCAATTTTATTATTGTCCTCAGCCCAATCATACAGCCTCTTGTTAATTGCGCCAGAAAATATTTTGTATAATATATTAGTAATAGAAATACCCCTATAATTACCAGGAATATTGGTTGGACCAGACTTGTGAATAGGCGTTATAACACTGTGTCCCCATGACTTTGGAAAGCAGCCCGTATCGAGTATTTTGTTAAATAACATCAATAGAATAGGCGATATGTCGTCGACAGAGAATTTGTAAAATTCGGATGGGATACCATCATCACCACAGCATTTACCATTTTTTAACCTTAAAATTGACTGCTTAATTTCTGACAATTCGAATGGATCATTCAATACATTTGCTTTATTATCAGCGTATTCATGATCATTACCAGTATCATGATTCACTGCCTGTGAGTTTACATCAAATAAAAGGCCATGGAAATATTGAAACCATTCTTCACACGTTATGCTATCATCAACAGAATTAACAGATTTACATCTTTTTAGAATCTTCCAAAATGAGCTAGGATTGTCCAAACTGTTCACCAACTCTTGTCGATTACTAAATTGGTAATCACATTCCTTTTTTCTAAAGTAAGCCTTAAAAGAGTTGCGACGATCCTTATACGCACGTAAATCAGAAGCCGAGTTCGAACATCGAAACTTATGTAAAGCATTATATTTTTCCGATTTTAATCGATCACATTCATCATCCCACCATGGCGGTTGAGTTGACAAGTAACGAAGCTTACGTAACATGATAAAATGGTGACAAGATCGCATGATTATGATAGTTATTAAACAACAATTATAAGAATTGTAATCTTTATGTAACTATGAATTATGATATTTTTAAACAAAATACCGAGGATGACAATGATGTAAATACATTATTACATATAATATATATTTAAAATGCCACAGATTAACTTGAAAGCATGTATATTTTCACTTGTTATATTTGTGCTATCAAAATCGTAATGAAAAAGTTATTTTCTATGTAAATCTTGATCGAGTTTGACTTAATTATTTTGAACAGAAATATATTGATTAAGCTGAAAGAATATATAATATTATATACAATAAATTAAATTTGAGTGTCTGTACATACAAATAATAATGCATCGATATTTATAGTATGTATTTACTGATTACATGACCATTATTTGCTTATCGTGGATTAAAAAAAGGCTTACCATCGCCCGCCCCCGCTTCCCCCCCCCCCCCCCCCCCCCCCACACACACACACAAATAGTCCCTCCGGTTGGTCCATATCTTTGTTATATCATTGTATTTTCTTCCTGAGACGATATGCCCTGTCACATCTACAGGTGGTTCTAGCTCTGCCGGACCTGCCGGCCCGAAGTCCACAGACTTAACCACTGTAGAAATTCCCATCTGTTAAGTGAGTAAGCATTTGGCGTTCGATAGTTATGAATACACCAGTTATAAACACGATATCATGCCTTCATTGTAATCTCACAGTCAACCACATACGTAACTTCCGGTTATGCGCACTTCGATTACTCCCTAGTGTGCAGTTTCAGACATTACCAATTAGTAATATTATTAATCATTATCAACCTTTTATGTCATTAAAAAATGCCATGAATACTGTATATATACTTATACATATTCTACATTATCAAGCGGAAAGCAGATATAAAGTTTAAGAACTTGTTGCTCAACCCTTTTGTAATTTAATATCTTGTTAAATCACCAATACTGTTTACACGTAGTTGACAATATAATATGTTTAAACTAAACTTCTATTAGGTCTGGACTAATCTTGACCGATTCTAAACACAGGGTACCGTGGTATTGCAGCGTGACCAAACACAGACATGTCGTATAGAAGAAAGTCCATGTAAAACATGGCGTGAGGTGGCATATAGTGGAAACTAATGGTGTATCGACTGCAGCAGGCTTTACCCTGAAATCAGAAACATACATTAAATAGAAGTATTGTAATTGTATAAATATATTGAATACAAATGTGATCCATAGTTTGTTTAAAAAATGACAGTATTATTGACTATGTCTTTCATGCTGCTCACAGCTGACCAACACTATGTTGGAAGCTATTAAGTTGGTTCACAATAAACATATCGACGCGCATCAGTAATAAATTCATTCTGTTTGTTCGCCATGATGATCTCCAACAGACGTTCCCGGCAGTGGATTTTCAAAGAAAAACACACAAAAACAACAACAAAAAAACAAACAAAAAAACAAACAAACAAAAAACACCAACACAAAAAAACAACAAAAACAACGACAAGGGACGTAACTAGTGATTTGGGTAAGGGACGTAACCTAGTACCTCCGCAGTATAAACAGTTCTAAGTCCTTAGTTACTGTTGCTATAGGCTCACAAGATATCTTTTAATGGAGAGTCTTAATTACAAGCTGAACCAATATACAAAAGCCGGAAACAATGTGTTAAGTCTTTTACTACTGATTAATACATATTTAAGTCATTACATAATATCGGCAACCCTATTGATATATAGATTTTGCTATTGATCTCATGAATATGGATATCGAGAACTTTTTATTCGCCCCGTGAAGATAACACTAAACAATCCATTCACAAGACGCATCCTAAAATACTTACCGTCTGAATGGGATGTTGAGCCCATTCGTACATATATCTTGGGATACTGTTAGAGAGCCATTTCTCTAGAGGATATGCATGAAATGTCTCTTTTCCCTCTAGATCCAAAGAACTCAAAGGTGGTACTCCAACAAATTCTAGACACCGACCCAGTTCCAAATCCTCCGAGTTCTCTTTGTCTTCTTTCTGTGGGACTACTTTACATGCCTCCGCCCGCCAACCACGCTCAACTAATTGACGTAGTGCACGATTACTGATGACGTAACCAGCACCTCCGCTCATATATCCGTTTTTGATAAAGTGATTAAAATGAAAGCCTAAATATGCTGGCTCATCAGGCTTATAATGAGAGAGAAGAAACTTTAGATTATCCATGACAATATATGAGTCGTCGTCAGTTTTCAGGAGAAAATCGAACTTATCTAAGTGCGTGTCATATATTGTTGTAAAAGCAGTCCGAATTTTGTTCACGATGGTATTACGTGTCTCTATTTCATTGACGATTAAATATTCCTGGTGTTGTAGGTTGGTTTTCAGGACGTATAATCGTTTATCACAGCGTTTGGCCCACGTTGAGTTCACTGCAGCTACTTTAGTTGTCAAATCTTTCTCCATGGTGAGTATAACACACAAAACACGAATATGTTTCACTCTTTCGATAAGCTGTTCGTCGCTTTCTTCATACTCTGACTCTGCAATATATATGAAGAAAAATTGTGTAAGAAATTAAGTCTGTTTGAAATATGAAAAAGAGTAATAAAATTGCAGAGCTCTTGTGAACACATAATTTCTTAAACTAAATAAGTTCACCACCTGAATTAAAGTCTGTTAATAGGGCTTATTAGAAATATCCCCGTTGTATTGACTTCGCCTGTCATTACGATCTATAGTCTATACATATATAACATTTCGGCGCATCCCACAGTCTGCCCATATAAATTCATTTTATGAACATAAAATAATTTATGTATTTTTTAATCGTTCTCTTTGTCAAGTATATATAACTTGTACATTATGTTAATATGGGAACCAATCAGATCGAGGTCTCAGATCACATGTTTCATGTGTCCAATCAGAATCGAGATACAGATCACATGATCCAGTCATCCAATGGGTTCAATTTGACGCCATTCTTTTTAGCGTCAGCCTTTTGGAAGCCAAGTTTAAATTTTTGATTCAACCACCTCCACCCTAACCTCCACCACTCTGTCTGGTTCCCAGAATTCTTATTATTTTGCATTTTTCTTTATATTACATGTATGTATTTGACATTAATGTATTTGGGCGGCGTTTTGCCGCCGAGATAGGAAAAAATAATGTTTTAAAATATTAGTGGCGTTTTGCCGCCTAGATAAGAAAAAAAATAATGTTTCAAAATATTAGTTTATGGTATTTCACAATAAATACCCATTTTCACTCAAACAGTGTTATTATTATTTTTCCTTACTAGTGAAAGAAGCTTTCTGCACTCATACGGGATTGAACAAATAACATAAATTACAATTAACAAAACCTGACAGTGTTTTTTGGGGGGTGGGGGTGGGGGTGGGAGTTGGGTTGGGAGAGGGCATAGGACATACTTTCTGTATAAACCCACGTTTTAGTCTAACTAAAGACAGTTTTTAAAACTACGTCGATTATAAGTTTGCTTGTATATGCTGATAAAGCAGACAACAAGGAAGAGTGCAAAGTAGCAGATAATCTAGTTCCATCAGAGTTACGGTTCGTTACTCTTAATTAGTCTAGTTCCATCAGAGTTACGGTTCGTTACTCTCAATTAGTCTAGTTCCATCAGAGTTACGGTTCGTTACTCTCAATTAGTCTAGTTCCATCAGAGTTACGGTTCGTTACTCTCCAATGTTATGCATCGACAGTGTTTGCAGTGTTTATTTCCCAAAATGGTCAACTAGGAACCGGCTGACCTGCTTCCGGTCGATACTGCGGGTGTTTACGTTGGCCTGTGCGGTTGGGACTGATCCTGGAAGCGTGGCCATCTTGGTATGACTTCACAACTCTTAATTCTGAAAAGCAAATAAATAAGAAATGGTTATAGTTAGACTCTTTTAGTAAGGTATCTCTTGAAACTGTCTGGATAATGGTTGATTGGCTGGCTGGTTGGTGTGCTTGTTTGTTGGTTGGTTGAAATTTTAACATCTTATAAACATCAGCCTATCGAAGACGGCGTGTACTTGAAGCAGAAAGGGTGTTGCCTGGGCTGGAACATGTGCCTATTGTATATTAAAACAAATACAGCAATTTAAAAATGGTGTCCGACAGTTTGCCCCAACTTTAATGTAGATTATTTCCAAGTCAATAAATAAGCACGTTGGAGATTTTAGCTAAAAATAGATATCGACGTCAGAGATGATTATCCGGATGATAACGTGAAGTTTTTTGTTGTTGTTGTTTTATTTATTAAAGTAAGTGGTCACGTGGTTTTCTAAGTTTAAAAATAGCTAACTGTGTAGCGTATATCGTATATGACATACATTTTAGCAGTGGGGTGTTATGCTTTACTTTTCACATGGATGAAGAGCATCCATAAATAGCACTTAGATGGATCTTTTCAGAAAAGAACAATTTATTTGTTTGCATGAGAGAAAAAAAACACACCCAAACTGTCAGATACCACCTTTGACTGGCATGGTGTTGTTACCGTATGTCACCAATACCAAATGATACAATAACCACTTGTTATCATTAACGCATTACACAACATTGTGTAATTATAAGAAACAACTTCATGTTCTCTAATCTTTAGACCGATTGCATAATGCATCAGGAGTGATACTGATCATTGTGTGGCTTGATAATAGATAGTTTATTCAAACAATCCAGAAGGTCGTAGACCCATGAGGACAATAGATACATGGCAGAACAGTTACAACACAAACGTGAAACGATATAATACACAGTACATAATGTTAACAATAAAGTGTTAAGATAAGTAAACAGTAATAATAAGTATGCTATATTTAGAACTATTCATGAGTCAGAATTGGTATAATTCGTCGTAATTCATAATCAAGCTTATCATCGCAAATAAATAAAACTCTATTCCATATGTGGGTATGACTCTTGGCAAAATGGTAAGCCAACAAAGAAAAGAATGAATATAACTAATGTATTATACAACTTGAGCATCCTTTTGATATTTGTTGACAAATAAAAAAAACGCTATAAATACTGCTCATTCAAAGGAACTCCAGAACACCAATACGAACTTAATTATTTGCTATATTATGAATATATAAAAGTTAGAAAGAATTCCACGCTGATAATAATATGTTGGCGGTGGTGGTGATGTTACTGATGGTGGATGATTAAAAATACATATTATTTATGTATATTATATTATTTAAAAAAAACTGTATCCTGGTGTGATATTACCTTTTATTATTTACTGAGGCCCAGGACGGAATAATTATGTATTCATAGCAAAATACAGAAACCTGTTCATGTTTCACTAATTTATGAGCAACACAAACCCATGTGGTTTCTTAATGACCAGTTGCAAATGTAGCACAAAATATGGAGAGAAACTTAGCAATTAAAGGTGGTATCCGACAGTTTGCTTAAGCAAATACATGTAACAATATCTCTTACCAATGATTTGTGCATATTTTTCTGCATAAACTCATACATTGGGGTAAATAATGACGATTTGGAACAAGACTGTTGAACAAGACAAGGATTGTTGGACTGTTGTTCCAAATCTATAAATAAATACGACAGTGATCTCTGCTAAAAATAGATACCGACGTCAGAGAGGATTGGCCGGATTGCGATATAAAACTGATCTCAGAAGTAAGTGGTCACTTGGTTTTCCAAGTCTAAAAATAGCTAACTTTGCAGCGTAGTATAGATAGGAAAACCCTGTTTTCAATGACGAGAGTGGATTTTTTTCCTCACTGTCTACACAGATGGAGGGCATCATTGAATAGCAATTTGAAGGACCTTTTAAGGTAACAATGACTTATTTGGTAATTTGAGAAAAATCTTTATTCCAAACTGTCGGATACCACAATTTAGTTTTTAGTATGCTTTTTGCTGCAACAGTCTTACTATAGACAATGCTGCATGTCTGTCTTCTGGCCTGCGAGACCTTTACTTAAAACGGGGCAGCTGGATGCATTTACCTGAGCTTCAATTACCCTTCAAAGTGTCTGGCCCATTTATTATTCGCATCTTGACATAAGTGTATTTTACTTCCATGTAAATTTAAAAATCCCAATATGTGAAACTAATAGAAAACTTCCAGACTGCAACAAAGTACAGTAAAACCTCGGTCGCTCGAAAACCCACGGGGATAACCTTCCAGTTCGAGCAAGCCAGGAGTTCGAGGGCAAGAGAAATTCATTTACAAACTAGTTCGTCAACTGTGCCTTTATGAATAAATTGAAATTTATATGTAATGTGGTATAAGCCACGTTTCAGTATCTCTTTATATAAATCTTTATGTTTGTCAATATTTTCTTTAGGCCGTTTACGTTGAAGTTTTTGTGATGTACTTATGGTTGTCAACACGCATGCGCGCGGCGTCTAGATGTAATCGTACCTGGAAAAGTCCTAAGCAAGGTGCCATGTTGTTCAATAAACAAGTGAAGTGCGGCTCTTTAATGCATATAATTTCGGTTATTATTCAATTTTGGTGAATATATGAATTAAAATTTAATTAGACTGTAGTTAAAATATTACTTCAGCATTACCTGTCACTTAAAATTGTTAATATTCCATATGTGAAGGATTTGTTTATAATTTTATGATTTGTTTATAATTTTAAATTGCAGTCGTCAAGACGATGTACAATGTACAAATCAAATGTTATGTTCTATTCTGTTGTTTGTACCTGGACCTTTTCCAGCCGCCCAAAGACAACTCGTTACTAAATTTAATTTTAAGACATAAAGATTAAATGGCATTGTAAATCATGTAATAGCAAGATTTTGCTGTTTCTTAGTCGGTTTGATGATAGGCAGCAAAAATGTTCCATTGTTAAATAGGACCTCGATCGCGACCTTTGGTGTTTTGAATCAATGGTCTCTTGTACTTGTCTATTGTCTGTAACAGTTCTGGTCTTGTTGTGCCGATGCGCTAGGTTGCGCTAGACTTCCAGGCAGAGTCATGATCCTGATTTACATGATTTTAGCTTGTTTTGTTTGTTTTTTGTTACATTACAATTATGGTCATATTAGCGACTGCTAGCTAATTATAGGTGAAGGAAGTTTGGGAAGGACCTACGGCGCACCGGAGGTTAGCTGGAAAAAAACACAACTCCTCACAGAAAAGTTCTCGCCCCGACAAGGACTTAAACCTACGCGGTGAGACTTCCCGAAAGTAGATAAAAAGTGTGAACATCTCTCTGGCAGCAACAAATTATGATAGACCGAAACATGTTACGCATAAAATAAGCAAAACACAGTATTAAGGGTGTTTGGGTTTTCTTTTAACCATGTTATGTCACTACATTTAACCAAATTATTAAAATGTTGATCTCTGATAATAACATAATAAAATCAGTTCCTAGTGGACATGATCAGCTTTTGAAAATTAAGCAATTTATCTTGCTAACACTCGTCCCCAGCATTCTAACCATCCAAAAAGTGCCTGTCCTCCTTCGAAATATCTCAAAGACGCAACTTTGATTGTTGAGTAACGAAAAGTACGAAATTGGCGAAATAGGCAAAATTTATACAGGAAACGGCGGTGGTACAAATTGTCATGATGACGAATACGTAAGGAATTGCATTCGAATATCCTCACTCATTTCCATCAGAACAGTTTCAAACCAAAACAGCGAGAGAAATTGGTAGTTCTTAACATATTACACTCGGTCAGATAACATAAGAAATCACGCCGGACCGGCCCAAATTTTACCGGACATGTCCGACGGTCCGGCGACTTTCGGGAAGTCTGCGCTACCTCTAACCGCTCGGCCACGGGCTTCATATCCAAAATGGCCGCAAATACATGTCAGGGCAAATAACAAGGTTGGTTTTAGTGTTCGTATTTAGTTTGCTGAATTATATTAAAGGTTAATAGCTTTTGGTATCGTTTTCTCAGCTTCTAGAAGAAATCTAAAACCAACGTTGCCATTTCACCTGACACAGTCATGGCGACCATTTTTACATTTAAAAGGGCTTCCCAAAAACTAGAAAATGTTGCAGATTCCCATGAAATTCCTAAGAAATGTAACATTGTCACTTACCCCGGATGTCGAACTGTTGCGTCAGGAGTAGTGTCGTCACGATGAAGCTGAGGACCAACACTAGAGTAACAATCCGGCATTTTTTGAAAATGGACTGACCGTCGTCTCGACTTTGGGATATCCGTCGTTGTCTCATTGTTGAATTAGAATGAGTCTCAGCCATGTATGAAACTTCGAGAAGAAGGTCAATAAGAAAAGGTCATATAAGAATTACCAAAGGTATTCAAATATAAACTAGCTCTACCTCTAGACAAAGACAAACAGGGTAAATGTAAAGTTGACAAAAACGCACACAATACAGAGACACTACATAACACACAAGAAGAAACCAGTCAGTCGGCAAAAGGAAACAACATGTATTAACATATGTACAGAAGATAAAAGCCTCGACAATCTAAAATTTCCACATGAGGGAGTAGTTTGAAATAAAACAGCCCAAGAAACGACGGATACCAGAACATATTTCAAGAAATGCTATTTATGAATGTCCCTACACATGTGTGAAAAGTGAACCATAACGACACAATCGTCATTATTAAAATGTATTTTCTATCTGAGCCACGCTGCACAGTTAGCTATCGTTATACTAAGAAAACCACATGACCACTTCAGTTTAAGCCCATTTACGTCTTCTGCTCTGACGTCGATGTCTATTTTAAGCAGGAATCCCAATAGTTCTTATTTACATAGATTTAAACAGAAGAAACATTTTAAGTGTTGATTAACGATTTTTATTGCCCTTAAATTGAGAAACTTTTAAAATTCGTCTAAGTTAGATTGAAGTATTAGCTTTCTGCAGAAACTATGCACAAATACTACAAACAGAGGTCAGATATTGAAACGTATACTTGACGCAGGTAAACTGTCGGATACCACCTTTAAAATTTAAGAGTCCTTCACGTGTGTGGTTGGCTCTGTTATAGTTAAGGTTTGCAAATCTTACTATTTCTTGCTTTTTTCTCATTTGTGTTATATAAACACGAGCTTGTTTACTGTTTCCTTTTCTAACTCACTTACATACATCTCATGGGGTATTATTGATTTATTATAATTGTTATATTATTATTGATTTATTAAAATTGATTTATTAAAATTGATTTATTCTAATTGATATATTGTAGTTGATTTATCATAATTGATTTATTATTGATTTACTATAATTGATTTATAATTCATTTATAGTTAATTGATTTATTATAATTGATTTATTATTATTGATATAGTATACTTGTTTTTTATTATTGACTTATTATAATATATTTATTATAATTGATTTATTATAATTGATTTACTATTATTGATTTATTATAATTGATTTTTTATTGATTTATTATAATTGATTTTTTATTGATTTATTATAATTGATTTATTATAGATTGATTTACTATTGTTGAATTACTATTGGTGCTTTACTATTATTGATTTATTATTATTGATTTATTATTGATTTATTATAATTGATTTCAATAGTTTAAAGAGTTACCATTACCTTCTTGTATATATAAACATAGAGCTATTCCACCCAGTTATAGGTATATCCATTACCGCGACTTCCGGTTAACCTATTACCGTGACTTCCGGTTACAACTGTTACTGGGGTCTCCACCAACATCTTCGCGTTATTCACTCTTGTTTCTTCTGTTTATTTTAGCAACGCAACCACAAGAAAATGCGTGTTACATTCTTAAAGAGTACTCCACTTTCTTTAATGTGTTTACAATAGACCGTTAGATAGTACTAGGGCAGAAATACAGGCGTTCTGTTTGCTGCTGTTCACTATTTCCAAATAAATCCGCCTGCTTATTATAAATGCTAATCACTCTCTCTACACGTGGTTGCTTGCGAGCATAATGGCATAGTTCAAAGTCTTGTATTTAATTTCTGGCAACCAGTTTACTTATGCTTAAAGTTGTACACAAACTTCGCATCAGCTGAGGCTTTATTGTATTTATGAAAATGATCAGTCCATATAACTGCAAATACATGTAATAAACCAACCTAAATATGACCATGATTGAAACAACAAAGGCTCTTACAAAACTAGCATAGCTAACTAGCATAACAACGTTTTCATCTAGCAAGGCTTCGTCATAATAACGTTTTAATCTAGCAAGGCTTCGTCATAACAACGTTTTAATCTAGCAACGCTTCAACATAACGACGTTTTAATCTAGAAACGCTTCATCATAACAACGTTTTAATCTAGAAACGCTTCATCAAAACAACGTCTAATCTAGCAACGCGCCGTCATAACAACGTCTAATCTAGCAATGCTTCATCATAACAACGTTTAATCTAGCAACGCGCCGTCATAACAACGTCTAATCTAGCAACGCGCCGTCATAACAACGTCTAATCTAGCAATGCTTCATCATAACAACGTCTAATCTATCAACGCTTCATCATAACTACGTCTAATCTAGCAATGCTTCATCATAACAACGTCTAATTTATCAACGCTTCATCATAACAACGTCTAATCTAGCAACGCGCCGTCATAACAACGTTTAATCTAGCAATGCTTTATCATAACAACGTCTCATCTAGCAATGCTTTATCATAACAACGTCTAATCTAGCAACGCTTCATCATAGCAACGTCTAATCTAGCAATGCTTTATCATAACAACGTCTTATCTAGCAACGCTTCATCATAACAACGTTTTATCTAGCAACGCTTCATCTTAAAAACGTTTTATCTAGCAACGCTTCATCATTACAATGTTTAATCTAGCAACGCTTCATCATTACAACGTTTAATCTAGCAACGCTTCATCATAACAAAGTTTAATCTATCAACGCTTCATCATAACAATGTTTAATCTAGCAACGCTTCATCATAAAAAAGTTTTATCTAGCAACGCTACATCATAACAACGTTTTATCCAGCAACGCTTCATCATAACAACGTTTAATCTAGCAACGCTTCATCATAACAACGTTTTATCTAGCAACGCTACATCATAACAATGTTTAATCTAGCAACGCTTCATCATAACAACGTTTAATCTAGCAACGCTTCATCATAACAACGTCTAATCTATCAACGCTTCATCATAACAACGTCTAATCTAGCAACGCTTCATAATAACAACGTTTAATCTAGCAACGCTTCATCATAACAACGTTTAATCTAGCAACGCTTCATCATAACAACGTTTAATCTAGCAACGCTTCATCATAACAACGTTTTATCTAGCAACGCTTCATCATAACAACGTCTAATCTATCAACGCTTCATCATAACAACGTCTAATCCAGCAACGCTTCATAATAACAACGTTTAATCTAGCAACGCTTCATCATAACAACGTTTAATCTAGTTACGCTTCATCATAACAACGTTTAATCTAGCAACGCTTCATCATAACAACGTTTTATCTAGCAACGCTTCATTATAACAACGTTTTATCTAGCAACGCTTAATCATAACAACGTTTAATCTATCATCATAAGCACCAGCAGTGTGTTTATCGTCAGATATGGGCATGATTCGGATAACTTGACAAGAGAAAGTGTTATTTCCGAATCGAGAGTTTTTTTACATTCTTATATACTCGACTTTTTCCGGAGTAATAGGAGAGTCAAAGTGTTTCGAGTGGAGCCTCAATCTTCGTCTTCTAGTTACACATACATGTACGGTTATGTTACCCAATAAATCCAGTATGTATAGTTACTGCTTATTTGTTAATAGTATAAATGCTAATTTCATTAGCTTATGATTTTGTAAGGTATTATGTTACTTGCTCTTACAACCATGACAGTGTGTAGGTACATTATCTTTGGGTTTTTTCTTTGTTTTTTTGTTGTTGTTTTTTGTTGTGTTTTTTTTGTGTTTTTTTTTTTGTAAACTGGGTAAAATTGTAGATGTGCCGTTTTAATATTCAGTGCGCGTATATAGATTTATGTATTATTTTTTTCCACACGTTTTGTATTGTTGGTATTATTATGTTTGCCGCATGGGTGGAACGACCTACCATATCGCTGATTTTAACTAAACTATCAAACTTCCAACTTTGTATGTTACCACAAAGGCTGAAAAGCTCAAATTCCTTATATCGTTGCTTAGGACAGAAACTGTAACATTATGATAAGAAGTAAAAGAAATAATCTAAGGTAATTAAAGAAATAGGGAGAGGCAGAGAGAGAGAGAGAGAGAGAGAGAGAGAGAGAGAGAGAGAGAGAGAGAGAGAGAGAGAGAGAGAGAGAGAGAGAGAGAGAGAGAGAAAGAGAGAGAGAGAGTCAGACAGACAGACAGAAAGACAGAGCCAGAGAGAAAGAAAGAGAGACAGACAGACAGACAGACGGACAGACAGACAGACAGACAGACAGACAGACAGGCAGGCAGGCAGGCAGGCAGACAGACAGACAGACAGACAGACAGACAGACAGATAGAGGCTCATTTATTTATATATTTCATTTTTTACTTAGCTGTAAAAGCTTAGATTTCAGTCTATCTAGCCAAACACATTTTCGTTCAGCCATCCTAATATGCCCTTATAACTTATAACTACAACAACAACCCACTGAGACACATCAGTTTGCTTGGTATGTTTAAAATTAGCCAACCAATACACCATAAATTTCTGTCTGTACTAACATGTTAAAACTTACCTTCAAACACAACAAGTCCAATTTTTGACAAAGATGGATCATAGTGATAATGTGTACAATATAATCACACAACGACACGCCAGTCCAGTCAAGCATACCACTTAACGCAAAGCTACATAAAAGTTTCTACGAAGACCATTTCGGCCATGTCTACAAAATATATTTACCAAGAAATCCGGAGACAATCGAGTAATTACGAATGAAAGATTCCAGTGTAAATTTGAAGCTGGAAGAGTGGAATAACAAGCGACGTAATATGTACACAATGTGTAATATTTCCTGCTTGTTTCTATATTCCGACATGAACATTTGGAAAAAAACACACACTTACATGTAAGCTTAAACTATTTAGCGTTTTAAGTAAATTGTGTCTGTTGACTGCTTACGTCGAAGTTTGGGTCCCTTACTGTGTATATTTATCTAGTATTTACGATAAAGTTGAATGGATCTTGATTAATTACTTCTCCCCACACAAAACACCAAAAGTTTCTATATCCGCCCGTGAATTTAGTTCCCGTATAATGACTGTTAATTGTATGTACAGCGATGGAACATTATGACGTCGACGATCACTGACAGTTTAATGTTGTCTGCTATAGTATCGCTTGTACTTATAACGACAACAACTCATTGACAGTTATCTCATGTATTTTCAACGTCAACACTAAAACATTTGTTAAAGGTGGGATCCGACAGTTTGTCTATATCAAATTAATGTAACACTATTTGACCTCTGTTTGCGCTTAATTTCTTCAGAGAAAAATGCTTAACATTATGAGTTGCCTGCAATATTGATTCAAATCTTGTTTTAATTACATAATTAGTAGCCTGATCGCCAGAAAGTGGAACAACACGGAATGTTTTTTGTTTTGTTTGTTTTTAGAAATACATCGCAGCGACAGAAGTATGGTCATTATAGCGACGTCAAGCTATTTTGGTGGAGGAAGGCTGAAGACATATGCCTGGGTAGAACCACTAGCGCACCGCAGGTCGGCTGAAAGACCTTCTCAGACAACTGTCTGGGTGTCTTCCTCCACAAAAATAGCTGGACGTCAACATAACAGTCATAACTTGTAGCTGCGATGTATTTAAAAAAAATAAAATAAAACAAACACACTTTAACAAAGGCACAACTTCCAATCTCATTCAAGAACAATAAATCACATTCACGCACAATAAAACACAGAACACAGCAATATACCTCAATTTTCCACTGCATTCCCCATAACCACTAACCCAAACATTGGCTTTATTAATAAAATCCCACGCTCACGGGTGTATAGCCAACCCAGTGCAGTGGGTGTGACATTAAAGATTTCAGTCCGGCAGCTACATTTGGTTACCACGCACCCCCCCCCCCCCCCCTCCCCCCTTCATGGTTACCAAAATGCTCGCAAGGTTGTCTAGAAACATAATTTCCAATGTACTAAAAATAAACTCATTTGGGCTATATGAAAAGTAATGGTTTCCTTGGCAAACATCATGAAATTTTGATAGGAGGCTATGTTTAGAAAAATGCTGATAACTTTACCAACAATGAAGACAGACGTATAAAACTGGTACTCAATCAAAGGTTGAATAGCCATTTGTGTCAATTATGCAAATAGGCTCTTATGAATATTTATAACTTTTAATGAGTCTCTAAAAATAGACTTTATTTGTGAAAAGTTTTTAGATTCTTTTTTTATTTAAAAGAAATATTCAAAGAAATTCAATAGCTTCTAAAGTTATATACAGACTACTACTTGTCTACACATGTTGGTCTAAGTTTTGTATGATTTGGTTCATTTTATGATTTTTTATTATTTAAAAAAAATAAATATTTTCATTGAAATTTTGCTCATTCAATCTTAATGCATAATTTGGCTAGAAATCTGTTTATAACCAACCATAGCATTGAAGAGTAATTTTATATCGTTCATTCAGTGTAGGCTGTTACTAAACTTAGGTTTGGCATTATTAATTATGCAAATTAGCCAACATGAATAATCATATATCTTAACGAAAATCTAAACATAGACTTTAATTTCAAATGGTTCATTATAATTTATTTCATTTAAAAAAGCAATATTTAAATAAACTGATGAATTTTAAAAGTTAAATAGACACCTCTCTTAATCTGACACAAGTTTGTTTTGTATGAATTTATATATTTTTCAATATTTTGCATTTTTCGTTTAATTTCTATGGAATTTTCATCATTGAGTCCAGTGTGTAATTGACAGGAAACCTGCTTGTCAATAGGTGTATTGTACGGTATTACTTATAATTAACTGATTAAAATTAATGTTAGACCATGAGTATATTGAATGCTATCTCTAGATAGTAAAAATAATAAGTATGCAAGTTACCCCTAATAAACATTCATGAATCTCAATTAAGACGTAAAATTAATATATTTTTAAATTGCCATATTTTTACTCTAAGTCACCTTCTCATACAATAAAGTAAGTCTATTGTTGACTAGTACCAGTTCAATTCAATTCAATTCAATACTTTTATTTCCTCCATACATGGAGATATTACAATACAACGTAAGGAACAGTTTTACATACATAGAACATAATTAATGCATAACTGAGCATGGTTAGCAACAACATATTATCACAACATGCGCAAATAATAGGCACATGCATATTCTAAACATTCATGAAAATAAACAAAAAGAGACAAACAGAAAATAAAAGAAAAAAAAAGAAAAAAGAAAAAAAAAGAAGCATAAGACAATATGTGTCTAAATTTCAATATATATATACTCCTGGTCATGCAAATAAATACCAGGCCAATAAACAAGACAGGACGTTTAAGTTGATGCATGTTATTTAACATCCGCGTCTTCGCACTTTGAGATGTTATCTAAACTTGTACACATTGCATATGTGCACAAGGTTTGCATTTACAGTATAAATAAACATGTGTGCGATAAGCTGTTAGCAAGAGGCAGTGAGTCTTGAACACGGACGATTACAACATTATGAATTCCGTTCAAGCATTTGGTTAAAACTTTTAACTGAACAAAGATAAACAGTACAAAATAACTAGTATTAATCTCATAAGAAGGAAACATGTGCTAGGTGTTTACAAGAAAAGGACCATTTTGGTGTGTGCATTTTTTCAATCGGTATTTGGTAGCTCATACGTACGGGGGTTGATTAAATGGCCGATATGTTAGGTAGTAGTGACAAATTAATTCATTATATTTTAAACATATAATGACGGTTTTAAAACGTATCCTAAGAAATGGAAAAAAATCATTTCTTCCATTAAAAAAATTCTTGGATGTGTCTTCAGATCTAAAAGAAATGTTTTTTTTTGTAATTATTTTTCAATTGGGATGTTAATTCTTACATTGTAATCAGTTGAACTAAAGCAAAGCAATGAATAAAAAATATATGACTTAGGTGTTGTGTTATATTTTATCTTTTCAGTTAATGGTGATATTAACTTACCATAACTATATAGGATTGGATTGGAATGTATTGGATTTGATTAGCCGGCATTTTTGTCGATACTGCGCAGCAACATTTCTATCATTATAGCACAGGGGCACTTATGAGGTGCCCATGGACTGAACCCGGCCGGTCCATTATACTGACGCCGACGAGTCAGGCGTAATGCTCTCTCCTAAGCCCCGAGCGTTAGGAGGGAAGCCACTACTACCAACTTTAAAGTCTATAGTTTGACCCGGCTGGGGTTCGAAACCACGACCTCCCGATCCGCAAGCCGACGCTCTACCACCTGAGCTATTGCGGCTGGTACCCATAACTTTATATGGGCCCAGCAAGAGAATACATCTGTAGTTCTTCATTTGAACGTGTTTTTTTTTTAATTTGGATTAAAAAATGCAATTGCTTCATTCCAGCTTAAAGTAAAGCAAACTTTAGAAAGAAATCTTGTTCACTGGGGGCAACAGATACAAGTGGAAGTTAAAAGGTAGATTTGGATTAGCTCATTAATTTATATTGAATTTCCGTGTGAGGTTATAATCGAAGAATTTTCTGAAGGTGATATTTTAGAGTACAAATATTTGAAGGCACTTGAAAATTCATTAAACGTATATATCATAAGTGACTTTGGTCACATTAACATGTAATGTGTGACTCTTAAAAATATGCTGTCTGTAATAATAATTTGTATTAAATATACTGGATTTATTCTTCTCAAATGCATACTCTACAAAGTAAAATATGAGCGGTTAATTACTCAAAGGCTAACCTAAATATACTTAGAAAATTAGTTCAAGCCGTACTGACACACGTGAATAGAAGATCACTAGCTACTTATCTGACATTTGCTTCACAAAATTAAAGATTGCATTTAAGGTGAAAATGTTCCTTGTTAAAAAAAAAGATAACCTAGTATTCCATATTGTATTCAACAACTGAGATTATTAACTGAAATCAGGATGGTATCGCCCAGTTTGTGTCACATCAAAAAGATTACTCAGTCTATAAAGTATATAAAATGAACTTGAAAATGATGGGAATTAATAAAACTTATAAAATGTTTAGCAGTTCCAACATTATTAAACTTAATTATAAAGTCAAGAAAAGTATGTACCTCATTCACTAAGAAAGTTGGAGGAATAATAATTAATTCACTTAACAAAAACAATTTTAAGCGATTAGCCCTTATCCATTTCAATAAATTAATATTACTAAGTTTATAAGGATATGAAGGTGTAGCATAAAATCACTAACAGAATAATTACTAGAAACGTTCATCTACCCGGAGAAAGGTCTGTAGATAAATGCTTGAGATCCTATGTAAAAGTATGAAAAGGGAAGAAAAAATACAACAAATTTAATTATGAACGAAATTTTATTTAGTATTTCCGCTTTAGTGTTAAAGTGCACAGTGTAAGCTCGCAGTTAAGGATTTTGAATATTCATGAGAACTAATTTGCATAATTAGTTAAGTTTAAATCTAAGCTTAATGATTGCTTTCACCAAAGGACCAGTCTAAAACTGGTTTTCCATGTTATGAATAGTTATAAGCAGGCTTTTAACATATTCGTGTGTTGAGGAAAATTCAGACAAAATAAAAAAATGGACCAATCCATGCAAAGCTTAAACACGTATCAGACCAATAGTGGTGCCTTGTAAACTTTTTAAACAGTATACCTTGTTAAATATGGCTTTAAAATCAAATAAATTATAGACTTATCAAAATTGACATTATCTTTAGATTCTCAATAATATGTATGAATAATCATGTTGGCTAATTTGCATAATCAATATTTTCAAACCTAAGTATAGTGATAGCCTCCACTTAAGTAACGATATAAATATTATTATTTAATGTTATGGTTAGTTACAAGCAGACTTCTAGACAAGTAATGCATTAAGATTGAATAAGCAAACTATGGATGAAAAAATCATAAAAAATCAGAAAATGAACCAAATCATATAAAACTAGACAAACATGTGTTAGACAAGTAGTGATATGTATGTAAATTTAGAACCTGTTGAGTTCCTTTATATATTCCTTCAAAATAAAATAGAATATAATCAACTTTTCAAAAATAAAGGCTATTTTTAGATTCTCGTTTAGATATATGAATATCTTTTAAATAAAAATATTCTAATTAACTTTTCAAAAATAAAGTCTATTTTTAGATTCTTATTACATTTTATAAATATTCATAAGTGCTAATTTGCATTATTGACACAGGGCCATAATGGCCATTCAATAACCTTTCACTGAGCACCAGTTTTATACTTCTGTCACCATTGATGGAAAAGTTATAAGCAGTTTTCTAAACATACCCTCCTATCAAAATTTCATGATGGCTGCCATGGAAACCATTCATTTTCATATAGCCCAATTGATTTTATCTTTGAGTACATTGAAATTATGTTTCTTGACACCCTAACGAACATTTTGGTACCCATGAAAAAAAAGTCTGTGGTAGGGGGGGGGGGGGGGGGTGCACGGTAACCAGCTGCCGGACTATTTATTTGATTGATGATAAACATACTTAAACCTTGGCCGTACCGGAAGCGTTGAAACGTCTTAATGAGTCAACCCCAAACGCGCCAAGGACATGTAAACAAGTGACAGAACTTGTTGCAGCCATACCTAATTATACATTCAAAAATGCCCCGCCCCGCTCTATATGTGTCTATATAGGTTTTCCTTAAAAAGATTGTATTGCCCTTATGTTAGGAGACTCAAACGCGTTGCTAAGGTTTTCACTATTTTTATCCAATAGGAAATTGTGATTTTTTTTTTATTTGACGTTCAACACCCTAATTGCCTTACAGCTCAACTCTACTCTTTTCATACATGTTAAGTCATGTGTATACGTTCGACCTTGACCCAAGTCGTACAAGGAGCTTAAGTGCGTCAACGCGATCTGTTTGATATCTAACTGCTGCACACTTTAAATTTATGGCGGGGTTTTAAATATCTCTTGAGTCAATACACAAACATACATGCATTGGATAAAGGTGATAAAACTCACCATACTGTTGAGATCGGTTATAAATGTGCTCACAGACTTGACGCGTGATGTTTAAGATTACTATATTAAGGTACAGATCTAGGAAATTTTGCTTCTTTCCCTATTCTGTTCTATTCTATCTGAACTAACTAACCTTGTCATTTAAGTATATACACATTTCTTACGATGGACGCGGTTCAAGTAAAATATTATGTAGTTTTAATTTAAATGACATGGTTTCGGATCTGTATTAAATATAGATATAAGAGAATCAGAGATACATTTGTAATAGATTACATCTGCATTGACAGTTATATTTGACAGTGAATATATTTATAATTACCGATCTCTACACAGATTTAAATGCTTTAGATCCACTCGCTACAGAAGATTTACCATTCATAAACATTTTTCATTTCTCTTACATCGTATTATATACATGCTGACTATTAAAGTTTGAAGTTTTGATAAAGCAAAATTCTTCGTTTTTGGTTCACGTGACCCGTTTATTATCTATAGGTACGTATGTTGTAAAGATGATGTACACTATTATATGTACAAATCTTAAATAAAAAAAATGTCTGTTCTGTTCTGTTCTGATGTTCGTGAAAATGTGTGTAGTCAGTATTGTTTAATCAAGCGGTGAACGTTGAATTACAACACTGTACGTGCTATTTTGATCTTTACTACATTGATTCTTAAGTTCAGTTAAATTAGAGGCATTTTAAACAGAATTAGTTAATTCCATGAACATTGAATCTAAAGGAATCACTTGACTCTTCCTCGTGTATTTGACGGACAAGCCTTGTCTAATCCAATCAGATAACGGGATTTACCACGTTTTTCGCACTGACCAACCCTTGGTTAGTTTGTTTTATTTTTGAAATGCATTGCAGCGACCATTTATAATCATTATAGCAACATGCAGCATTCTGGTGGAGGAAGACTCCAGACACATGACTGGGTAGAACCACCGGCGCACCGCAAGTCAATTGGAAGACCTTCCCACGTTAAGTCCTTAGCCCCAAACGGGACTCGAACCCACGCGGTGAGAGGCTAAGCAGTCCGAGGAGTTACAGATCGAGACTCTACCTCTACACCACAGGCGCCCCATCCATGGTTAGACAGGATAGACAATTGTTAGAACTTAGCATATTACATACAAATAACTCCCCAAACAAAACGATAAAATCTATCGTAGACATAAATATGTGAAGGTATACACCAAAATGGCATATTTATTTTACCCGGACATTTTTCGTTTTTTAAGTAAGTCATTCCTAGCTGTCACGTATAAACAACTAAAATCAATCGTAAAATACGCCTATCTCAATTACTTGCATAAGTTTCAATACGACTGACGTCATTTTAGCCATTGTTAGTTTATCATAGTTACAGCGAAGGCCCGTCGCTAAGGTAGACGTGGCCATAGCCTGTTTGAGGCAGAGATAATAAGCATAGCATTAATCATTACAACAACAACAAAAATATTAAGATTTATTTCAAGAATTATTTTTGTGTAGGACCGTTGACATGAAGATTTCCTCTTGGTTCTCGCTCTTTTATACTGAATGGGAATCCGTCGGAAGAACTTGCTAAAACTTGATGACCCTAAGTAAACAATGTCGTTAAGCTAAAACTATAAACTGTGTACTGAGCGAGTTTATTGAACATTTTATTTGCAACATTGTTGACATAGCCTTGTTTGGTATATGATACTGACCCCCTATCTTCCTACAACCCACACCACGCCCACCCGATATTCTCTGAGAAGATGACTAGCAATGCTAAAAAAATATTAAAGGCGGCATTCGACAGTCTGGACCAAATACTTTTTCTCAAATAACAAAACAAGTTATTGTTTCTTGATGTCATTGTTCTCACTGTTCATTGATGTCCTAGGTCTGTGTGAACAGTCAAGCATAAATTACCACTCGTCATTGCAAACAGGTATTTCCTATCCGAGCCACGAGGCAGAAACTGTCATAAACCTCGTAGCAACCTACTTTTGTGATCACGTTATATCGTCATCCGGGTAGTCCGCCCTGGAGATTTATGCTTCACTGTTTACACTTTCTTTATCTTTATATCCTCCACAATCTGGAGGCAATGAACAGGGACTAAATAAACATATGAAGTATGGTAATAAAGTTAAATAATGCACATGTATGACAATAAAATGTGAATTAATAATTTAAACAGGAATTTCAGTAGAATACATCAATACAGATATAAAGAAGAACAATATGTAAAAATAAGACAGACACTGTAACGACTGTAACGGTGCATGTATGAACAAGCCGAACATGAAATTAAAACATACAAAAAGTAAATAAACTAGCTGCACACGTGGGCGAATATCGTTTCTTATCGAAACGAAATATAAAACATTATCGCCATGTGTTCTTTACAAACTCTGTAAATAACCTATACAAATGCAAATATATAATATATAAATGCAAATAAAGCCAAGATCGTGTTTTAATATCATATAAGTTATCATGAAGTTATTATATGACATATAAATACACGATCGTCAGAAGGAGCGACACAGCAGTGTGTAATATGAACTTAACACATAAATAAGATGGAGAAGCACAATGGGTACATATTGAGATTTATTTTATTATATCGACTATAAAGGAGAACATACAACAAGTGTGTAAAGAGTTCAGTGCCGACAGTAAACAAGCCATGTACGATGTACATGTACATGACTGAACGCCAACTGAATAAACACAAAGTATCTGTTCTTGATAAGATTTACAACTAAAGGTTATACAACGAGTGCAGTGGCGGGGATATATACCCGAGCGGAGCTGAAGAATGTAAGCCTTATTTTTAGAACAAAATGTGTACATTATTATCCTAGTTTGTTTTTCGAAGGTGTAGCAATCAACGCCCATGTGTAGATAATGATCTACTTCACTGATACGACTCGAACCATTTTTAACGACTTTGGTATGTCGCGGCCCGGAATCGAACCCGGTGCCTCCCGTACCTGGAGCCGACGCTCTACTGATTGCGCTACCAGGTCCG
This sequence comes from Sinonovacula constricta, assembly GCA_007844125.1. Taxonomy (NCBI): domain Eukaryota; kingdom Metazoa; phylum Mollusca; class Bivalvia; order Cardiida; family Solecurtidae; genus Sinonovacula; species Sinonovacula constricta. The sequence goes on from CM017564.1 coordinate 47,537,949, forward strand.
GTTGACAATGTTGCTAGAATTGGGCGATGACTTGATACGTTTATACAGTAATTATCGACAATTGGTGCACCGCTCAACCATCTATCTATCACTGTCTATCGATAACTCTGTTGGTATGATCATGTGGTCCTGATAATGAGTGGTATTTACCGTGGTATGATACGAAGCTCGACGTGGCACTCGTGCATAATGACAATGTATTGACAGCTAGTAACTTGGTTTGTTTGTAAAAGTGAATTAAATGGATAACTTCTTTTATCGTTAGGTTTAATGAAAACCCAAGACTGTAAATGTGCTTTGAAGTCCCCTATCAGAAGAATGCGCCTCTTATTAGAATAATTACTTATCACATCTTGCAGATTGTCTTAATGTTCTTTGTATTTATGTAAAGGGTAGTTAGAGCATGGACTATACACTTGTTGTATGTAAATAAACACATTCTGGGACACACCGGACCTGGTAGCGCAATCGGTAAAGCGTCGACTCCAAGTACGGGAGACCCCGGGTCCGATTCCAGGCCGCGACATACCAAAGTCGTAAAAAGTGGTAGTGGTATAGCTCCCTCGCTAACGCTCAAGCAATTATAAGGGTAGTTTCACGACAGGATGATATGACTGGATGCGGTATCATGCCAGGCATTCACGGCATCCTATACACAGTGAATTCAGCACTATATATTCTTCAAGTGGCTCCGTCTCCAGATAACTGAAATGCTGTTGGTGGGACGATAAACCCAATAAACAAACAATCTGGGACAATTGCATCTGTATGCTTATGATGTTATCATAACCAATGTCTAAATACGATATTTTATCGTTCAGATCCCATTTCCACATTAGAGCTACCCCACCTCTACTGTACCACTGTTTTCGGTACCCCTTACCTATCTTCCCCATATTGTTGTACGACGGATGGACACTGTCCAGAAACCCAATATATTATGAGCACTGAGCCAATGCTCAAAAATATGACACTGGTTCTGATTTGTGATCTTCTGGATACGACAGTGTTGTATTTTTCTTTCTCGGGGCTACATGTCAGGCGCTTACATCTGTTGTTTACCTCACAACGATAGCCAGTACGCAAGGATGCCTCGTTTGATATGACTGGCTCACCATACATATGTTGACTGGGTCGCGCTATCATACATATGTTGACTGGCAGCACTTTCATGCATATGTTGACTGGCCGCACTATCATGCAAATGTTGACTGGGACTCACTTTCAGGCATATGTTGGCTGGCCGCACTATCATGCAAATGTTGACTGGCCGCACTTTCAGGCATATGTTGACTGGCCGCACTTTCAGGCATATGTTGACTGGCCGCATTGTCATGCATATGTTGACTGGCCACACTATCATGCACATGTTGATTGGCCGCACTATCATGCACATGTTGACTGGCCACACTATCATGCATATGTTGACTGGCCGCACTATCATGCACATGTTGATTGGCCGCACTATCATGCACATGTTGACTGGCCACACTATCATGCATATGTTGACTGGCCGCACTATCATGCACATGTTGACTGGCCGCACTATCATGCATATGTTGACTGGCCGCACTATCATGCATATGTTGACTGGCCGCACTATCATACATATGTTGACTGGCCGCACTATCATGCATATGTTGACTGGCCGCACTATCATGCATATGTTGACTGGCCGCACTATCATGCATATGTTGACTGGCCGCACTATCATGCATATGTTGACTGGCCGCACTATCATGCATTCGTTGACTGGCCGCACTGTCATGCATATGTTGGCTGGCCGCACTTTCAAACTTATGTTGACTGGCCGCACTTTCAAACATATGTTGACTGGCCGCACTTTCAAACATATGTTGACTGGCTGCACTTTCAAACATATGTTGACTGGCCGCACTATTATGCATATGTTGACTGGCTGCACTTTCAAACATATGTTGACTGGCTGCACTTTCAAACATATGTTGACTGGCTGCACTTTCAAACATATGTTGACTGGCCGCACTTTCAAACATATTTTGACTGGCTGCACTTTTAACTATATGTTGACTGGCTGCACTTTCAAACATATGTTGACTGGCCGCACTTTCAAACATATGTTGACTGGCCGCACTTTCAAACATATGTTGACTGGCTGCACTTTCGGCTGCACTTTCAAACATATGTTGACTGGCCGCACTATTATGCATATGTTGACTGGCCGCACTGTCATGCATATGTTGGCTGGCCGCACTTTCAAACTTATGTTGACTGGCCGCACTTTCAAACATATGTTGACTGGCTGCACTTTCAAACATATGTTGACTGGCTGCACTTTCAAACATATGTTGACTGGCTGCACTTTCAAACATATGTTGACTGGCTGCACTTTCAAACATATGTTGACTGGCCGCACTATCATGCATATGTTGACTGGCTGCACTTTCAAACATATGTTGACTGGCCGCACTTTCAAACATATGTTGACTGGCTGCACTTTCAAACATATGTTGACTGGCCGCACTATTATGCATATGTTGACTGGCTGCACTTTCAAACATATGTTGACTGGCCGCACTTTCCAACATATGTTGACTGGCTGCACTTTCAAACATATGTTGACTGGCCGCACTTTCAAACATATGTTGACTGGCCGCACTTTCAAATATATGTTGACTGGCTGCACTTTCAAACATATGTTGACTGGCCGCACTATTATGCATATGTTGACTGGCTGCACTTTCAAACATATGTTGACTGGCTGCACTTTCAAACATATGTTGACTGGCTGCACTTTCAAACATATGTTGACTGGCCGCACTATCATGCATATGTTGACTGGCTGCACTTTCAAACATATGTTGACTGGCCGCACTTTCAAACATATGTTGACTGGCTGCACTTTCATGCATATGTTGACTGGCCGCACTTTCAAACATATGTTGACTGGCTGCACTTTCAAACATATGTTGACTGGCCGCACTTTCAAACATATGTTGACTGGCTGCACTTTCAAACATATGTTGACTGGCCGCACTATCATGCATATGTTGACTGGCTGCACTTTCAAACATATGTTGACTGGCTGCACTTTCAAACATATGTTGACTGGCCGCACTATCATGCATATGTTGACTGGCTGCACTTTCAAACATATGTTGACTGGCCGCACTTTCAAACATATGTTGACTGGCTGCACTTTCATGCATATGTTGACTGGCCGCACTTTCAAACATATGTTGACTGGCTGCACTTTCAAACATATGTTGACTGGCCGCACTATTATGCATATGTTGACTGGCTGCACTTTCAAACATATGTTGACTGGCCGCACTTTCAAACATATGTTGACTGGCTGCACTTTCAAACATATGTTGACTGGCCGCACTTTCAAACATATGTTGACTGGCTGCACTTTCAAACATATGTTGACTGGCTGCACTTTCAAACATATGTTGACTGGCTGCACTTTCAAATATATGTTGACTGGCCGCACTATCATGCATATGTTGACTGACCGCACTGTCATGCATATGTTGGCTGGCCACACTATCATGCATATGTTGACTGGCCGCACTGTCATGAATATGTTGACTGGCCGCACTGTCATGCATATGTTGGCTGGCCACACTATCATGCATATGTTGACTGGCCGCACTGTCATGAATATGTTGACTGGCCGCACTTTCATGCATATGTTGACTGGCCGCACTATCATGCATATGTTGACTGGCCGCACTATCATGCATATGTTGACTGGCCGCACTATCATGCATATGTTGACTGGCCGCACTATCATGCATATGTTGACTGGCCGCACTATCATGCATATGTTGACTGGCCACACTATCATGCATATGTTGACTGGCCGCACTATCATGTATATGTTGACTGGCCGCACTATCATGTATATGTTGACTGGCCGCACTATCATGCATATGTTGACTGGCCACACTATCATGCATATGTTGACTGGCCACACTATCATGCACATGTTGACTGGCCACACTATCATGCATATGTTGACTGGCCGCACTATCATGCATATGTTGACTGGGACTCACTATCATGCATATGTTGACTGGCCGCACTATCATGCATATGTTGACTGGCCGCACTATCATGTATATGTTGACTGGCCGCACTATCATGTATATGTTGACTGGCCGCACTATCATGCATATGTTGACTGGCCACACTATCATGCATATGTTGACTGGCCACACTATCATGCACATGTTGACTGGCCACACTATCATGCATATGTTGACTGGCCGCACTATCATGCACATGTTGACTGGCCACACTATCATGCATATGTTGATTGGCCACACTATCATGCATATGTTGACTGGCCGCACTATCATGCATATGTTGACTGGCCGCACTATCATGCATATGTTGACTGGCCGCACTATCATGCATATGTTGACTGGCCGCACTATCATGCATATGTTGACTGGCCGCACTATCATGCATATGTTGACTGGCCACACTATCATGCATATGTTGACTGGCCACACTATCATGCATATGTTGACTGGCCACACTATCATGCATATGTTGACTGGCCGCACTATCATGTATATGTTGACTGGCCGCACTATCATGTATATGTTGACTGGCCGCACTATCATGCATATGTTGACTGGCCACACTATCATGCATATGTTGACTGGCCGCACTATCATGCATATGTTGACTGGCCACACTATCATGCATATGTTGACTGGCCGCACTATCATGCATATGTTGACTGGCCGCACTATCATGCATATGTTGACTGGCCGCACTTTCAAACATATGTTGACTGGCCGCACTATCATGCATATGTTGACTGGCCGCACTATCATGCATATGTTGACTGGCCGCACTTTCAAACATATGTTGACTGGCCGCACTATCATGCATATGTTGACTGGCCGCACTATCATGCATATGTTGACTGTCCGCACTTTCAAACATATGTTGACTGGCCGCACTATCATGCATATGTTGACTGGCCACACTATCATGCATATGTTGACTTGCCGCACTTTCAAACATATCTTGAATGGCTGCACTTTCAAACATATGTTGACTGGCCGCACTTTCAAACATATGTTGACTGGCCGCACTTTCAAACATATTTTGACTGGCTGCACTTTCAAACATATGTTGACTGGCCGCACTTTCAAACATATTTTGACTGGCTGCACTTTTAAATATATGTTGACTGGCTGCACTTTCATGCATATCTTGAATGGCTGCACTTTCAAACATATGTTGACTGGCCGCACTTTCAAACATATGTTGACTGGCTGCACTTTCAAACATATGTTGACTGGCCGCACTTTCAAACATATGTTGACTGGCTGCACTTTCAAACATATGTTGACTGGCCGCACTTTCAAACATATGTTGACTGGCTGCACTTTCAAACATATGTTGACTGGCCGCACTTTCAAACATATGTTGACTGGCTGCACTTTCAAACATATGTTGACTGGCTGCACTTTCAAACATATGTTGACTGGCCGTACTATCATGCATATATCGATTGGCCAACATACAATAAGCGTTGTAGTCATGCATGGACACAAAATGGTATTATTCTCTGACAATAACATGGGACAATATGGAAGCATCAATATCACCGTCGTGGGTTCTTTCAATATTTATTGTTTTTACCTGTATTCAGTTATATTTCATATTATTTTAACCTGATAGATTTTTATATTTCTACACACCTATTGGAATTTAAACCAGATAATACCCTATTTACGTTAAACTTCATCGTATTCGGCGCCGTATGACCTGTTAAGTGTCGGTGTGCCGTAAAACCCGAAATACAAATACATCAAAAGTTCTCGGTGAAATTCAAGAAAAATATTCGCCTCCAATATTACTTAATACAAATGTAAGTCATTTTTACCATATTAATGAAATTTTTGTTCCCAATACTATTAAACACAAAAGTGAGTCCTCCGTATTATTTTAATAAAATGTTAGTCCCCAATACTAACCAATATAAATATAAGTCCCCCATACCATTTTATCAAATGTAAGTTCCTCGTGCCAATTTAAAAAAAAAATGTTTGTTTAGTTTTACAGATAATTCAATCAAAATCTTGGTACCTATAAACTTTTGAAAATGTTAGGCTCACATACAATTGCAAAAAGTGTTAGTCCCCAGTACTAACCAATATAAATATAAGTCTCCCATACCATTTAATCAAATGTAAGTACCTCGTGCCAATTTAAAAAAAAAATGATTGTTTGGTTTTACAGATAATTCAATCAAAAATCCTGGTCCCCTATAAACTTTTGAAAATGTTAAGCTCAAATACAATTGCATAAAGTGTTAGTCTCACCTTTTATTCGATTAAAATAAGTTCCATATATAACTCACTAACGTTGTCCCACAAACTCGAAAACTATGAAACAATGTAAGCACATAATTTTAAAAAAAATTCTTTCCACATTAATTTTGACGTCCAGCTACAAGGTTTACCGCTGAAACAATTAGATATTCAGACAATTTTAATAAGTAAGTTTATACATTGTTGCAAATGTCTTTGTTTTGCATACGTTTAATTTGCAGAATGAAAACAATTGGTCGCATTACTGATTAAGCACGCGCTATCTTATTGAAGAAATACAACACGTTGGTTCTGGGTTTTAACAAAAGGCATGCATTCATTAACGTATGGATTTCGTTCTGCTTCATGCATAATACACTAAGTTACTGTTTCTGTATGCTTACAAGCTATCTTTTAATGGAGATTCCTAATTTGTTATTCTAAAAATATATTTACTATCCGAGCCCAGGTACGGAAGGCCCCGGGTTCGATCCCGGGCCGCGACATACCAAAATAGTTAAAATTGTAGTGGTATAGCCCCTTGCTAACGCTCAAGCAAATATAAGGGTAGTTCCACGACTGGTTGGCCCGGTGTCAGGATAATGTGACTGGGTGTGGTATCATGCCAGGTGTTCACGGCATGCTATACACAGTGAAGGCAGCACAATATCTGCTTTAAGTGGACACCGTCTCCAGATAACTGAACTACTGTTGGTGGCACGATAAACCCATAAATAAACAAACAAACATATATGTAGCATCTATTCGAATAGTCTAGTATCTGTCTCTACCAGACAGGACCTTTAGACCTGCAGTATCTGTCTCTACCAGACAGGACCTTTAGACCTGCAGTATCTGTCTCTACCAGACAGGACCTTTAGACCTGCAGTATCTGTCTCTACCAGACAGGACCTTTAGACCTGCAGTATCTCTCTCTACCAGCCAGGACCTTTAGACCTGCAGTATCTCTCTCTACCAGCCAGGACCTTTAGACCTGCAGTTTCTCTCTCTACCAGCCAGGACCTTTAAACCTGCAGTATCTGTCTCTACCAGACAGGACCTTTAGACCTGCAGTATCTCTCTCTACCAGACAGGACATTTAGACCTGCAGTATCTCTCTCTACCAGACAGGACCTTTAGACCTGCTATATCTCTCTCTACCAGCCAGGACCTTTAGACCTGCAGTATCTCTCTCTACCAGACAGGACCTTTAGACCTGCAGTATCTCTCTCTACCAGACAGGACCTTTAGACCTGCTGTATCTCTCTCTACCAGCCAGGACCTTTAGACCTGCTGTATCTCTCTCTACCAGCCAGGACCTTTAGACCTGCAGTATCTCTCTCTACCAGACAGGACCTTTAGACCTGCAGTATCTCTCTCTACCAGACAGGACCTTTAGACCTGCAGTATCTCTCTCTACCAGACAGGACCTTTAGACCTGCAGTATCTCTCTCTACCAGCCAGGACCTTTAAACCTGCAGTATCTGTCTGTACCAGACAGGACCTTTAGACCTGCTGTATCTCTCTCTACCAGCCAGGACCTTTAGACCTGCAGTAACTCTCTCTACCAGACAGGACCTTTAGACCTGCAGCATCTCTCTCTACCAGACAGGACCTTTAGACCTGCAGTATCTGTCTGTACCAGACAGGACCTTTAGACCTGCAGTATCTGTCTCTACCAGCCAGGACCTTTAGACCTGCAGTATCTGTCTCTACCAGACAGGACCTTTAGACCTGCAGTATCTGTCTCTACCAGACAGGACCTTTAGACCTGCAGTATCTCTCTCTACCAGACAGGACCTTTAGACCTGCAGTATCTCTCTCTACCAGCCAGGACCTTTAGACCTGCAGTATCTGTCTCTACCAGCCAGGACCTTTAGACCTGCAGTAACTCTCTCTACCAGACAGGACCTTTAGACCTGCAGTATCTGTCTGTACCAGACAGGACCTTTAGACCTGCAGTATCTCTCTCTACAAGACAGGACCTTTAAACCTGCAGCATCTCTCTCTACCAGACAGGACCTTAAGACCTGCAGCATCTCTCTCTACCAGACAGGATCTTTAGACCTGCAGTATCTCTCTCTACCAGACAGGACCTTTAGACCTGCAGCATCTCTCTCTACCAGACAGGACCTTTAGACCTGCAGTATCTGTCTGTACCAGACAGGACCTTTAGACCTGCAGTATCTCTCTCTACCAGACAGGACCTTTAGACCTGCAGTATCTCTCTCTACCAGAAAGGACCTTTAGACCTGCAGTATCTCTCTCTACCAGACAGGACCTTTAGACATGCAGTATCTCTCTCTACCAGACAGGACCTTTAGACCTGCAGTATCTGTCTTTACCAGACAGGACCTTTAGACCTGCAGTATTTCTCTCTACCAGACAGGACCTTTAGACCTGCAGCATCTCTCTCTTCCAGACAGGATCTTTAGACCTGCAGTATCTGTCTCTACCAGACAGGACCTTTAGACCTGCAGTATCTCTCTGTATCAGACAGGACCTTTAGACCTGCAGTATCTCTCTCTACCAGACAGGACCTTTAGACCTGCAGTATCTGTCTGTACCAGACAGGACCTTTAGACCTGCAGTATCTGTCTGTACCAGACAGGACCTTTAGACCTGCAGTATCTCTCTCTACCAGAAAGGACCTTTAGACCTGCAGTATCTCTCTCTACCAGCCAGGACCTTTAGACCTGCAGTATCTCTCTCTACCAGAAAGGACCTTTAGACCTGCAGTATCTGTCTGTACCAGAAAGGACCTTTAGACCTGCAGTATCTGTCTCTACCAGAAAGGACCTTTAGACCTGCAGTATCTCTCTCTACCAGAAAGGACCTTTAGACCTGCAGTATCTGTCTCTACCAGACAGGACATTTAGACCTGCAGTATCTCTCTCTACCAGACAGGACCTTTAAACCTGCAGTATCTCTCTCTACCAGAAAGGACCTTTAGACCTGCAGTATCTCTCTCTACCAGAAAGGACCTTTAGACCTGCAGTATCTGTCTCTACCAGACAGGACCTTTAGACCTGCAGTATCTCTCTTTACCAGAAAGGACCTTTAGACTTGCAGTATCTCTCTCTACCAGAAAGGACCTTTAGACCTGCAGTATCTGTCTCTACCAGACAGGACCTTTAGACCTGCAGTATCTCTCTCTACCAGACAGGACCTTTAGACCTGCAGTATCTTTCTCTACCAGACAGGACCTTTAGACCTGCAGTATCTGTCTGTACCAGACAGGACCTTTAGACCTGCAGTATCTCTCTCTACCAGACAGGACCTTTAGACCTGCAGTATCTCTCTCTTCCAGACAGGACCTTTAGACCTGCAGCATCTCTCTCTACCAGACAGGACCTTTAGACCTGCAGTATCTCTCTCTTCCAGAAATGACCTTTAGACCTGCAGTATCTCTCTCTTCCAGAAAGGACCTTTAGACCTGCAGTATCTCTCTCTACCAGCCAGGACCTTTAGACCTGCAGTATCTCTCTCTACCAGAAAGGACCTTTAGACCTGCAGTATCTGTCTGTACCAGAAAGGACCTTTAGACCTGCAGTATCTGTCTCTACCAGAAAGGACCTTTAGACCTGCAGTATCTCTCTCTACCAGAAATGACCTTTAGACCTGCAGTATCTGTCTCTACCAGACAGGACCTTTAGACCTGCAGTATCTCTCTCTACCAGACAGGACCTTTAAACCTGCAGTATCTCTCTCTACCAGAAAGGACCTTTAGACCTGCAGTATCTCTCTCTACCAGAAAGGACCTTTAGACCTGCAGTATCTGTCTGTACCAGACAGGACCTTTAGACCTGCAGTATCTCTCTCTACCAGACAGGACCTTTAGACCTGCAGTATCTCTCTCTACCAGACAGGACCTTTAGACCTGCAGTATCTCTCTCTACCAGACAGGACCTTTAGACCTGCAGTATCTGTCTCTACCAGACAGGACCTTTAAACCTGCAGTATCTCTCTCTACCAGAAAGGACCTTTAGACCTGCAGTATCTCTCTCTACCAGAAAGGACCTTTTGACCTGCAGTATCTGTCTGTACCAGACAGGACCTTTAGACCTGCATTGTCTCTCTCTACCAGACAGGACCTTTAGACCTGCAGTATCTCTCTCTGCCAGACAGGACCTTTAGACCTGCAGTATCTGTCTCTACAAGACAGGACCTTTAGACCTGCAGTATCTGTCTCTACCAGACAGGACCTTTAGACCTGCAGTATCTCTCTCTACCAGACAGGACCTTTAGACCTGCAGTATCTCTCTCTTCCAGACAGGACCTTTAGACCTGCAGCATCTCTCTCTTCCAGACAGGACCTTTAGACCTGCAGTATCTGTCTGTACCAGACAGGACCTTTAGACCTGCAGTATCTGTCTCTACCAGACAGGACATTTAGACCTGCAGTATCTCTCTCTTCCAGACAGGACCTTTAGACCTGCAGCATCTCTCTCTTCCAGACAGGACCTTTAGACCTGCAGTATCTCTCTCTACCAGACAGGACCTTTAGACCTGCAGCATCTCTCTCTTCCAGACAGGACCTTTAGACCTGCAGTATCTGTCTGTACCAGACAGGACCTTTAGACCTGCAGTATCTGTCTCTACCAGACAGGACCTTTAGACCTGCAGTATCTCTCTCTACCAGACAGGACCTTTAGACCTGCAGTATCTGTCTGTACCAGACAGGACCTTTAGACCTGCAGTATCTGTCTCTACCAGACAGGACCTTTAGACCTGCAGTATCTGTCTGTACCAGCCAGGACCTTTAGACCTGCAGTATCTGTCTCTACCAGAAAGGACATTTAGACCTGCAGTATCTCTCTCTACCAGCCAGGATCTTTAGACCTGCAGTTTCTCTCTCTACCAGACAGGACCTTTAGACCTGCAGTATCTGTCTCTACCAGACAGGACCTTTAGACCTGCAGTATCACTCTCTACCAGACAGGACCTTTAGACCTGCAGTATCTCTCTCTACCAGACAGGACCTTTAGACCTGCAATATCTCTCTCTACCAGACAGGACCTTTAGACCTGCAGTATCTGTCTCTACCAGACAGGACCTTTAGACCTGCAGTATCTCTCTCTCTACCAGACAGGACCTTAAGACCTGCAGTATCTCTCTCTACCAGACAGGACCTTTAGACCTGCAGTATCTCTCTCTCTACCAGACAGGACCTTAAGACCTGCAGTATCTCTCTCTACCAGACAGGACCTTTAGACCTGCAGTATCTCTCTCTCTACCAGACAGGACCTTAAGACCTGCAGTATCTCTCTCTACCAGACAGGACCTTTAGACCTGCAGTATCTGTCTCTACCAGACAGGACCTTTAGACCTGCAGTATCTCTCTCTCTACCAGACAGGACCTTAAGACCTGCAGTATCTCTCTCTACCAGACAGGACCTTTAGACCTGCAGTATCTCTCTCTCTACCAGACAGGACCTTAAGACCTGCAGTATCTGTCTCTACCAGACAGGACCTTTAGACCTGCAGTATCTCTCTCTCTACCAGACAGGACCCTAAGACCTGCAGTATCTCTCTCTACCAAACAGGACCTTTAGACCTGCAGTATCTGTCTCTACCAGCCAGGACCTTTAGACCTGCAGTATCTGTCTCTACCAGCCAGGACCTTTAGACCTGCAGTATCTGTCTCTACCAGACAGGACCTTTAGACCTGCAGTATCTGTCTCTACCAGACAGGACCTTTAGACCTGCAGTATCTGTCTCTACCAGCCAGGACCTTTAGACCTGCAGTATCTGTCTCTACCAGACAGGACCTTTAGACCTGCAGTATCTGTCTCTACCAGACAGGACCTTTAGACCTGCAGTATCTGTCTCTACCAGACAGGACCTTTAGACCTGCAGTATCTGTCTCTACCAGCCAGGACCTTTAGACCTGCAGTATCTCTCTCTACCAGCCAGGACCTTTAGACCTGCAGTATCTCTCTCTACCAGCCAGGACCTTTAGACCTGCAGTATCTCTCTCTACCAGCTAGGACCTTTAAACCTGCAGTATCTCTCTCTACCAGACAGGACCTTTAGACCTGCAGTATCTCTCTCTACCAGACAGGACCTTTAGACCTGCAGTATCTCTCTCTACCAGACAGGACCTTTAGACCTGCTGTATCTCTCTCTACCAGACAGGACCTTTAGACCTGCAGTATCTCTCTCTACCAGACAGGACCTTTAGACCTGCAGTATCTCTCTCTACCAGACAGGACCTTTAGACCTGCTGTATCTCTCTCTACCAGCCAGGACCTTTAGACCTGCTGTATCTCTCTCTACCAGCCAGGACCTTTAGACCTGCAGTATCTCTCTCTACCAGACAGGACCTTTAGACCTGCAGTATCTCTCTCTACCAGACAGGACCTTTAGACCTGCTGTATCTCTCTCTACCAGACAGGACCTTTAGACCTGCAGTATCTCTCTCTACCAGCCAGGACCTTTAGACCTGCAGTATCTGTCTCTACCAGACAGGACCTTTAGACCTGCTGTATCTCTCTCTACCAGCCAGGACCTTTAGACCTGCAGTAACTCTCTCTACCAGACAGGACCTTTAGACCTGCAGCATCTCTCTCTACCAGACAGGACCTTTAGACCTGCAGTATCTGTCTGTACCAGACAGGACCTTTAGACCTGCAGTATCTGTCTCTACCAGACAGGACCTTTAGACCTGCAGTATCTGTCTCTACCAGACAGGACCTTTAGACCTGCAGCATCTCTCTCTACCAGACAGGACCTTTAGACCTGCAGTATCTGTCTCTACCAGACAGGACCTTTAGACCTGCAGTATCTCTCTCTACCAGACAGGACCTTTAGACCTGCAGTATCTCTCTCTACCAGACAGGACCTTTAGACCTGCAGTATCTCTCTCTACCAGCCAGGACCTTTAGACCTGCAGTATCTCTCTCTACCAGACAGGACCTTTAGACCTGCAGTATCTCTCTCTACCAGACAGGACCTTTAGACTATCACGAACATCCTATTGTGCCTCACACTATGACTGAGTTTCCTGATTTTCTCGTTCGCCGACGGTCGTTATGACAAAATGTACGTATAAACAAGTAGCAAACCGTTCGTAGTGAATTGGTTAAGATATTCGACGATCAGAGGGTCCCAGGTTCGAACCCTAGAGATTTTAGTCCTTGGGCAAGACTATTTATTGCCCGGTAGTTACTGAATGATGGGCATAATAAGATGGATTAAAGGTGGTCTCCGACAGGTTTCCTATATCTAATACATGTTACAAAATCTTACCCCATGCACACATTAAGGAATGTGTGCATAAGTCATGCATAAACGTATACTTTAGGAGCAGAGCTTGTTTACAACATTAATTGTTCAATCAATATTTGGTTTTGTTTACCCTCGCCCTAACTATTGTTATAGGGCGAGCATTAATGTATGGGAGTTTAAAATAAAATATCACAGTATTATATTAATGGCGTGAGGGTTGCCTAATGTCTGGTAGATTAAAAATTAATTGTTCGACAGTACATATCGTTTAATATAGCGCTCAGAATATCTTAATTATCACACCTATAAATTTGCACTATATGAATTTATAACTAAAAATAGATATCGACGTCAGGCCGGATTACCTGGATGATACTTAGATTTGGTCTCAAAAGTATGTAGTCACGTGGTTTTCTTTGTTTAGAATATTGCCTGGTTGGCCAACAAATTATTATAAATCATAAACTTACAATTTACAGCGTTAGAAAGAAGTTTTATAGCCCATATGAACGCACCCAATAAATATAGAATGGAACAGCCTTCGTTGATTTGTACCTGCGGTTAGGTAGGTATGTTCTAACGCAATATGTATAAAATTTATCAACCTGTTGTAAACCTGTGTTTGTGTTATTGTGCAATTAATACTTTCGAAAAAATTCTTGGTGATATATTTTTGTTGGCCTATACAATATCAGTACAATCTACATTTGTTGTGAATGTCATCATAATCATCATCATCATCATCATCATCATCATCATCATCATCATCATCATCATCATCATCATCATCATCATCATCGTCGTCGTCGTCATCATCACCATTATCAAGATCTTTGTTTTTATCTTTATATTCATCATCATTATCATTATCATCATCATCATCATCATCAGCAGCAGCAGCAGCAGCAGCAGCAGCAGGAAGGGTACTAATTTTCACAATGCTTTTGTTCATTGCCTGATTGTTATTTATGTTATTATGTATATTGCACTCAACATCGAAAATGATATACACCCAATAATAATAATATTATTATAATAGAGTTCTTTAACTTGTCTTTTCTTCCTTTATATATGCAAACAACTGTTCCAAAAGCAAACCACGTGACATAGTTAACTTTGTATCCCATATGCCCAAGTTCTGCATTGATGTGGCGTTTTTCTGCTTTTCGAAATTCCGTTTGTATTGTCTTAAATGTGGTGTCTGACAGTTTGCGTATATCAAATTCATGTAACAACGCCTTTCCATTGCTTTGGGGAGTTAGGACATAATTTCTGCATAAACTCATAATTCAGTATAAGTAAAGACGGTTTTTAACACGGCCTACATTGTTCACAGTGCAAATCGCGATTAAAACATTCTATAAGTTCAATCAATCCAAATATATGAATATACACGATAGTGATCTCTGCTAAAAATAGATATGGACGTCAGAAGGGATAACCCGGGTGACGATTGAACGTACTCTCAAAAGTGAATTGTCACGTAGTTGTTCTAGTTAAAAATAGCTATCCCTGCAGCGTGGCTCAGATAGGAAATACCTGTTTTACAGTGAGGAATGGGAATTTATGTTTCATTGTTCACACTGATCCAGGACATCAATTAGCAGCATTTTGCAAGATCTTTTCGGCAACAATAACTTATTTGGTTATTTAAGAGAAAATACTTTGGTCCCAACCGTCGTATACCACCCGACAGTTTGGACCACCCAACCGTCGTATACCACCCGACAGTTTGGACCACCCAACCGTCGTATACCACCCGACAGTTTGGACCACCCAACCGTCGTATACCACCCGACAGTTTGGACCACCCAACCGTCGTATACCACCCGACAGTTTGGACCAAAGAATTATTTCTCAAATAACCACAGAAGTCATTGTTACACTGGTTAATGCAAGCAGGTATTTCCTATCCGAGCCACGCTGCACAGTAAGCTATTTTTAAACTAAGAAAACCACGTGATCGCTTATTATTAAGATCACGTAACTTACTCGCCTGTGTAAAAAGCTCTGACGTCATGTCTATTTTTAGCTGAAATCCACATCATGCTTATTTATAGATTTGGAAAGAATGGACAATAAAGGTTACTGGATAGTGACAAATTTGTTAGTTGCAATCACTCTGAAAAATTTAGTATAGTTTATATATGAGCTGTAGATTATAAAAAAAAAAAAAAAAAAAAAAAAAAAATTCAGTGTGTTACCATTGAAATAATCATTTTATTGCCTCATGTGTATGGTTGATGTAAACAAGCAATGTTGCCATTTTTAGACATTAACTTTATTATATCATATCAACTATATTTTTGTTAAAAAAGGTAAACAAGCCTATATGGCAGTTTCTAACATTAAGCACAAAGCTTTCATTTAAAACCAAACAAGGCTATCACTGAAGTGACAATTACCAAAATATCTCATAATAAATAAAAATAAAATAATTAATTAAACTTAAAAAATATAGAAAAACTATCAGAAAATACTTAATTAAGATGCAGAGTTCTTTAAACTTCACATATAGATAGAACTTTTTATTCTGGTTAAAGTAAATACAAAAAATGTATGTGTTACCATGCAAACTGAAGAGCTATGGCTTGTCAAATATTAAAAAAAATAATATTTTTTATTAAAAATATGCATAAAGTATCACCTATTTTTTATTTGAGATGCAGTAGTCTTTAAACTTTACACATAGATAGAAATCATTTTGTTGTACATATAAAAAACAAAAAAGATAGATTTTAACTTGTAAAATTTAAGAATTCGAGCTTATAATATGTAAAAAATACAATTAAAAAAATGTAAAATTAACTCATATTTTTCTTTTAATGCACCGGTCTGAACACTTAACATATAGGTAGAACACATTTTGCTGAATAAATCAACAACGAAAAGGGTAGATTTTTTGGTAAAAATCAGAATGAAATCTGGTCAAATATAAAATATATATATATATATATACATATATATATTTTGCAACAAACTAAACACACAAACTGGCATACGTTTTGGATTAACTATCGTATACGGTATTTAAGGATGATACGTTCATTTAATAACAACCCATTTTACTATTTTGTCAACAAGAAAAAACGACATTGACCAAACATATATATGTACAAACATGCATAAATACAAGAAGTTAATCGTTTTTGCCCGGTGAAAAACGTAATTTTACCAAATAACACTAAGTTAATTGTTAATGTTTAGGTTAAATGTTAAAATGGTTCAAAGTATGTTATACAGGACAAAAATTTTGACATGTATTACGTTTAGAGAGAAAATATTTTAAAAAAATGCGAAGTTCCTGTCACGTGACGTTTGGGAAATTTCCTGTTTGCAAACCGAAACAACAAAAAATCCAAAGCCACAAGAATGCGATTTTCGAGGAAGATTTAAGGCACGTAAGCGTCATACAATACGGAAACAACGCAGTACAACGTTATTAAAGGAAGACAATTACGCAAATGTGTATTTGTGCGATAGAGATACCTGTACAAACCCGGATTTTATACTTTGTCATTTTGCTCTCAGTGGTAATATCTCAGTGGGTAGTCATTTTCAAATCTTAATTTCTGAAGTTAACTACGGTAAAAATCTTCTACACGTGTGATTATGTAATAAACAGCTTCTACTTAAAGTAAAGTATAAGATTATGCACCGATTATGTCCAATTTTTTACAGTATAGTGGTAAGAATCTGTTTCATAAATTAGATCTAGACAAATTGTCTGATACCTTGAAGGACCTATTTTCTATCTACATTACACCAGTTTGCTGCTACATGTTCAATACTAGTAGTTTATCTTTTTTCTAAACGACATGTAAAGGTTGTACATATCTATAACGCTCTTTTTGAATGTTTGTATTTACTATGCTCATCAAATCTGGTGTATTTAAAGGTGTTATCTGACTGTTTGCCTTTATCTAATATATGTAACAATATCTGACCTCTCTTTGGGGGTATTTCTGCATAAGTTCTGTTGAAACACATCATACTTTAGTCTAAGCTTTGACGATTGTCAACAGTATCTGAATTTCAGGGCAGTAAAACTCGTTAATTAACACTCAAAATGATCATTCTTTTCAAATTTATAAATAAGAGCGATTGGGATTATAGCTAAAGGAAGACATCGACGTCACGGCGGATGACGTGGGTGAGCTAAAACATAAGTGGTCACGTGGTTTTCTTAGTTTAAAAAGAGCTAACTGTGCAGCATGGCTCAGATAGGAAATCCATGTTTATAAGGACGATTGTGACGTTATGGTTCAGTTTTCCGACAGGTGTGTGACATCAATAAACACCATTTTACGAGATCTGTTCAGGTAACCATGGTTTACTAAGATGTATAATGAAAACATTTTTGGTCCAAACTGTTGGATATCACCTTTAAAGCTTATTTGTTAGTAACTCCTTGTATATATCCATGTTTGTACATATATATGTTTGGTCAATGTCGTTTTTTCTTGTTGACAAAATAGCAAAATGGGTTGTTATTAAATGAGCGTATCATCCTTATATACCGTATATCATAAATCATTAATGTACTGCGCAATCGGTAGAGCGTGGGCTGCAGGTACGGGAGGCCCTGGGTTCGATCCCGGGTCGCGACATACCAAAGTCGTTAAAAATGGTAGCTCCCTTGCTAACGCACAAGCAAATATAAGGGTAGTTCCACGACTGGTCGGCCCGGTGTCAGGATAATGTGACTGGGTGTGGTATCATGCCAGGTGTTCACGGCATGCTATACACAGTGAATTCAGCACTATATATTCTTCAAGTGGACATCGTCTCCAGATAACTGAAATACTGTTGCTGGGACGATAAACCCAATAAACAAACATTTATGTATTATGTTACGATGCTAAATATAAACATGTTACAAGTTATACAGTAATACAGCTGTGCACATGAGGAGGCGGATCTAGGATTTTACCGGGGTGAGACGTTTGCATTTTTTTTTTCAAATGTTTAGTATGCAGAAATATCTTGTTTAAACCGAGTCATACTTGATAATGTTTGCATTGTCTATTCTTTTAGTAAATGATATACGAGATACAGAATGAATTGATATATTTCCCAATCGCCATATGAATGTATTTGTTTCAAAGTCATAAAAAAATTGTTACATGTATTTTAAAAATACATCATTTTACTACCTGTATTGGTGTTGTTTTCCTTATGCTGTGTTACCGGTCTCGGAACGAATCGTTTTAACAAAGGAAATCACGTGCACATGTCTATCTGTGCACTTGGGTAGGCGTATCTTCTTCAAGAAAGACCTGCCCACGTGCACAGACACACCTGCGCACGTGACTTTCTTTGTCAAGGCGAGTCGTTCCGAGATATAAATACCTCTACATAGAAGCGGGTGTGGGATGAGATTAAATGGGATTAGCCGGCATTTTTGCCGATACTGTGCAGCGACATTTCTATCACTATAGCACAGGGGCACTTATGCGGTGCCCAGGGACTGAACCCGGCCGGTCCATTATACTGACACCGACGAGTCAGGCGTAATGCTGTCCCCCTAGCCCCGAGCGTTAGGAGGGAAGCCACTACTACCAACTTTAAAGTCTTTGGTTTGCCCCGGCCGGGGTTTGAACCCTCTACCTCCCGATCCGTAATTCGACGCTCTACCACCTGAGCTATTGCGGTTTTTGGTAGTTTTGAGATAGGAAGACCCGAGCACTGCGCGCTCTCTGTGTCGCATGAAGCCCGTGCACAGGGTCTATATTTGGTGTTATTTGGAAGTTAGTTCGCATCAAGTCAAATTAAAGTGTGTGTGTTTTCTGAAAAATAAGCACATATTATAAAATATAAGTATTAATTATACGTTGTTTGGCCCCTACTACCACAAAGGATCGGCGGGTAAAATACGCATGCTTAGGTTTTGTGTTAATTATGTCAAGACGAAACTGCAATGAACACTTTAGTCTTGTTCGAGGAAAGATGGGATCAAGGTTTAATCTAAAATGTTATCAACATCATTACAATGCACCGGTGAGATGACACTTCCGCCTTATCAATGTGTGATTATAAACACCCTGATTGCATATGTCAATTGTACAATAGACAATAGCACACCAGTCTCTCTCTCTCTCTCTCTCTCTCTCCTCTCTCTCTCTCTCTCTCTCTCTCTCTCTCTCTCCATCTCTCTCTCTCTGTGCGTGTGTGAGAGTGTGTGTGTCTGTGTGTGTTTGTGTGTGTGTGTGTGTGTGTGTGTGTGCGTGTGTGTGTCAGTGTATGTGTGTGTGTGTGTGTGTGTGTGTGTGTGTGTGTGTGTGTGTGTGTGTGTGTGTGTGTGTGTGTGTGTGTGTGTGTGTGTGTGTGTGTGTGTGTGTAATTCGTTTATGGCCTCAAGCATATTCTCGTGTAAGCTGCCTTGGCACAATGTAAGCGGTACAAAAACAAAAGTACATAGCACAGTTGATTGGACAAAACAAGAGCGATTGGCCCCCTTCTGTGGTGCGACTTTAAAGGTTAAATTAAAATAATATATGTGTAACAATATCTTACTTCTGCTTTGGCGGAATTTGGGCATATGGTTTGCATAAACTTATACTTTTGTCTAAGTGCAGGTGATTTTGAACACTCATTATATTGATAGACTGTGTACTAATCGCGAACAGACATCACCTTAAAGGTGAATTCTTTTTAATTCTATAAACAGCACGAAAAAAGCATGGTCTCTGCTACAAATAGATTTTGATGTCACAGCCGGATTACCCTGATGACGATTTTACGTGATGTCAAAAATAAATAAATTGTCACGGGGTTTTCCTGGTTGAACACCCCCCCCCCCCCCCCCACCACACACACACTATTTCTGCAGCGTCGCTTAGACAGGTATTACCTCTTTGCAATGACGTGTAAGGACTTCGCTTCTCTGTTCTCTTGTAACCGGTCGAAGCCATAACATTGTTACGTTGAAATGTGAAGGTAAACATTGTGACGGTTTCATTGTACAATAAACCTACTTTGTATTTGTATTTGGGGATTTACGGCACATCGACTCCTAATAGGTCACAAGACGCCGACTACATTAAAGTTTAACGAGAATAGACTATAACCAGGTTAAAATTAAAATAAGCGAGTAGAAATATAAAAATCTACCATGTAAAAATAATGTTAATTATCATCGAAAATATGATAACATATAAAAAAATAAAATATATATCGTAAGTATAATAAACAGTTTAAAAATGTATAACTTATCAAGAATACCAATCTCGTTCAGGAAGCAAACAAGCTTAGAATGGGACACTGTCTTAAAGGTGTTATCCGACAGTTTGCCTATATAATATGAATATAACAATATCGAACCACCTTTTAAGGAATTTTGGCATATTTTTGTATACTTAAGTCTTAATAAATACGATTTTGAACACTAACTGAATTTTTAGACAGACCTAATCGCAAAGAAAATCACTCTGAATGTGATTTTTCCAATTGTTTAAAAAGCTCGATATTGGCTCTGCTAAAATAGATATCGACGTCAGGGCGGATAACCCGGATGACTATAAAAGTGATCTCGAAAGTAAGTGGTCACGTGGTTTTCTAAGATTAAAATAGCTATCTCTGTAGCGTGGCTCAGATAGGAAATACCTGTTTGCAATGACGAGTGGTGATTTATGCTTCACTGTTCACACAGACCTAGGACATCAATGAGCAGCAAATTTAAAGGATCTTTTCAGGCAACAAGGACCTAAGCTAAAACAACCACGTGACCACTTATGTTTTAGCTCATTCACGTCATCCGCTGTGACGTGGATGTCTGTTTTAAGCTGGAATACCAATCTACCCTATTTATAGATTTGAAAGTGTCAATTACTGAGTTTTACTGCTCTAAATTTGAGATAATGTTGAAAATCGTCAAAGCTTAGACTGAAGTATGATTTTTTTCTACAGAAACTATGCATAAATAACACAAACTGAAGTCATATGTTGTAACGTATATTAGATAAAGGCAAACAGTTGGATTCCACGTTTAGGAAATATCCAACAGTCTGGCCCATTTTGTTTTCTCTCCTGCATCCAAAAAATTATTGTTCCCTAAAAAGATCGCGAAACATTGTTTATTAATGCCCTACACCTATATGAAATGTAAAACGGGACACACCATTTGTCATTACAAAACTGTATTTCATATCTGAGCCACTATGTATAGTTAGCTATTATTAAACTAAGGAAACCACGTGACAACTTACTTTTTAGATCACGATATACCGTCATCTAAGTAATCCGCTCTGACGTCAATATCTGTTTTAAGCATCTCTTTGTCGTGCTTATTTATAGATTTTGAGAGAATGAACATTTACAATGTTCGCGATGTGTACCCTCTTAAAATATTGGTACTGTTCAACCTTGCTTCTTAGCCTTAAGTATGAGTTGTGTGGGAATTATGACCAAATTCCCTAAAGCAGTGGTAAGATATTGTTACATGTCTTTGATACTGGCAAACTGTGGGATGCCGCCTTTAAAATAATCCGGTTATAATTAATTTATCTTATACATTATCTCTATATCTGCAATCTTATGGTTTTAAATTTTTCTTTATTTCTAACTGTAGCTAACTGTGACGTATTTGCATACATAGTGCTCACAAAATAAAATTAATGTTTTTGATCTTACAGCACGACATCCATTTAAGTCTAACACAGGCAACTTGTAGCGGGATCTTTCAAATATCAATATTCTAGCCTTTGTATTATTGTTTTTGGCTTTTTTTGTTTGTTTTGTTTTTTTGTTTTGCTTTTTTGTTGCGACCAATTATGATCGCTATAGCAACGTCCAGCTTTTTGGTGGAGGAAGACCCCGGACAAATGTCTGGGTAGAACCACCGGCGCACAGCAGGTCAGCTGGAAGACCTTCCCACATTAAGTCATTCGCCGGGATCGGGACTCGAACCCAGCGGTGAGAGGCTAAGCAGTCAGAGGACTAACAAATCGACGACTCTATCACTACGCCAAGGTCTCCACTGTTTTGGTTAATATCCAATGAAATCGAATTAAATACCAGGCGCGTTTCTGCCAATACGCATTTTTAAACACGTGCGTAAACTCAGTGCTAAAAATCGGAAATCCGAAAAACACCAAAAACACCAAAAAGTCAATGCCTAACCGGGGTAATAAATGATATATTTGATATCCGTAGTTTCTATGTTATAAAATCATATTTCCACACCAATCAAGTTGTAAAGGTTTAAAAGGATTAAACTTATACACGTCAGGATTTAAGTCGTTCAGATTTTGCACAAAGTTTCTCGCATTTTACCTGTTATGCTTTAAAAAAACAAATATAAGTATTACTACAAAGGTTATTTTCCTTGTTATTGTGCGTAACTTAAAAAAACAAACAAAAACAAATCGGATCAAATTAGATAGTTGCCATGTGATGTAATCGACACTGATAAACCAGTTTAAGGTAGCCATCTTTGTGGGCAGAAGCTAATGCAGGCGGAAATCGGGAAATATGTGCTGTATTAAACTCACCACTGTGTTTTTATTTGTCAGTCTTTTTTACTGAATATTATATCAAATTTTTACAGCTTTTATAAAGTATTTTCAGTATCAAAACTATATTTTGATAGTTTAAAAGGTTAAAGAAATACAAACGAAAATGATACACTGTTCATTTTGTTTTAAGTATGAGCCAATATTTTTATTTTTTTCTGTGTATTAATTCTGTGTGCATTTATCAATTGTAAAAATATTGCATTCTAAAAATATGAATATCAAGAGCTTTCCAGTGGTGTATAGCTTTTAATTTTCGGACCACAAACGAAGCAATTGCAAGAAAATAAAATTTACACTTCTATACAATTCATATGAAAATCCCTTGAAGTTACCATCAAAGATGGCTGCCAAGATAAGGGATTTTTACTGAGTGGAAACTATCATATACACGCCTGAATTGGACGCTTTTGTTCTACGATACAGTTCCGATTACACTGTAAAGTTTATCTACATTCGGAGCTAATATATACAATATACTTGTATAAACAACGTACATACAGCATATACTATAAACGAACACACTAACTTACCTTTAACTGTGCGCCTTTTTTTTTTACCATAGTATTCCGAATCCTTACGAACGAATATAACAACTGAACTGTAATTCCCACATCGACGTTTAAGAAGGGTATAATAGTAATAACAATAAATTAGTAATAACAACGTGTTTCCATACACAACGGGTAACTTTCAGTTCAATAATTTGAAAGTCACTGACAGATTATAAACACTGTGTACATCGTAGAGTTAACACGGAGAGGACTTAGCAATAAGATAACGCGGAAAAGTTGGAGCTTATCAACCCTAGCTGTGTTCGACAATCTTGTATTAAACAAATAATGTCTCCATTCCCGTCATCACGGAAACACTCAAGATACATCGGGTAACTTCGGATAACTCCGACATGTATCGTAACATTCTGTTATAGTTTTTTTAGTTAGTAGGTTTTAGTATTTCAGTTTTGATGTTTTTTAGATTTATCAGCATTAAAGAGTCTGAATGTAAATGTAGCAATTGTTTTAACACAAATAAAATGTAGTTATATCTTGTATGTTTATATTACTTAAACATTTTACTACCGCTGAAACATGCTAATTCAGGTCATTATGTTCCCAGCTATGAGAGACATTAACAATAAGGAAGTAACACATTTGGTAAAATTATTTTATTTGTTTTAAGTGCTATACGTCCATGTATTAAATATTAGATTTAATATTATTTTTTTTTTTATTGGTAATTCTTGTTAAAAAATGCAAAAATATTATAATCAAATTTGACCAGCTGTGACCAAATCGCATTAAGTAATTACATGTTACCTTAGGAAATATATAGTTGTTTTTGTAATAATTAACCAAATATATTCACTGAAGCCAACAAATGTTAAGACAGTGCACTGAATTCTGTTGAATCGGTGTAGCCTGGCTGATGAATTGGAAAATGACAAGGAAGACAACACTGTAGAGATTTAGGCTTATCTTTGAGACAGTTATTTCCCCTAGTGCGCTCCCGCGGAGGGCGACGCATGTAGTCCTCCATAAGATCAAGTTTTAAAATCAGCAATTTGATTGTGTACGATGGCAAACTTGTTTAAGAGTTCATGATGAATGTAAACTATTATATTTAAACCTTAAAGACATGATTTTCAATGGTTGAAAAAAATGTAAATTGGAAAAATGTACAAGTTTACTTTATGATATTTTAAGTTTAGCCTATCTTTGGGAGGCTATCAATCGTTACCGAAACGAAACTCATGATATTAGCTGTGTGTGTGTATGTGTGTGTGATTAAAATTGTTATCGTTTATCGGTCAAAGCATCATAATACATGTATGTATTGCATATACATGTTTTTTTTTTTTTTTGTTTTTTTTTGTATTTGAATCAATATTTGTTTTTGTAGATCTTTTTTCACGAATGTAATATAATACAACAATAATGTCACATCACATATGTGATATATAGAGAATACCAGGTTAGTGTTGATATAGATAAATGTTATCATGCGAGGCTAAGAAAATCAGAAAGCACGAGGCTGTGATTTATTAGCACATTTGTCCAGATCTGTGCAGTCAGCTGTATTTGCTTCGACTTAAGATCGATCTCTATCTAAACCATTTCAATGTTCATCATGTAACGACATTTGATCATCAGGGTCTGTCCTAAGATTAGGCAGATGATTGCAATCTGAGACAGTCACCACAGATTCAAGATCAATTTCCTTCTCAAAAATATTCGGATTAAAGCCAGATTTTGCCTCGAAATCATCGTAGCTTATCTCTTCAACACTGCTTAGGTTTTTACACGATTCTTCATCACATTCTTTCAATTCACACTAAATAACATCAAAACAACGGGGACTCGCATGATCTGACATTTCGACAGTTGTTTTTATTTTTGCAGACTACAAATTCGTACTTTTATTGATTTTATTACTAAACAATTTTTACCATGTTCCTGTAATACATGTTTTTTCATTTTTCTAATAGATTATTTCCCCAAATTTTCTATATCATCGTTAAATAAAACTTCGGATTATTTCGGGGAACTGTCCGGTTAGCTCAGTCGGTTAAGACGCTGCTACTTAAAGGCATCTCAAAAGCCTTATATAAGTAACCCCCCCCCCATTTTATTGCCCCACCCAGCATGTGAGGGCATCTGTTTTCTGATAAGCCAGGCTGCCACAGTCTGTAACGATGTGTCTGTCACATAGGTATTGTTCAAGATCCAAGTGTATGTATGCTATATCTGGGGGTTGAACATATTCATTCACAGTTTGTGAAGGAAACAGTTGTGAATATACCAATTACGCAATCCAATATGTATATATATATATATATATATATATATATATATATATATATATATATATATATATATATATATATATATATATATATATATATATATATATATATATATATATATATATATATATATATATATATATATAAATCTTTATTTGTTTTCTTTCTTACTTTGTTGGTTGGTTTTGTTATTTCTTATACATTTTGTTATTTCTTTCATTCTTTTAGTTCTCATATATATTTAAAGTTATATTTTATTTTGATTTGTAAAATGTAACGAAACGTTTCTAACAAAAGCAATTTAAAAAGTCATTCATTGTCAGAATAATGTCCTTCAGAGTCATTTTGAATACTAAAACTTTTATCTCTCATGTATTTTAAAAATTAAATATTTAGCTATGAAATAAATACATAATCTTGCAGTTACAAAATTGACACCTAGTAATTAATGCAATAAAGAATTTGTAAGGGATCATATAGTAAACAACCCACATTATCACTAACAATAATGTTTGTGGCTTTGTGTAAAACTAGCCTACTGTCTCACATCCATACTAGCAGGTAATTTAGTTTTGCATTAACCCATCAGAGGTATTACTGTGACAGTTTAGTACTATGTTGGCTAAAGACTCCCTGCAGTGATGACAGCAGGGTCTGGTCATAGCATGTGGGGGCCTGGCTCAGTGGGATACCACATTCCTTTCGAGGTGCCTTTAAGTTTTCATTCCTGCAGGACAGAGATCGAAACCGCTCTCATCCTTTTTTTAATAGCCTCTTTTGCTCTATTTTACCAATATTTATATTATGGACATTTTTTGGGTGACCACAAGCATAATTACGGGATAAATGAGTTTCGTTCTCATAAACACTCCTGATCGTTTCGTCAAAAAAGTAGTCCGGCTAAGAGCAGGTGCGCGAATATCGGTTGAAAAAGCTCATCTTTATCACACGGGTTATATCAATCGATATGTACAGAGATGGTGGGATAAAATAGATTATGGTATTACAATTATTATGACATTTCAGCTTGTTAACAACAGAGCCTGTAACATGCTTATCAAACCATATCTTGTAGAAAACGACCATGATTGATAATTGTGTTCAAGCACTATGATAAAAGTAAGCACAAGACACAAGAAAGTATTCTGATATATACAGTATCCGGCTCCAGGTACGGGAGGCCCCGGGTTCGATCCCGGTCCGCGACATACCAAAGTCGTTAAAAATGGTAGTGGTATAGCTCCCTTGCCAACGCTCATGCAAATATAAGGGTAGTTCCACGACTGGTTGGCCCGGTGTCAGGATAATGTGACTGGGTGTGGTATCATGCCAGGTGTTCACGGCATGCTATACACAGTGAAGGCAGCACTATATCTGCTTCAAGAGGACACCGTCTCCAGATAACTGAAATACTGTTGGTGGGACGATAAACCCAATAAACATAAACATAAACATATACAGTATCATGAACATATCTACCCCTTAAGTAAACAACTTGCGCATTTCGTTCAATTCAGTAAGACCGGTCGCAATTGCTCATGTGGTAGAGCGTCGGCTTGCTGATCGGGAGGTCGTGGGTTCAAACCCCGGCCGGGTCAAACCAAAGACTTTAAAGTTGCTAGTAGTGGCTTCACTCCTAACGCTCGGGGCTACGGGGACCGCATTACGTCTGACTCGTCGGTGTCAGTATAATGGACCGGCCGGGTTCAGTCCCTGGACACCTGATAAGTGCTCCTGTGCTATAATGATAGAATTGTCGTTGCACAGTATCGGCAAAAATGCCGGAAAATCCCATTATCCCTCAATTCAGTAACGGCATAATATTTGCAATGGAAATAAAAACAAGCGACTCCATATCTTTTCATCTGTTCTTATAATTCTGAACGGGCTTTATTGATCCATTTATATACAACCAACTGACAAATACACGACAAAAACATCACAACGGAATTATAACAAATACATGATCTGCTTTAACTCTTAAATGTGATATCCGACAGTTTATTTATATCAAATGCTTACAACACTATTTTTCCACTATTTTTGAAAATGTGTGCACAATTTCGAATAAACTCATACTCGAGTCTAATTAAAGATGATTTGGAAAACTACCTATATTGTAAGACACTACAAATTGCGAAACAAATCACTTGAACTGTTCATTCTTTTCAAATCTATAAATAAACTCAACAGTGAGCTCTGCTAAAAATAGACATCGACGTCATCGGACTATCCGGATGACGATATAAAACGATATCAGAAGTGAGTTGTCACGTGTTTTATTTCTTAGTTTAAAAATAGCTGTCTCTGCAGCGTAACTCAGATAGGAAATATCTGTGGCAATGACGAGTTGGGATTGTATTTTGCACTGTTCACACAAATCTAGGCAAAAATAAACAGCAGTTAGGCAGGACATTTTCATGTGGCAATGAGTTTTTGGCAATTTGAGATAAAATGGTCATAACTGTCGGATACCACGTGAAACATGTTTGATATTTATTGGTTAGACTTAATAAACAAGTGTTTATCCATATCATACCGCCCTCGACGAGAGCCGTCTGATCAGGATCTGCTGGGTCTCGCGCCCTTATAGTGCTTGGCACGTACATGTACACGATTGTAAAGGAATGGGGTACATCGGTGAAATGGAAATTGTCTCCCTTGTTAGATAATATACGAGGTATTCCAAACAGTAGTTAGGTCCTTTTAGCTGAAATTCTTGGATTTTATCGCCTGTTCCTTTATAGACATTGCAATAACAAATAGTGATTTCTTTTACTATTGCACAAATATAAGCTTAAAATTCATTTACATACTTATCGAGATTTGTTATTTAAAAAAGAAAATGGAAGTGTTTGTTGATGATGGGTAACCTGCGTATCACAAGAAAGGCAGATAAGTCAACATACACTCCAAAGAGCACAAGCAAAAAAAAAAAACGAGTAAAACAAATGAAAGGACCTACTTGCATTTAGGGATTATTCAGGGGAGACTATTCATTAATGTCTCTCATTGAATGTAGCAGACGAAGAGATAAATCGAACACTTTTTTTCCCAGCGAATGAGTGCGTTCGTGTTGTGACTGGTGTTCTCTGTGGGAGCTTAGGGAATTAATCCGCTACCTTAATATGGTGCTGTCCTTTGATCGCTGTGCAATATTCCACGTACAACTTCCATCTATAGTTTTGTTTTTCTACTGAGGTTTGTCGGAACAGTATACCATATTAACTGTATTAGAGAATGGCACATGAATAAAAGTCAATGTAGAAAAGAGTCAAGCAGTGAGAGACATTAATGAGTAGTCTTCCCCTGAATAATCCCTAAATGTAAGTAGGTCCTTTCATTTGTTTTACTCGGTTTTTGTGCTCTTTGGTGTGCATGTTGACTTTTCTGCCTGTCTTGTGATACACAGGTTTACCATCATCAGCAAATACTGCCATTTTCTTTTTTAAATAACAATTCTCTATAAGTATTGGACTTAAAGCTTATATTTACGCAAGGTAAGAAATTTCACTGCTTGTTATTCCAATATCTACAATGAACAGGCGATAAAATCCAAAAATTCCTCCGAAAAGGGCCTACCTGCTGTTTGGAATACCTCAGACATTCACTACAAAGGGAGACAATTTCCATTTCATCAAGGTACCCCATTTAAAAAACGGGGTGTGGGTGGGATTTGGAGTCGTGAGTATGCAGCCGCAGATCTATACCAGGTCACACCGTTTCACACTTCTGAAGCTAATTTTTCAAAGGCCTCAAATAATTGGTTTCACGCCCTGACCACAAACACTGCTATTACTGCTAAGCATATTAGCTAGGCACATATATACAATGTTGTTTTATCAAATGTGGTTGTTTGTGCATATGTTTCTCTCGTATTTTGCTACATTTAGAAACAAAGTTTGTCATTTGAACAGTAGTTGTATTCTTTTTACAATGAAACGTGTTTTTTATACTTGAATGGTACCTAGGACTGGCGACATGATTCCCCTCTGTTACTGTGAATAGGTCAAATTAAGGCTCTGGGTCCGCCCCAGATAGTGTGCTTGTCTAAAAACGTCAGCAATAAACTACTGAAAACGGGCGTCAAAGGAAGGATTATTTGTTACACATGTTAATTAATTTTAAATGCATTATAGATTTACTTCGGTTAATTTATCCAAAAACATATACAAAGTACTAACTGTTTTTTCAAAAATTTAAATTGAAAGACGCAGTATAAGTTAATTGACATACACATTTTCTGATAATATTCATTCAAAGAAATAATACCAAACAGTCAAACTGGCAATAAATTTCATCGTTAATGGAAAAAAACAACATATGCAATATCGATCATTTGTCGTGTTCAGAGATTAGAAATGGCGGCAAAAACAACATTTTACAGATGAACATATAGGAAGCGAATAACTACAATAAACACGCTCTGAGATCACAATAAGAGAAAAAACATGCATACACAGACAAAGGTTATTTATTTATTTATTTATTTGGGTTTTACGGCACACCGACACTTAACAGGTCATACGGCGCTAGTTAGTTATTAGTAATAGTTCCATGTTCAGGACATTGGCTCATAAATAACCATTTCTATCATGTTTATTTTAACAAATCAGAAATGCGGAAATTCATCTGTCCATTAAAAGTGATTTATGAAACTCTTAAATGCAAAAGAAAACTTAAAAATAAATAAATTAATAAATATAAATAAATAAATAAATAAATAAATAAATAAATAAATAAATAAATAAATAAATAAATAAATAAATAAATGGTAGATGGATGAATGAATAAATAAATAAATAAATAAATAAATAAATAAATAAATAAATAAATAAATAAATAAATAATAAATAAATAAATAAATAAATAATAAATAAATAAATAAATAAATAAATAAATAAATAAATAAATAGAGAGATAAATAAATAAATAAATAAATAAATAAATAAATAAATAAATAAATAAATAAATAAATAAATAAAAATAAATAAATAGAGAGATAAATAAATAAATAAATAAATAAATAAATAAATAAATAAATAAATAAATAAATAAATAAATAAATAAAAATTACCTGCGGCCATACAGAAACATTTACATTTCCTATCGGTAAAGTGTTTCTTTCTTCAATGGTCAGTTGCCAGTGTCAAATGCTCTCTGTAAATACGGTTGTTTTGTAGTGAACTTGTGCATTTTTGTTCAAGCTTTCGTCTGATGGTGTTTAATATGTTTCCCCTTTCTTGTTCTATCACTACTTTCATACACATGATACAAGAATAACTTTAAAAAATCGTATTTATATTAAGTGAAGTCACAAAATTTCACTGTTGTTTTTGTATTATGTTTAACTTAATACACAAATAAATATGTTTAAAAATGACATTTTTGTGTTCAACAAAGACCCGGGAGTACTAAAATACAAAATATCTCAATTTCTGTAAAAATCACCATAAGATCCTTCGTCGGACACCCACGACCGATCCATTCCGTTATTCTTCATTCATCGCCAGTGGGATATTTAGTTCACTTTTCACCGTTTCTGGAAACGATATTTCATAGGTCGCTTCATAATCCGATTAAGATTTCAGTCCAATGATAAAGCTCGTTCTTTCATTGTTTCAGCTTTCCTTCCAAAATGACGTCATCAATGCAAAGAGAATTCAAGTTTCCAGATACTTAGCTACCTCTACATGTAAGAGTATCGGAAATGTAAGCGTTGTTTTGATTGGCTGATATCTATTGAAGTTTAACAATACGGCGATATCGTAGACAAAAAATCCACGGTGTATGAATGGAGTGATAAGTATTCAGAAGCCGTGGTCTCCGCAAATGCAGAAGGTCCCCTTTTCCCGTGAACTGGCTCATATATGACAATTGACATGGGCGGGTTGGAAAGATGAATAAAAACATGGGCGCGAGTGTATGTTAGTTCGTCAAAGCATGCTTCATCTGCATACCAAATATTGAGAAAAATTTACACTTCCTCTAAATCAAAAATACAGAATTTGCCTCCTTTCCCATCCCATCCGCGTAAAAAGAAAAAAGAAACGGTACGACAAGATACGAAAAGAAAAGATACGACAAAAAAGAATGCACTTGTGTGTTTTATAGGGACTCATGCGGACTCGCATATCGTCAATTAAGGGTAGGAGGCAATTATTAGAAGTTTAAATTCACTACGTTCTTTTTCTAATTTGGTCTTAAGAAATACTGTCTTGTCCCGAATGCAGAAACAATATTTCATACTTGTTTTCAGTAATTTTCTTTACAGACACACTGCCTCTTTATCTTGATGTCAATCATGGTCATATTTACATACACCACTTCTCAGACAAATGAATACAATTAACCTAAATCAATATCAATATCATGATGTACACCAATGGAATGGAAATTTGTAATCTGTTAAAATTTATTAACATGCAAATTTAATTGTCTGCTATAAAGTTATTGATTTATTAAACAAAGACCGCAACGTGCATTCCCTGGCGGCATCTAAATCTCGTAGATTTATTTTCAGATTATTGAAAATGCACAATTTTCTCTAGAATACATTATTTGTGGAGTATTTTAGCATCGAGGATATGTTAGATTTTTTTATTGTTAGTGTATCTTTGAGCATCTCGTTTGTAACAATAGATCCCATGTGCCTAATCTGATTTTAGAATTGTCCCGCTTACCAAACTTCAGTTTAGATGTTCGCTGATGAAGGAAATAAACTGCTTCTAGTAGAACAGTGGTAAATTGAAAGATATACACATTATTAATCATACAACTTTCGTAACTCCTTGGGTAAGTCCGTCTTGTTATAGCATACAACGTTCGTAACTCCTCGGGGGTATTCCATCAAACATTATACAGAAATCGTAACCTCGCGTATAATTACGTTATTGTACATCATACAGAAGTCGTAACCCCTCGAGTAATTCCGTCATGGTACATCATACAACAATCGCAGATTCTCGCGTAATTCTGTCATCGTACAACATACAACACTCGTAACTTCACGTGTAATTTTGTCATCGTGTCATCGTACATCATACAACAGTCATAACTTCCCGTGTAATTCTGTCATCGTACATTATACAACAATCGTAACTTCTCGTGTAATTCTGTCATCGTACACCATACAACAATCGTAACTTGTCAGAAATTTCTGTCATCGTACATCATACGACAATTGTAACTTCTCGTGTAATTCTGTCATCGTACACCATACAACAATCGCAACTTCTCGGGCAATTCCGTCATCGTACATTGTAAAACAATCGTAATTTCACGGGTAATTCTGTCATCGTACACCATACAACAATCGTAACTTCTCATACATTTCTGTCATCATGTATTAAACAACAAGTATTACTCGGTAATTCCTTCCATATATAAAATTTAACAAACGATAGGCCTACGACCACTTACTGTTGAAGCGGCACGTACAGTATGTACCGAGAAGGCAAAATTGCCAAGTTCACAAACCACAACACCTCTGCTGTTTCATATTCACAGCGCGTGCAGGATAGACCGAGTTGTTGCGTGTGAAAAAACATCAATTTACATACTTTGTTTGTAGACCAGGGTCCAAAAATAATTAAAAGACAAACTTAATGCTTGCGCATTTGTGTTCGGTTTGAAATAATAAAATAGATTTTTTTTTAAAATAATATGCCTTCACTTACATGCACAGTGCGACCGAAATAGTAGCTTAACCTTTGAACGGAATTGTCTATTAAGGAAGCAGTACACTAGAGGGTTGACGGCACTGTTTAGCAGATACGAGCGCAGAGTGAAATTATACAAACTCTCTTGGGTCGGCGACATATTCTGAAGCATCTCTGGATACATGTAACGAACTGTCACAATCGCCAAGAAAGGCACGAAAGAAATACAGAAAATCAGCGTCACCACGAACAGTATAAGTGTTGTCCTCCCGGCGCGAATTTCACGTCCTCCATGACGTCTGGCGGAACAGTCCGAATGACTTCGTTCCCTTACGGCAAATGGTTCGGTAATTTCCGGGAAACCGTCGTGTGTGCGGAGAGATTTTCCGCCGTGCCTCACAGAGCTTTCCGAGAAAGATTTGAACATTCTAGATGGGAATCTTTTCGGGCTGAGGCTGAGAGATTTTAAAGTCCATCTGCCAGTTCCTTGTCTCTCCGGTTCTTCGTGCCATCTGTTAGAGCAAACAACTCGCCCGACAAGAGCATACATTACCGCGAGTGACAACATGATAATGATTGTTCCAAAGAAAAGATAGAGGTTGAATATCAGCGGGAATGACGTACCGACGTCGGGACTAATGTGGCAGGTTTTCAACACGATTATGGTGTTATTGGTAACGCCTGGTTTCAAAATAGTGCGGGTTCCGTAGATCAGAAGTGCGGGTGCCGCACTAAGTCCAGAGATGATGGCGAATACGATGCAGATGATTTTAGATTGCCGCACGGTCATGTTTGGACGTAACGGCAAACAGACACGTCGGAATCTATCAATGGCGATACCAATTAAAATAGACGACGATGCGTTATTCATGAAGAAAGTAGAAAATCTTGACACTTTACACAAAATCGGCAAATCAAAATGGTAGAAATTTGCTAATAGCGTCATTTCTACTGGCATGCCAAACGCACAGTTGATAAGATCGCATATGGCTAGTGATATTATGAAATGTCTTGACGTGGTCTTGGCCATTTTCATCAAATACACCACAATGACAAGCAGATTTCCAGGTAGTCCGATTAACATAAGAACGGCCGTATACACAAATGCGGGAAGAAGAATAAGGAATTGCCGATCTTGTATCGCGTCCGTAATCGGCCCGTCGGCAATGTAGGTGATGTTCGTGTCATTCCGGAGATATCCGTAGGTAAACGGAGATAGGCTTTCCACACTTACAGCTGGCATGTCTCGTAGAAGTAGATTGGTTGCATGTAGTGGTTAAACTATGTTGTTGTTTGTTTAGCAGATGGCCTATAATGTCGTCTGGAGCTGAAAAAAGTAAAGAAAATAAATCAAATTATGTAAGAATCACATTGTTGTAGTAGTTGCATTTAAAGTACAGTTTTTTGTAACTATTAGTAGCAAAGTAGTAATAAGCAAATGTGGTGTTGATTTTGCTTGGTATGTTGATGTTGTTCATGTTGATGTCAAAATGCTAAACTTTCTAAAAGAAGACAAATCTCAAAACATGAAACCATTTTTCGTGTGCCATAATTCTTCTATGTGAATGATAAACAGATGTGGCCGTCATTTTCTCGCAAGGTGTGATTGTTGTTATTTCGCTAAATGTGGCTGTTGTTATCTCGTGAGATGTGGCTATGTTGCTGGTGCTTTGTGGCTGTTGTTATCTCGCGAGAAGTGGCTATATGGGTGTTGTTATCTCGCGAGAAGATGATATGTGGATGTTGTTATCTCGCGAGAAGTGGCTATATGGCTGGTGCTATCTCGCGAGAAGTGAATATGTGGATGTTGTTATCTCGCGAGATGGGTCTATGTGCCAGTTGTTCTCTCGCCAGATGGGGCTGTTGTTATTTCGCGAGAAGTGGCTATGTGGATATTGTTATCTCGCGAGATGGGGCTATATGGGTGTTGTTATCATGCGAGAAGTAGCTATATGGCTTTATCTCGCATAATGGTGCTGTTGTTAACTTGCGGGAAGTGGCTATATGGCTAAGTGTTATCTCGCGAGAAGTGGCTATATGGCTGGTGACATCTCGCGAGAAGTGGTTGTTGTTATTTCGTCTTTATGTAACCTTTGTTATTATGACGTCTGTTCAGATTTAATATAACAGAACATTCTGCTTTAATTGTAATATGGGAAAAACCGGAGTAAGACTTATTTCAAAAAATGAGGATATGAAAAATATTACAATATGTCATAAACGGTAACAAAAACATTTTTTTTCAAAAAGTGGTGGATGTTGTGCGGGTAACTATGGAAAATCGTTCAAATATTAATTTTCATTCAGGGTTCTTACGTTTTCGCGTAAGTATTGTACATACACTTGGTTGTTCAACAAGATACTAAAATTCAATGCTAAGCAACTTAGATTTTTCTGTTTCTCAATAACAACAACAATAACAACATTATCAACATCACATCATTTTCATCGTCATCCCCATCGTCATCGTCGATCAAACAAATGTATCACTTTACCATTGTGCGTCAGTACGCATGGCACTCAAATTGATTGAATATTAAACAGGAAAGCACGCCATATTAACTACAAGTATTAAGAATATCCAATTGCGTGCAATAAATTAAACGTTAATTGATTTGAAACTCTTGTTCTCCTTTATGTATCTTCATATTTCTATGAATAAATAGTAGGAATTAACAGCATGTAAGCATATACATTTTCTAAAATTCTTATAGTTACATGTATTAAAGGTGGTACCATCATAAAATGCACGTTAACCTGGTTTTGGGGGAATTGGGGACATAATTTCTGCAAAAGTCAAACGTAAATCAAACAATATACAAGTATGAACACTGCCTACGTTGTAGGACAGTAGAAATCGTGAAATAAATCGCTCTACATGCCGATTTGTACCAAAACTCTACAAAAGCATGATTGGGGGATTTCTGCTCAAAATAGACACCGACGTCAGAGCGGATTACCCGAATATGATATAAAATAGCAGTTACGTGGGTTTCTTTGTTTCAAAATATCTGTGCAGCGTGGCTCAGATAAAAATACATATTTGTTACAACGACTGGTGTGTTACTTTGCACATAGGTGTAGGACATCAATAATCAGCATTTGGCGAGATATTTTCAGGCAACGAAAAACTTTTGGGTTCTTTGAGAGAAAAATACTCTAAATGTTCAGTTCTGCTAAAAATAGATATCGGCGTCAGAGCGGATTATCCGGATGACTATACAAAAGTAAGTGACCACATGGTTTTCTAAGTTTAAAAATAACTATTTTTGCAGCGTGGCTCGGATAGGAAACACCTATTTTCTATGACGATTTATCCTTGATTGTTCACACAGACTTTTTGGCTTCAATGAACATCATTTTGCAAGACCTTCTCAGGCACCAATGACTTATATGGTTTGTTTGAGTTGGGAGAAAAAAAAATCTGGTCCAAACTGCTGAATACCACCCTTAATAATTATTTCTCTTTACAACTTTTTATTTGATATATTTCAAAATGTTGTAAATGATTGGTGTGAGCTATAAAATATGTTATAGGCATATTTATACCCTATGTGTTAATGTGTATATTGCTGTTCATAAACAAGGCTTTCACTTGTTTACTGTTTTACGTTTTTTTGCACTGGACCGTTCTGCGATCTGTATCTCACTCCTCCCTCTATTGTTATTTTGACAGTTTTTGACCACGCCTACCTCAATTACTCACAAACACTATCACAAACAACATGCACATCTTCTTTTGTTTAAAGTAGGTCAGCCATTCACCTCGAGGTTTACACTTAAACCGATTGGAGCGGTCCATAGAGGCGGTAAAAGAAATAAAATATGTATTAGTCTGCGCATGCGTTAGCGGAAAGCAATACGACGAAAAGACCATTTGACGCGAAATTAAACGTCACTAAAAGAATAATGACGGCAGAAACAATTTGACGATTTTTTTTGGTTTTTTAACCTTGTCAATTCGTATTGTCTAGTGATTGGTTTCCTTTGGTGACTTGTCTTGGCGTTATCGTCTTTTGAACGTTTCATCTTGCCGCTATGCAATAATCAAACAAACTAATAAATACAATAAAAAATGCTGACTCGTCGGCGTCAGTATAATGACCGGCCGGGTTCAGTCCCTGTGCACCTCATAAGTGCCCCTGTGCTGTAATGATAGAAATGTCGCCGCACAGTATCGGCAAATACTAATCCCATCCCAATCCCTATAAAAATGCATGACAAACTAAATAAACTTCTTTTTCTTATAATAATCTTTTGCATCCTTTTGAACTCTTTCTAACCACATGATAAGTTAATAAGGTTTTACCGTGTATT
Organism: Sinonovacula constricta; assembly: GCA_007844125.1. Lineage (NCBI taxonomy): Eukaryota > Metazoa > Mollusca > Bivalvia > Cardiida > Solecurtidae > Sinonovacula > Sinonovacula constricta. The sequence goes on from CM017564.1 coordinate 47,575,795, forward strand.
CATGGTGAAATTCGACTTCGTTGTCATTTATTGGGAAATAAGGGTACTATTCTTAAATTAGTGTCTCGTAACAGCTGGTCTATAGAAAGATCTAAGTGTCAATTGTGGCAGATGGATGATAAGTAGAAACTGATAGAAGCAGCACATGCTTTCAAGTGTCTGAATCAAGATTAAAGCATACACACATAAAGACGACCACGACATCGTTAATGACATCATTTTCATAATCATCATACTATCGTAATCATCATCATCATCATCATCATCATCATCATCATCATCATCATTGTCATCATCATTTTCATAGTCATCATACCATCGTCATTGTCATCATCATCATCATCATAATCAACCTTCACCACCATCACCATCATCATCATCAGTTTTGTTGTCGAGGGCGCACCTGCTATCCCACCATCAACTCAGAGTTACATCCTTGTACATTGTGTTTATTGCTGAACAAGTCTACAAATACATGTACATTTCGTTACAATTTCTAATTTTTCAAATTTGTTTTTATGTTTTCAGTACATCTAACAGAGTCGTTTTATTTGCTTTTTAAATGTTAATCTACCTATTAAAGTATCTGTATTGGGGTACATTGGCGAAATGGAAACTGTCGCCCTTGTTAGTTAATATCCGAGGTATTCCAAACAGTAGGTAATTCCATCTCATTGGACTCGGACTTTATCGCCCGTTCTTTTGTAAATATAACAATTACAAACAGTGAAATTTCTTACTTTTGCATACATGTAAGTTTAAAATCCATTTAAATATTTATAAAGATTTGTTGTAAAAAAGGAGAAAATTGAAGTGTTTGTTGATGATGGTTAACCTTGGTATCACACGGAAGGCAGAATTGTCAACATACACTCCAAAGAGCACAAGGATAAAAATTAAGTAAAACAAATGAAAGGACCTACTTGCACTGAGGAATTAATCAGGGGAGACTATTCATTAATGTCTCTCATTCACGTTTCATGCTTCTGCTAGCCATGGGACACATAACACAGCACACACACACTGACTGCTATTAGAAGGATGTACCGTTTAATACTGCAATAAAGACATGTAATTACATACGTCATCGAGTTAAAGGTGGTATCCAACAAGTTGGACCAGATTTGTTTTTCTCTCAAAGAACCAAATAAATTATTGTTGCCTGAATGAAAATGCTGAATATTGATGTCCTACATATATTTGAAAAGTGAAGTGTAACATCACTCGTCATTACAAATGGGTATTTCCTATTTAAGCCACGCTGCACAGTTAGCTATTTTTAAACTTAGAAAACCACGTGACCCGTAACCTTATATAATCATTCGGGTAATCCGCCCTGACGTCGATGTCTATATTTAGTGATAATCACAATCATGCTTATTTATCAGGGGTATTGCTAGGCAGAACATGATGTGTACGCAGGGCCGCTATAGGGGCCCGGGGACATGCTCCGCTTGAAAACTTTGTGTGTGTGTGTGTTTAGATCGTGCATGGTGTCTTCTGGGGAGGTTTTGGTATCAAGATATATTTAGGTTTGATGTAAAATATAATGTGCGATCGACTTGAGGACGGAATTATCTGAGAAGTTTTGATTTGAAATATAAAAGTACCAAGTTTGTCCCATACCAGGAGCAACAGAAAAGTTACTAAATCGATTTAGCAATATTACATATTTGTCATGGTGCAAATAATGGTACTGATTGCAACAAATATACATACCTACACACACAAACACACACACAAACACAAACAAACACACACACACGCACGCACACACACACACACACACACACACACACACACACACACACACACACACACACACACACACACACACACACACACACACACACACACACACACACACACACACACACACACACACACACACACACACACACACACACACACACACACACACACACACACACACACACACACACACACACACACACACACACACACACACATACTTGTACATAGGACCCTTTGAGGACCATGACAAATACCAGCTTTTCGAGGACCCTATCTAAACGTGGTCAGAGAAGATTGAAACAAAATTTAGTAGTATTTATTTCTGAATTAAACAGTCCACACTATTGAAATTTTGCTTACACTTGATAGATCAGTAGAAAAACCGAATGAGGACCTGTCTACTTTATATATACTTCTGAGGACTCCAAACCGAGGACCTTCATTTGCATATTGTACACAATATCGTACCACACCTTCGGCACGAGGACCACATTGAGTTGACGATAAGAGGACTAACACGCATCCATTTAGCACAGTTTCACATCAAACTTTCGTTGTGAGGTCTGCATCTAGTTATCATTAAGAGGACTTGCACACAAACATTAACATAGTTTCAAACCAGACATTTGTCATGGGGTCTTCATTATCAACTTAAACATGTTTTAAATGATATAATAAAGTCATGGGCATAAGCTTCTGTTTTTGTCTATAATATTTTTTCATTCAAGTTTTAACCTGTCTCATGCATCCACCTGCCATGTGCAGCTAAATGAGGTCGCTCCCTCGAGTAGATCCTTAATGCATGTTTGACGACAAGTATCACTAGGCAAGAAAATTTGTTGAGTTTTTCTTGGGCAGTTGAGCTTACTAAATTCGTTTATGTGCCGAATTCAAAGTCAAAACTCAAACAAACCCGGAATGAGTAAATAAGTAATAAAATATTTAATTACCTAACAGTGTTTGGAATCATTAAAGCATGGCTTAGTTTGTATTCTCCATGTGGTGAACGTTTGACTTACAAAGCAGACACAAATCAAATCCATGACATTTGTGTCAATCCTTTAAAGGTTTAAGTTACAGAGCTGACACAAATTGCTAATGGACAGACGGATGGACACCAGGGGTATAACATACTACGTCCCTTCGGGCGTATAAAATTTTGAGTCTCAACTACTACAGTATACTTCAATATTTCTTTTCTTGTGCAATTAAAAACTAAACAGCATTGTTTTTGTCTTAAGAGAACTTTAATTTCTAAATGTGTCATAAATTTGACAAGTACAATCACAATACAATAATTTCTACACAATTAACACAAGATAATATATATTAACCCTTCACTCCATATATATGTGTGTGTTTGTGTTTAAACATGCAACCAGTGTAGATATAGATCAGCCGACACATCTGTGCCATCTGAATTTGCACTGGTAGCATCTTGGTCAGAAATAACCTAATGAATCTAAAAGCATACAGTATAATCCTGATCAGATGGCACGATTGTGCCAGCTGATCTGCATCTACACTGTTTAACCATGTGATAAAGTTATGGAGTAAAGGGTTAAAATAGAATGTAATCACCATTACACAAAGATGGGCAACTTGTGCATCACCTTAAAGATGGAAAAATAGTTTTTGATTATTCATCACTAATCCCTCACAACATTGACATACATGGCTTTTATTTTTTATTTGGTGTTAGCTATAATGTGTCAAACACAAGAATAAAATGCTAATAATCTTTCAATTTTCCTATTAGATTTCTATTTCAATAGACACTTAAGTATTGTATTCAGAAAACAAGAGACATATAAACAGCATGCCTATAGTTTTATCTGCGACTGGCAGAAAATTCAATGATTCATTTACTTCATACTAAGTTCAAACAGGATGGCCAATAGGGAACACAGAGGTCCCCGAGCCCATCTGATCACAAGGTGCTGAATACTGACCACATTTAGGGGCAATATTTAAACTCTGGTCTAACAGAACTCTATTAAAACACTTCACACCATGTAAAATGATTTCAAGATTTATCTACTCTTTCAAATGAACGGTCAAAAACTGTAACTGAAACAAAAGCTTTCACTGCACAGCATACTAGTATTCGATTATTCAAAGAACTTGGCGTTGAAGAGGAGCATGTCTTCGAGGGTGTATTGTAAGCAGACATAAATTTTAAGTAAAACGGGATAATTAGGTAAAAAATTATGCCAGAGAAATTAAGACTTTGTAACATCACTCCAGTATCTTAATTAATAGTTCTCCTTATTCTTTGAATAATCGAGCCGAAAACAAGTGAAGGACAAAATTCCCTTGTAAACCTGTAAAGAACTAAAACAGTTCAGGCATGAAAATGCTTAGTCACAAAATCAGCTGAAAATGCCCAATCACCCCCCCCCCCCGTCCCTTAAGAAAGTAAAGAGAAAACATGTTTCCAAAGTATTTCACATCGAATCCATAGCATTTATTGCAGAACAGTTTTGAAAATATCAGATTAATTCAGCTGATCATCTGAACTGTTTAACTTAAAAAACAAGTGTAGGATTAAATGCCTAGGTAGAGACCTTCCAGTTTTCAAACTACTCTGCCAAAACAAGCAGCATCATTAAAACATGCTGCATGCCTCCAAGTAGAATGCAAATCAAGGTTTTTAAAAGGTTATTTATGTTAAAATAAATGCTTTTTCGGACAATGCCTAGCATAAGTAACAATTAAATCACTACTGAAAAACCAACTTTATTCAATTCTACTTTCATGTGTTAAATTACAAGTATGTACCAGCAATTTTCTTAAGTAAATGCTAGAAATATGTTTATGATTATGAACAGATACCAGACATGATTGTAGAGGCTTTTGGTGTGTTTGAAGACGAGGTGTCCCTCTCCTGGGCCAAAAGTTTTAATCATTTGCCATGTACATTACTTTATAATGATTAGTTTTACTGCCATAAAAGTTTATGGATTTGGTGTGAAAACATGATTTAATTTATAAGATTTTAAAAATTACAAAATCACAATGTCTACCAGTTTACTTGGCCTGACAAGGCAAATTTATAGGAGGATAATATTTTGAATCTGATTTGGTCCTAAACAAGAGGGCCAAATGGCCCTATCGCTCACCAGATTCTTGGATTCATGAAATGAAAGGTTGAAAAAATTTCAAGAAAATAGCAAATACACAGCTGACTTTGCAACAATTTAAAGAACGGGCCTTATAGCATCACACAAAGATATGTTTTAACATTTCATGATATGACGATTCTACATCATTTGCTGGGGGTATTATAGCATTTCATACTGTCACACTTGTGTTTAATTCCAAGAAGCGTTTAGTCTTCAACCAATTACATTAATGCAAATAATCTGTTTTCTTTCGTGGTAGTAGTTTGGTTGAGATTAATAGAATATACCTTTTCCTACAAAAATGTTTAACCCTTTCCTCCATATATATACCTTTATTGCGTGGACAAACAGTGTAGATTCAGATCAGCCAGCATACCCCTACTGTCCTAACAAAATCTACAGTGTTTGCTTATTTATTTGTTCAGTTACTTATGACTAAAATGCGACCAGTGCAGATCCTAAACAAACTCTTAAATTGTGGGCACAATCACCTTGATTAGTAATGTTTTTCCACGCCTGTTTTCTTTTTTTAGAACTTATGTCATAAGCTAATGCAATTTGGACTGCCAGTTCTGTTTTATGCATGGCCTCAAAGTATCTAGGAAGCTTTCCAGGATACACTTTCCCACAGTAAACACACTCATGTTTTTTGTACCACTTTCTTGTTCCATCTTTGTTTTTTTTACTTACAGCAACATACATTACTTTATTACTTAAATTGTTAGTTTCCTGCACTGTGTCAGTTTGGTTTTCCACAAGGTTACTATGAACAGGGTCTATTTCTGGAAAGCTATTATCACCTCCCTGATACTGAACTATTTCAGACAAATTACTGTCACTGTCCTGCTCCTGAACTATTTCGGACACATTATCAACATCTGTATCAACATCTCCAATATCTTCATCGTCGGACACACTGTCTGGAATATAGTCACTATCTTGATCATTTTCATCTGTCATGTCTTCATGAGATGTACCGTCTTCCTGGTCATCACAGGTCTGATAACTGCAAGTAAAGAAATAATGCAACTTTTATTAAAACTAAATGCTGTCAGAATAGGAATCTTCTAGTGCATGGTGGGGTATGATCCCTCTACTTTAATAATAAATAACTTCATCTCCTAATATTTTGGTCCTCACTTTGTTAACACAAACTCATTCCCTTTATCTGAAATCTTAAGTAAATATGAGGACTCAGGCATAATTTTTCAATTATTCGCATTAGGACTAACAATTTTTTAGTCCTCACTTTGTTAACAAATACTCATTTCATTTATCTGACATCTTACGTAAATATGAGGACTCGGAATTAGGGCTAATTTTCAATCATTTGGATTAGGACAACAACAATTATACCATTAGGAGGAACCAAAACTATGATCATTTCTGGTTGTTGGAAAATATCATAAAACTGGTCATGTGACTTTTTTAGCTCTTGAAGCGATTTTGTTTTGTTTTGTTAAACTCCACCAAAATTGAGATGTAACAAGACTTGATTCAAAGTAATTATTTACAACACACGTTAAGGGAAACCTTAATCAAAATAAGTAAACAGACAGTGTAATACTTTATTATTTTATATGAAGCTTAAAGTCACAACCTTATCATATCAAAAACCATTTTGAAAAGCAAGTAGTTTGATTGGAGTTAATGGAAGATGCCTTATTGTAGAATATAAATGTGAAATATAAAATATTATGGGCAATTAGAAAAAAGCCTTTATTAACCTAGGTATTACAATCAAATATAACATGGGAATGCTGAGCACATGTTCGAACCCACAATCTCCTAATTGGAAGGCCAGCATTTTACTACTGAGCTATTAAAGCACAATTAAAAACATAGGAAAGGTGTGTCTTCTAAGTGTTTTAGACTTCTAACAGTTATATTGCTATATATCTGGTTCATTTAGATCTCGGGTCTGTTCATATTTGTATTAATATATTAACTAGTGTGGCTTTTATGTGCTACAAATCCTTAAAAAATTTGTTTTGGTTGTATTACCTCAAATCGCAATTCATGTACTCATCTATGTCCTTGCATTCAAATAAACTGAGAAAATCAAGGAGCCACTGTCTGTCCAAAGAGTTATTATCTCCTGGAAAGAAAATTGGTAATGACATTTTAGCAAGATGGAAATGATGGCCTATGAAAAAAGAGAGAACAAGAGCTGTCAGAGACAGCACATTTGACTGTTGGCAGTGCTTTATATTGAAGTTTATGTAATATATCAATCTTCTATTTGAAAAAAAGGTAAAAATTCTAACAAACAAATTGCATGAGTTGCTTTCTCTTGTTTAAATACTGGGTTGTAGGAGTCATGGTCAAATCTAGTAAGGTAGACTGAAAGTCTTGTAAGAATAGATATTGTGTCCTAAATATGAAAGAAACCTACATGTATTCAATTATAACAAAGTTATGCCCAATGTTAATGTTTCTGACAAATGGACAGATGGAAGGACAGGTCAAAACAACATGCCGCCTATCTTTTATCCAGGGCTAAAGAGAGAAACAAACCTTTTTCATCCAAGGAGACTGTTAGTGTGTCTTCTGCACCAAGCTGTCCTCCCAAAGAAAGTAAAATTTCTTCAGCTTCCTCTGGAAACATGAATAAAGCCAATTAACAGAATATGACTAATTTTAATCTTTTTTTTGTTCTAAAATAATATTCATTGTATTAAATAATAATCAATGTTTAAGAAATAGCTATCAACAGAATTGATTTATAGCCCCATCTTACCATTTGTCTCGATCACTTGAATAACAGCAAAATTATTCTGAAATTAATTTGCATGAGTGAAAGTAACAGTCACCGATAATTGACTCCTATATACTGCCTTCTTCCAAACAATTCCCAATTTGCATGAGTGAAGGTAACAGTCACCGATAATTGACTCCTATATACTGCCTTCTTCCAAACAATTCCCACATGCAACATTAACCTATTGCACTCTGACATTGACCTTGGAATTATGCACCCTCAGAATGAAAGGATAACTTACTCCATGAGACCAATCAACTAACAACAACAGAAGATCATAAGGAATAAGGGCAAAGTTACTGAGATTTTTTGTGTGTGACATACTGATAAATTGAAGTTAAAAATTACCCTTCTTGAAGCATTTAGTTTCTTTTGTAAATCCCAGTTTTATACCTTGAAAAATATCCTTATTAGAAATCCTCGACCGTTTTGGTCCAGAGCTCCGTGGAAAGTCCACATCACCTTAAATTCAATACTCCTCCTGAAAACAGAACAATGTATATTGCAGACAAAACTACTGAAATTACCTTGCTATAATTAAGCAAACAAAGCTAGAATTTATGCCCAAATACTATTTCTGGATTCCCGTTTACAACAATGATAGCTTTTTAAATGGACATACTACAGAGATAAATACAGGAAAGTGCAACTAGAGGTGCCTTCACGATTCAGTGAACAACTAGAATGTGTCCTCGGACACTGATGCCCGCACTGCTGCAACAAAATTTGTAATAACAAAGGGCCATAACTCTGGTAGAAATGGTCGCAGGAAAAAATCCTTTCATAATGATCATCTGTGCAAGTTTGAAAGAAATCTGCCTTATAGTTTAGGAGGAGTTGATACCACAAGATTTGGAAACATACGTACGTACGGATGGATGAGTGCAACTCCCTATGCCTCCCACTTTGTGGGGGCATAAAAATGTTGTGGCTAGCAGTGCAAATGCTGCAGATGCAAGGACAGATGCACAGCTAGACAGATCTGGAAGACTGTCATTCTGTCACTAATTCTCCACTGCTCCAAGCGGGATATAAAATATTAATGTTTGAACATCAGTTAAACAGTGTCAAGTCTTCTAGTATTGTTTTCTAGGAAAGTCACAACTCAAGATTGACAACAGACCACAATGTGAGGACATTTTCAGACCAACAATGTGAGGACATTTTGTAATCTTACATTCAGTGATGTGATGTAATATAATAACTATGTCAACAAGGTACAGACTTTATGAGGACCTGTGAAATCTACACATTCTTTTATTAAAAGTTACCTCTGGTAGGTAGTACCCTGCTTCCAATGACTTTTCAACATATTCATGACCAAGGATCCAACAGTGATGAGCTATTCCCAGAATGTACTTCATGGTTCGTTGGACAATACGACTACTTGTTTCCTCTGAAAAAATGGAATCTTTCAAACTTTTAAACGGAATGGTGAAATAAATCAATTCTCGAGAATAACAAGAGCACCTCCTACCAGCACGAATGCTTGTCTGCAAGTGTTTGACATTAAGCAATAAGCAAATTAAAGTACAAAAAGGGCCTTAATTGTGACAAAATGCACATTACAGTTAAGGTTTGTGCCTAACAGACTCTCCAAATGAAGGTAGTTTGCAAACTACAAACTATAAAGGCTATTGCTTTTTTAGTATTCAAGAAATTAGCAAATTTTCTAACTACAAAAAGAACCACAATTCTAACAAAATGCAAGAAAGGGCTATGGTTCATGGTCTGTGTACTCTGCCGATGATGACAAACAAATCTTGCAAACTTTCAAAGCAGACGCGCTTAGTTTTTCAGACAATATGCAAATAAAAGTTATGATACTTGTCCTACTAACTTACCTATTGATGCCCCAAAAAATACTCAAAGTTTTAAAGAATTATCTTTTATACATACTGACTTACTGAGGGCAAACATAGTCCCCTCTGGCCATACACCAGTAGCTTTCAAGGATAAAATCTTCATAATTCAAGTGTTGTAACAAAATCACAACAACCGATTACCTGTTTCCACGATTACATGTGTTGCATCATTGTCAAATACACGACTGTAACATCCCCCACATTTTTTCGTCAGTTGTACCAGTTGCTTCTGGAACATTATCAAGGATTTAAAAATACACAATCTTTTTTTAACAAAATCTATCCCAAAAAAACACTATGACAAATGAATAAAAGACAGTTGAAAGAATTCAGTCTACTGATTCACTGAATGTGTAGTGTAACATTTAAATTATTTTTCTAATTTTCCCCCCAAAAATATATAATTTTTCTGAATACCACATTTAAATGTAAAAAGTTCAGAAAAGTAAATATATTCCATAAAACATAGCTTTATTTCAACAGTGTACATAAAACATACCTTTATTTTATCTTTTCCTGAGCAAATGAACTGAAACTTCGGTCTCCTTCCTTGACCTGTAATTTAAAATTAAACACAGTGTGATAACTTCCAATTGTTAAATTTTTAAGATATAAAGGAATAAATAAAATTTGTACTGTTGCATGAAAACTTTTGGTCTGAATTAAAATGTGGCAGACATGTCTGTCAGACTTATGGTCTACTACTTAGCTTGACAAAATATTGCCGACGAGAAAATATGCCGTAAGGAAGGAATGATTGGAGGTCGGCAGAGTGAAATGTGGTGAACGTGGGGACCGGAAGTCGGGGAATTGTTAGTTTTGGCGCCAATGTCTGATTCGGATTTTGAAATTTTAGAAACACTGATGTATTAGTATGAAATAAATTGTACAAAAAATATTTAAAATAATTTAACATGAGCTTGGCATGTCTCCCCCACTTCATGGTAATTTACCTTTGTCTGATCAGGCAAACCTCTGACAATTATTTTGCAAATGACACATTAATTGTTTGGTGCATGCATAAAATTTATACATCATTATAAATTTCTCATTTTTGAGTACAAGGCCATTTGAAATTTTAAAGATGATTTTAATCTGGGTTCCCACAAAGCTCCAGAAACAAAATTCCAAGTCAATATCATAACATAGATAAATTTCTAGACACTCAATAAAGCATCTCTAGCCTATCCCAATAGTGGTTATCTGAAAACTATAAATGTTGCATGATGCAAATTATTTTTGTGCTTGCTTAGTTCCTTTATCTTTACAGAGTCCTCAGATAGCAAAATGTCCTCAGACTGCAAAATTCGTTGGGTGTGTAAATGTACATGGGATGTAGTTCCATTAACTGAACCTCATCATACTTTTAGATTGTGCACCTTTGTGAGTGAACAACCAAAAGCTTCATAAGTTCAATCATTGCTTTTATTTGCATGGGAAATTTGAACTGGTATAGGTTTCATGTTGCATGCATTTGTTACTAGAGCTCTTTAAGATATTTCACAAAGGTATTGTGAAAAAATGCAGCAATGTGATTTTGATAAAATTATGATTCCATTTCTCTTCAAAATCACTGGTTGAAATTTGATCTTTTAAATTTGGGCTACTTACTGATTGGTTGCTTGCCTTGGATATACATGTTAAAAATCAGAAGTTTGTAACTGCCTCTTTTTACAAATAATTAGAATGGATAATAAATCAAACCTTAAAGATTAGGTTTCAAAATAATCTTTCAGTTTTGAAATAACATTAAATGTAGCAGATATACTCCCTGTGTGAACTGTCCAATTGGAAATAATAGTTTCATTCATTCTTTATTTTAATTGTTGTCTAAACAAAGTCATTATTTGAACCCTCTTTTATTGTTAACTAAAAACAACAGCAACAATCAATAAATACTTAGAAATTATAACCAAATCGATTCCCACCGGACTAGTGTTGGGAATCATAATTGATCATCAGGCGAAATCGGGTGCCACTTCCTATGCGATTTCACCTGTAACAATTGGTTTCTAAATCTAAACAGTTTTATGTTCACAAATGATTTTTGATTAGTAGCTTACATAATAACTCGATACTATAGTGTACTTGCCGCCATTATCTACAAAGCAATTAGTGTTTCAAGGACAAAATACAAATTTTTCATTTGGTTTCTTTTTACATGTACTAAACTATTTTTTTCCGGATGCTTGAAGGGCTGCCATTTTTAGAGTGATTTCCCTTAGTGGCCGAATAAGTGTAAAAGCCGGAATCTGTATCTTTATCTGGAGTGCATTCTCACTCTTCTGTTAATCAATTATGAGAGAATGACATCAATTATCAGCATCAAGAATGTTTAGACGCTGCTAAATTGCTAATTGATATCTTCTGATCATCGACACATCACTATCCCTCATCCTCCACCACCCACTTAATATTTAAACTAGTGGTTCATGGCTGTCTTAGTTAAAAGCCAAAGCCAAAAACTTTCAATTGTATTTAAAACATATAAACACTGATGAGGTGAAATAGGTAGATCTTTTTGATACTCTTAGTCTTAACCTTAAGACTGTACCTTTAAATATGGAAAAGGATTTTGACACCAACAAATGTACAAACAAACAAATAAACTATAAATAAAACAAAAGGGTCATGAAGACTTTGAATCGCTCACCTAGTAGTGTGAGCTAAGTAACTGATGCTAAAATAATACAAAGTATGTCAGGTCCCATTCATGGTCAATGAAAGTTAGTTTTAAGATTAGTGTGCAAAACTGTACATGTCAATAAATATCAAGGCTGTATCTCTAAAAGAAAATTTCCATGGACACACACTTGATGATGGGCATTGAGCAGTCACAAAATCTCACCATGTGCCTTTGGCTCAAGTGAGCTAAAATATATAAATCTTCAAAGAAACATGTATCGCTGATTCCACTATCAGAAGAGAAATATTTGAGTTAAATCAACATATATCTATTACTGTTAACTAGGATCTTAAACAGTTAACAGACCTGGGTAATTAAATTTTTAATTCATTGCAATTGAATTTCATTTCCAGTTTACTTGAATGTTTGCATTAAATTATAATTAAAAAATAGTTCATATTTGGGCTGTAACTTACAATTGCATATCACTTTCCAATAACCGTCGTTCCGAGTTCAATACTTGCTTCTAGAGGCATGGATACTGGTCTTGAATGAATAAAGAAATAAATAAAAATATCCATACTGTTTTCATGTATTTTACTTTGTATTGCAATACAAGCTATTATTCCACTTGGCAGCTATGGCATTTGCCATTTTTCAACTTTGCAGCCATGATGGCAGCCATATTTACACATTTTTGTTTCAAAAAAGGTATGAGTACTTATCAGTAGAAAATCAGCGATACATTATTTAATTAAATTGATGACGCATTTTAAGGCTTAACTCCAACAGCGTGTAACTTAACCTTATACATGCCTGTACTTGATTTTTCACCATCTGGTGATTTGTTCTGTCAGAACATGCACACAGCAATTAATATAAATTGCATAAGATGCGAGGCCAATGATTGTAAAATGCAAAGTATTCAAGATATAACAATTTTGAAAAGTTGAACATGAACATCCATAAATTTGCCTGTAATGTCTACAGTATTCTCACTGCTTTGGGTAATTTTTGGAATTTTAGCATGTAAATGCTGTAAATTGGGTACAGAAAAGAAGATGTAAATTGGAGGAGTGATATAAATATGTTTGGGAATATTTATCCTTCTCTTTAGGGCTGAATTTTTTTTTGCAAATTCCCAGTATCCAAATTTCTTTTAAAAACATTTATTTTCCCAAAAATTTAAACTCTACTTCATTGTTTTTCCCCATTATCAGAAAACTGTGTGTATTACCCAATATTCCAAAGCCGTTTACTCTTTCCCAACATTGGAAAATACATGCTGTGAAATATTTTAACTAATACACCGATTTTGATGAAACTTTGCATAAATATCATTACTTAATTTTTAAATTCTGATACCAACGAAATCCAGAAAGTTTCACTTCTCAAAAGGCTTTTTGTTCTTAATTGATAAGACCACCACCTGCAGGTGTCAATGCTTTGCTGCAGTTGTCAGAGCAAAAAATCAGACTTTAATTTAATATCAATTCTCTACACCCACCCACAGAGTGAGGACAGTTGGAAAAGCATGGACTTACACTTTGGTCCTCACATTAACATTTTCAGCAGTTACATTTCCGTGAGTTTTTAAATTATGTACAGTTATATATAATTCAGCATTCCAGATATTGTTTCAACAATGTTGGTAAAATTTAATTACCCAAATTTTCAAACCATGGAAGTAAACAGATAAGCGGTATAAGGAAAAATAGTTAGTATAGTTATAGGACTGATATTTTGTTTCTATTTCCTAAGTATTTGTTCTCTCATACTTTCATAGTTAAAGAATATTTTAGAGATTTTAAGTGTAAAATAAAAAAAAACACACCTCCTTATCTGGAATTCCGAGTTTAAACATTTGATGTATTAAAATCAGAAATTCAACATGGATAGATTTAATTTGGTAATTTCACATTTTGGAAAGTTATTGTGCAGTTTAAGTTAATTAGCATCCATGGGCAAGTAAGAATTTTAATGGGCAAGTTTAGCCTCATTTCAACTTGTCCTGCGAGCAAACTGTTAACAGGGCTGTTATAATTAAAACTTACCCTTCTCCATGCATAGTCTACACCTCCATAGTTATACACAATTTCTTCTCCTGAAGTGATGTCATGCAGAGCAAAAATGCTGGTACATATTCTTTCTTTACTTTTAGCATTCTGACTTGGAGATTTGGTGATAAATGGTCATCATTTCTGAGACGCCCATACGACCCATCATCAGTTGTGGCATCAATCCTATAATGACAAAAGAAATAATAAGACTGAGAAAATTCCAGAAGAGGTGGTCTAAAAGAGCTAAATACAAAAATGGCAATGATAGCCCTATATAGCTCACTTGACCTTATTGTCAAAGCTTCAAACACAAGAAAGTGTGTGATGCGAAACGCCAGGTGCACAACTGCACATGCTGACAAAAAATTTGTTTAAACTTTGGTAATGCTAGGTTCAATGAATACTTTTAGAGCTACGTGCTACACATTATTAAAATGGCTAAGTTTTTACCAAGTCAGAGGTCTTAAGTCTTACATGACTCAATGAATCGTGATGCAAAGCCCAGGTGCATAACTACAAAATGTCAACCAAAATTCCTGTCAAGCTTTGTGACTAGGTCTTTATGAGCTAGGTATGACAACACTAAAATGACAATTTTACACAAAAAAGAGCCATAACTCATACATGACTGAATAAATTCGGACGTGAAACCCAAACTACACATGCTGACCAACATTCATGTAAAGTTTTGAGACTATACATCATATAGTTTTAGAGCTTGAAACGAAACAATATTCTGTGAAGGATGGACTGACGGAAGACCGAAGGACAATGGCAAATTAATTTCTCCCCCCCCCCCCCCAATCTTTAAATAATTCATAAGATCTGGAAACCATCGAGTTTCATGCACTTTTTTTAAACCCCACACATTTCAATTTTAAGTCCTCAGATAGCAAAATGTCCTCATACTGCAAATTTTGTTGGTGTGTATGTCACTGGAAACAATGTAATACAAGAACCAAAAGCTATGCTACTATTTTTCTCTCAAACTTACCAAAAACGTTTTCCTCTTCTGACTTCATATATGTACGTATCATCCCCTGACGGCTCAGTTTGTACTTTTTTCCTGCGTATATCAAAACAAAACTACCCGTTCTTATATTTTCTGATACATGTGTGCGCATCATGTATGCGCATTGTAAGTGACCAATCAGATTGCTCATAACATCCTTTAGTTAGATAAACGCGACCCACATACTGATTGGTTGTGTTTTTACACTTCTCATCACGTGATTTTGTCAATGACTAGTAAATTGTGTATAATGTGTGTGTGGAAGGTTATAAAACCTACCAAAATGAGGACCTCTCAATTTTCAAAGATTCAATAGGGGACCTCATGAGGATATGCTATCCAGAAAATCAATCAGAGGACCCGAGTGTAAGACCTCCCTTTGAAAAAAGTCCTCTCTCTGTTGGTGTGTTTTCATACGAGGGTCCTCCGAATGGTACCTATACAAACACACACACACACACACACACCCCACACACACACTTCTAGCGTAAGACTTTTCTTGTAGGTTTAATTACTTTATTTTTTCAATCTCTGCAGACAATGTGTACGCAGCTGTGTATTCTGCGTGAAGGCAGCTACGCACCTGCTTAGTTTTAGAAAGAATAGGCATGTAGAGTGATTTAGTTCACGATTTCTACGGTCTTACAATTTAGACAATGTTCAAAATCGTCTTTTGTTAGAACATAAGTTTAACTTTTTGCAGTAATTATGTCCCAATTCCCCCAATCCAGGTTTAAGTGTATTAGATGAAGACAAACTGTCGCATACCATCCTTAAGAACTAATTTCAACGTCATTAAATACAACTATAACTAGCTGATTTCAGTTTCTCTCCATGCAAAAAGACTGTTTACACTTAATCTGGACATCTCATTTCAATAGCTTGCAAGAACCTAAGTTATATGTGAAATCCAACATTTATAAGAAACATTAAAGAGCACTTGAGAATCTTTTAAACAAGAACAGAAACAACTCCATAAAAAACTGTAATATTTCGTTGTGTACGATTTCATTTTAACACATACGACAAGTTTTTAGGTCTGCTACTAACAAACTTAATAGAACCAGCAACATTAATACGTACGTGTATATTTAAACACCAGAAAAGTATCATTTTAGGAAAAGGAAAGCAAGCTACGAACTGAACGAGGTTAAACAATATCTTTGAAATTTCCACGTACAAATCTCCCTGTAAAAAACAGATAGAATATCTCAAGTTCTAGCTATAATACCCAAAGGGCGTCTCATTTTGAAGATGCCAATTACTATAACAGATTACTTTACTAAAAGCAAATGCTAGCAACATTAGCGTTGTTTTCAAGTTACATGGTCCGCTATTTTTAACTTTTACTTAAAACAAAACAAAAACAAAACAAAACAACAAAAAAAGCAAAAAAACACAAACGAAACTAAAAAAACAACAACAACAAAAAACAACAACAAAAAACAACAACAACAACAAATCAACAACACTGAAATAAAGGTGGTGAAATGTTTTCCTCAGATAACCTAATAAGTCATGATTGCCTGTATACGTCCTGTAAAATGTTTGTCATTGTTGTCCTAGATCTGCGTGAACAAGGAAGCATAAATCCCCACTTGTCATTGCAAACAGCTATTTCCTATCTGAGCCACACTGACCATGCTATGCTATCACGTGATCGATTACTTTTGAGACCACATTACATCATCATCAACCACTCTGATGTCAATATCTATTTCTTTACAGTGTTTATTTATAGATTTGAAAAGAATTAAGATTTTTAGTGACTTATTTCATGAATGAATGCGGTTTTGTACTAACTTACAACTAAGGTAGTGTTCAAAATCGTTTTAACATAGACTCAAAGTGAAAGTTTATGAAAAATATATGCCTCAAATAGGGGCGAATCCAGAAAGTTTTGGTGAGGGTGGTGGGGGTGGGTGGGGGCTGGTAGGGGGTGGTGCGGGGTATGACTCAAAATCAATCAACTTTGTCGCAGTAAATACTAGATATATATGTATACATACACAGTAAGGGACCCTAACTTCAATATAAGCAGTCAACAGACAAAATTTATTTAAAAACTTTTAAGCCCACATGTATGTGTTTTCACAGCTCCTACTCTTTCACGTGGTTGGTTGAGGGGATGCACCCCCCTCCCCCAATGGATCCATCACTGGCCTCAAACTCGCAAATTCGTGAAAAGTTTAGAGAACAGTAATGACTGAAAGTCCGTTAGACACATTAAATGTTATTTCATTAAGTGTATGATCGAGTGTTATTCACTGATAAATTCATATACTTGACTGCTATATGGCAATAGCATAGACATAGAGTTGTTTTCCCTATGGGCGAATTCCGAGGAAGTACCTTTATTTGAACTATTATATTAATTATATTTTTGTCCTGACTCTAAAAACATCTCATAGTTTTTTTTTCAACCGATAATTTCATTCCCTCTCATGTTAGTATCATAATTTAATAAATAATGTCAAATTAATTAACATCAAACGACAACCGAATAATGCTCGAATCCCTGTAGATTTGATTCGAACGATTTGTAACAACATACTACAACTTATAACTGCCGCTGCTCTAGAGAGCGTAACCTCTTTTAGGATGTTTTTTATATCGGGAAGATAGTGTAGCTGGCAAAAACAAAAAATTGCAGCTGTTCTGTGAGAACTTTCACAGAGGAAAAAACTGAGTGTTCCGTTTTTTATCATTGTAGCTTGCAACAATAATGTGTACGTTGCAATGATACAACCGTTGGCATATATACGAATTCACAGATGTTTGGTGAAGTATTGTTTAACAAAAGAAACCGAGTATACCGATGTTTGAAATGCAGCTTGTAAATTCAAGTATAGCAGAGAACATGGAAAACAATGTCGCATATTCTACTTCGCATCAGAGTTATGGTTCGTTACTGTCAAAATGTTTGTGTACATAATCAACAGTATAAGAGAGTGTGCTTAGTTCCCAGTCATCTTCTTGCGCATGCTCTCTACGGCGCCTTGGATGTCTCGCATCCTAGCTTCTTCATGTTCATAATTTCCTCCTAACTAGTCTAACTACGCGCGTATCGCGGATTTCGTTAAGTCATATTTAGGCAATTCTGTATTGGGGTAAGCTTTCTCTTGAGGAGGGCAGAACGTTCAAATCGCAATTTCTCGGCTATATTTTATCTATGATTTGATCTAAAGTAGCAAAGTTCAGATTTAAATGAATTAAGATAAATACCTCACTGATCACTGTTGACGTTTGGCGAAATAACACGAAGAGCCCCGAGTGTATCAATCCGTTAAAACCATTGGAATACTTCGAGCACTTCCGTAACAATGATTCTTTACTTTACGTAAAGTATGGGTGACCTCCGGGTTGATCAGATTGTGGCAATGGTATTGGAAGTCGCTGACCATAACTACCAACTGAATACGTATTGACTTAATGTTTCCACAATCCTTTAGGCAACCCAGATTGATTTCGCCATGCGGTTTATTTATTCTCGTGCGTGTAATCGTGAAGATTCGCATTTAAAATTTGTAATCATTTATTTGTGTTAGTTTCCATGAAAATAACATTACCATGGTGACCAAACTAAAACCTTTAATATTTTTTTAATACCCATTGACACTTGTTTTGTGAAAGGTTTTTAGCATTTCTTTCTAAACACACACGCACGTAAAAAAAATCATGGCCGTTGAGTTAAACCGTTGGTTTTTCATACGACCCATCTAGATGTAAAATTTGTGTTTATCGGCGATTCTGGTTCACGATGCTAAACTATATTGGTGCCAATGGAAAAAGCCTGGATGGGGATGTGTGATTTAACCATTTCTAGCCGCAGGATTTATGCTTCTGTTGTTCGACGTCAAATATTAGTATATAAAATGTTGCTTCAAATATTGGTATATAAAATAGTGCAAATTGTCCCAGAGGGAGCTGTATTAATTATATTGTTTTTCTAAAAACGCTCTCACTCAATTTTTCGGCAAATTACCTTTTACTTGAAAACATATTGGTATATGTGTTTACGGGTAATCACCAAAAACACCAGAGCACCGTCATTATAACCGTAACTCTGTTGGTAAGACAACATAAACATTAGAGGAGTCGAACGTAGGATTTGTACTGATTTGTTATGTTAAAACACCGCTAGCATATGTTGTAAGAAAGCTTACAGTTAAGACGTTGGCTATGATACAAAGCAACATCAATATGAGCGATGGCAAGAGAGCTATTTTCAGAGGCGGATCCAGAAAATGTTGTTGGGGTGGGGGTGGGGGTGGGTGGTGGTTGGTATCAAGAGCCATTCAACTTTATCGCAGTAAATACTAGATATATATACACTGTAAGGGATCCTAACTTCGACCTAAGCAGTCAACAGACCAAATTAACTTAAAAAGCTTAGTTTTTTAAAGCTTGCATGAATGAGCTTTCATACTCTACTCTTTTACCTGGTTGGTGAGTGAGATGCATACGCCCACCCTCACCCCTGGATCCATCACTGGCTAGCATCTTTAACGACTTTGGTGCATATATGTCGTGGACCGATTTGAACCTGGGGCCTTTGGTGTTTAGAACTGACTCGTTGTTCAGTATGTTAAAATATAGCTAATTATAGGATAGAAATAGAATGTGATAATGTTATACAAGTATGTTACTAAATTATACTTAATTGTATGATAGAAAAAGAAATTAAATAATATTAAAGAAGTATATTATAAAATACACCTATCTTAGAACAGAACTAGAAAACAAAAACAAAAAATAATGTTGAACAAATATATTACTAAAAAGTTAATAAATGTAGAAAAGAAATAAAATAAATAATATTATACAAATATTTTACCAACATTAAGTGTGGGATATAGAAAAAGAAAAGAAATAATTTGGGACGAGTACTTTACGAAAATTCTAATAAGTTGTAAGATAGAAATAGATAAGTTGTAATATGATACAAGCATACCCCCATATATAAAATAAATTAAGAAATACAAAGTACTGAACTACACATATTTCTTAAATAAAATATAAGAACTAGCGGAAACAGTATACCTGATGAAGCATACAGGTATTTCAAAAAGAAAACAGGGAATGGCGATTAACATCTGTTCTGTGTCATAACATACGGTACTATAATTAAATTACGCATGCACATGCAATTTGGCGCGGTCGCTCTTGGTCTGTAAGAACAACGAGTTTCAATGTCTTAGCCGTTTGTTGCTCTTATCGTTCACACAACACTGTTTTTTATTCGGAGAAGGTTAACTAAACTGTATTCGATGCACACTTAACTTTACGCTATTATAAAAGACGAATAAATAGTGTCATTTAGGGACACGTGTACCAAACTTCTGATAATTACCGTTTAAAGATTGTTGTGTTCTCGCTCATATATTCATGGTCCCAGGTACGGCAGGCCCCGGGTTCGAACCCGGGCCGCGACGTACCAAAGTCGTAAAATGGTTGTGGTATAGCTTCCTTGCTAACGCTCAAGCCAATATATTAATTCCACATGTTGTTGGCCGAGGTCAGGATAATGTAACTTGATGTGGCATCATGTCACGGTTTACGGAATACTATACACAATGAAGGCAACACTATATCTGCTTCCAGCGAACACCGTTTCCAGATAACTGATATACGCCTAATGGGACGATAAACCCAATAAACAAACAAAAGTAAACAATTTCAACACGTTGCTAATATCTTAAATGTTTGACTTATTGATCATGCATTGGTTGTAAAAGGCATGTTATACTTAAAATGTATGCATAACGCAAATATTACAATCAATAAACTTATGTAATAATGCACACATCTTTTGGCTTACAAAAAGTAAAGTAACATAAAAAAATCAAGGCGAATGTCCAAATAAATGGACAAATAAAAATAATACGATCAAACAATATCGATTAAACAATATTGATTAATTAATATAGAATAAATAATACCGATTAAACAATATTGATTAAACAAAATCGATTAAATAATACCAATTAAACAATACCGATTAAACAATATTAATTAAACAAAATCGATTTAATAATATCGATTAAACAATATTAATTAAACAATATCGGTTAAACTTTATCGATTAAGCAATATGAAATAAACAATATCGATTAAACCATATCGATTAAACCATTTCGATTAAACCATATCGATTAAACCATTTCGATTAAACCATATCGATTAAACCATATAGATTAAACCATATCGATTAAACCATTTCGATTAAACCATTTCGATTAAACCATATCGATTAAACCATATCGATTATACAATAGCGATAAAAAGATGAACAATATTTAACTAGAATATCCTTTTGAAGTTGCCATTGCATAGCAGATGCATTCTACTTTAATGTATTTTCCCCAAAACCATACTTATAATTCTGTCCAATCGAATATGAAACAATGACATACAGAAATTAATAGCTACGTGCATAGAAAAAACCATCTTTGTGTCTTTAGCGCGCGTGAAGATTGTGACGTCAGACTAACAGGACGTTCAAAGATACACGTACTATAGAAGTCGTATAGATAGTTTCCATGTGATGTCATAGGCACTGATAAGACAGTTTAAGACAGTCATCTTTAAAGGCACAAGCTAATGCAGGCCAATATCTGTGCTGAATGAAACTCACAACTGTGTTTTTATTTTCCAGTCTATGTCACTGAATTTTATATCAAATTTAACAGCTTTTATGAAGATCTTTAAATAGAAAAAATATTTTGATAGTTTAAAAGGTAAAAAATATAACCAAAAAAGATGTTTTTCACTGTTCATTTTGTTTAAGGATGAGCCAATAATTTTATTTATTTCAGTGTATTAATTCTTTATTAATTATTGCATTTATCAATTAAAAAAAATATATATTTTGAAAATATGAATTTTAAGAGGTTTCCAATAGTGAACAGTATTTAATATTTGGACCACAAATGAAGAAATTACAAGAAAATAAAATTTACGCTTCTATACAATTCATCTGAAAATCAGTTGAAATTGCCATCAAAGATGGCCGCCAAGATAAGGGATTTTCACTGATGTGGAAACTATCTCTACCATATGTTGTCTCATTTTCTCCTCGGAATCTATACTGTTGTTATTATTACTTTGCTTAGCGCAAACTTAGAACTATTGATTATCATCCTTTGAGAATTTTTTGTTAGGAATTCAAAAACAACAACTGGCACAAAGTACCGGGCATTATGGCATGACATTCAATAAAAAAACTGGAATAATTGCCTTCTATAGACATTACGGAGCATTCCTGTAATTGATTGTACGCCCACACATGATTGTGTATTCTCTCCATTTTGGTAAATTTTCCAACAAGCCATTATTCTTCCCATCGAACATAAAGAAAATGTCATCGTTTATGAAAAAGGGGTCCCACTCAATTATATATGAAAGGCGTGGAGACCCATTTAGTATATACTTAATATAGGCTTTAAAACATCTTATTTTAAAGAAATAATATTTTAAAGAAGAAATTTAAACTATTAACTCAACAATGTTAGACAACGTGTGATAATAATCGATTAGTAAAATTAACCACGTGCATGCGTCAATCAAACAGGCTTCTCAATTAAATTGTTTCTTACGGCTTAATAAACAAAGACTGAAATTTCTTTGAGGTGTACCATTAATATAAACACCTAGTATATCTTAAAACGAACCTAAACTTTCTGAGAATGGTTCTATTTCTTTGTCTCCTTTTCCACGAGTAAGCGTAAGAGAACAAGACAAAGACTCCGTTTCAGTATTTGTTCATGTTTCTCTCCCAGTCAGAGGCCAGTATGAAGTTTGGTTCTAAGAATTGGTATCTTAGGCGCGAGCTAAAATTCTGGATTCTGGAAATCATCAGAGGTCACATTTTAAAATACTTTGCATCTTTTTAGACAAAAGAGTATGTCAAACGATGTAAGTTTTACTAAAATATTTTTATACTATGTCTCCAGTTCTTTTATGCACGTTGAGTACCTAAGAATGATCTATTTTTATATTGTATGTTATCTCTAACCGTGTCTTAGAGTTGTTAAGCAGAAGAGGGGCGTGTGTTTCTGCTTCATTATCATGAGGTTAACTAAATGAGAGACATTAATGAATAGTCTACCCTGATAATTGCCTAAATGCAAGTAGGTCGTTTCATTTGATTAACTCGGTTTTTATGCTTGTGCTCTTTGGAGTGTAAGTTGACTTTTCTGCTTTTCTTATGATACCCAGGTTAACCATCATCAATAAACATGTCCATTTTCTTTTTTTAAATAACATATCTCCATAAGTATGTAAAATAATTTTAAGCTTATATTTATGAAAAGATATTCACTGTTTGATATTGCAATATCTACAAAATAACAGGCGATAAAGTCCAAGAATTTCAACTACAAGGACATACCTACTGTTTGGAATACCTCGGATATTAACTAACAAGGGAGACAATTTCCATTTCCCCAATGTACCCCATTAGACTCTAAACTGGAGTGCACAACACAATGCGCATTTACGGGTATGTCATATAACTTACATGTATCAGACTATGCTCTCTGGGCGCCTTGTATGATATTCTTTCTTGTTTATTGTTTATGAATTATTCTTGCCTAGTAAACGGACAGAACCATTGAAACTGATCACAGTTTTGGTGTGGGGAGGGAGGCGGGAGGGGTTGAAGCATTTCGGTGTGTGTTGCGGGTTGGGGTGTGGTGTGTGGGCTGGGAGCGGGGCTGGGCGGGGCGCGGGAGTGTGTGTGTGTGTAAAAGCATGCAACTTAATTCGGAACTCCTCGGGTTATTACTCCATCTGAAAGTGTCTGGTGTAATGATACTTAGAGAATTGCAGCGTTCTTCTTGCCGGAAGAAGATAACGCGCTAGAAGGTTCATCAAAAAGGCGATTTGCTTAGATGATCTTTTTTGTTCTGTTGATCTTTTTTCATACATTTCTTTTAATTTACAATAGTGACAGCTTGTTCATTGATGCTTCATTGAACTTTTTTTCCGTAACGCCAAGGGAATCAATATGATACAGGGATGGGATTTGCCGGCATTTTTGCCGATACTGTGCGGCGACATTTCTATCAGTATAGCACATGGGCACTTATGAGGTGCCCAGGGACTGAACCCGGCCCATTATACTGACACCGACGAGTCAGGCGTAATGCTAACCCCTTAGCCCCGAGCGTTAGGAGGGAAGCTACTACTACCAACTTTAAAGTATTTGGTTTGACCCGGTTGGGTTGCATCCAATAGATGCTTCGTGAATTTACCTTTCCGCGAGTCTAAAAATAGAGTTTAAGCTACGCCGTCTTGCCCACAAAAAACTGGTTTAAAGTGAAAGATCTTACAGATTATTTTACAGATCCGCGAAAATATTTTAATTTGATATCTCCCAAATGCATAGAGCTTGTGATGGAGATGTTTAGATGAAGATTAAAACTGTTTCACCCAATAATGCATTCATGACACAAAATTATGAAAGAAAGTTGTTGCTGGCTACAGCGAGATTTTACCTTTCGATGCAGAAATGGACAAGCCCCATCCAATAAACTAAATTAAGATGCAAACAAAGAAGTGATTACAGCAACGTACGATTCCTTGCGAACCACAAACCATAAACAACCCTGTTGCTATTAAATTGAACCAAAGGCTCAAACAGATTTAAACTGATCGCTTGTCAAATCATTGTTTGTGGGACAATGTGTAAGTGAGATATAGCATAACGCAGGTAAAGTGTCAATCAACGCGATGTGTTTGGCTAATTCCATGCTATTACACAATGTGTAATATATATTTTTAGATCTCGCGGAAAGGTGAATTATACGATGAAGTCCGTGTGACCAAGTGTGTGACCAGGTCGTTACAAGTACATTGAAATGTAGGACGCGCCTGAATATTTACACAGCACTCAAACCTGCAGACAAAGTAAACCTGCTAAATCCCAATCATGCTACATATGAATACACAACACACAATATGTTGACATTTTGTCAAACATTCATATGCAGCTCATAGAACATCGCAAGGCCAGACGGCTGCACGCCGGAACTGCCTGATCTGGATCTATACTATATGCCTCCACGCCGGAACTGCCTGATCTGGATCTATACTATTTGCCTTAGCTTATTTAAATCGTACTTGTGTTATCCGACAGTTTGCCTACATCAAATGCAACTTGTTTTTACTGATTTGGGGAATTCAGGCATAATTGCTGCATAAACTAATACTTTAGTCTAAGAAAAGACTATTTTGAACACTATTTTAATTGTCAGAAGTACAAATTACGAAGTCACACCTATATTCTTAGACAGTACAAATTGCGAAAAAAATACTCTTAATGTGTATTTCTTTCTAAATCTGTAAATAATCACGATAGTGATCTCTGCTAAAAATAGATTTTGACGTCAGAGCAGACTACCTGATGACGATATAATGTCAGGGGCGTGCCTAGGCGACCTTTGAGTATACGCACTATTACGTGGGGGGTGGGGTTCCTTAGAACGCCGTAGATGCATTCTGGGGAGAAACTCTGTCACAGTACAACGGACAGGAAGGGACAGAAATACGTCAGGTAGGATTGCAGAAGTATTTGTAGAATTTGGAAAAGGGTTAAATAACTCTAATTTAAAAGATAAAACAGCTAACAATAAGTGCCGAACACAGGTTATGTACGATTTTAATTTGCTTTTTGACGTTTTTATTTGTTCATTTTTTGGAAGCAACTGTACGCACGTGCGTAAGTGCGGAAGCCCAGGCCCGCCCCTGAATGTGATCTCAAGAGTAAGTTGTCACGTATGTTGTTGTTTTTTACTTTAATAATAAAAGCTATCTATGCAGCATGCCTGAGATCGACAGTACCTGTTTGCCCTGATAAGTTGGGATTTATGCTTCGCTGTTCACACAGATCTAAGGCATTAATGAACAGCATTTTGCAGGATGTTTTCAGGTAACACTGACTTATTTGGTTATTTGAGAACCATTTGGTCCAAACAGTCGGGTACAAGCTTTAACTTGATAAGTGCTAACACAGACTGTGCTCAATATGACGGCAAACACTTAAAGTTTGCCTGTATGCAAAGCACGCAAAGGATCAAAGACAGGTCAAAATGAAGCTGTGTTCAATCTATACTTGCGAGACACAACGACTTTCTCGGAACTACAACCTTGCGCTTATAGGTAAACTAAATTTGTGCAAATTCATATGTTTACAGTTGTTTGTTGGGTTTGTCGTTCAACTAAGAATCTTTCAATTATCAACAGACAGTGTACCTTCGAAGCAGATATAGTGCTGCCTTCACTGTGTATTGCATATTGGGACACATGGAATGATACCACACCCAGTCAAACTTACTTACTTATAACTGGTTTATTTAAGGGTCAGCACATACATTCGTATTTTATCGTGATCCCGTCATGTTGCCCTATCATGACTTTAAAGAGTTGCGACCAATGTGCCAAATAGTGGGCTCCTATTAGGTATCCAATTTCGGTTACCTACTTAACTAGCTAAACAGCTTAGATAGATGAATAATTTCTTATTTTGGTCCTAATATAAGGTGAATGTTTGATTGTTTGCCCCAAGTTCACCTTATAGTTTTACGGCATTGGACCCCGTTTGACCCGCAGTCACATTATCCTGACACCGGGCCGACACGTCGTAGAACTCCGCTTGAGAGTTAGCAATGCGGGCTGTATTATTTTCACGTTTCCACGATGTTGCCACGGGATTTGAACCAAGGCTTTCCGTAGTTGGAGGCGACGCTACGAGACCCGATCTGTTTATAGGTGTCTTGAAAAAGAAAGTTGTTCAACTAAAAGTAGTTCTTCGCGACTTCATGTGTTGAAGGAGCACTCGTGTAGCTTCTAATTGGAGGAGCGCGTGGGAAATATCCTCATCAATCATCTCGTGGATTTGGGAGTCAAAACAAATAACAACAAAACAGACAGGCTGCTTTTGCCGCTCTGGAGAGTGCTGGCGCATCTTGTAGAATTCATATTTATGTGGGAGATATAAGGAAAATAGTGTCTTGTAACAAATGTTAGATTGTTATTGTTAAAACCGCTCATTTTAGTTGAGGATTGATATGTGGGATGGTTTTCTTATCAGCCCCCTGTGCACAGACAAAAAAACGTAAAATGTTCTGAATTCTCATTTGTTCTTGGCACAAACAGTTGGATCCTAGCTTTAAAGGTGGTATCAAACAATTTGAAACAAAAATATTTTCATTAAACATAATAAACCATTGTTACCTGAAAAGATCCCGAAAAATCCTGTTTATTGAAGTCCTACGCCTGTCTGAAAAATGACCCATAACGTCAAAATCGTCATTTCAAACACGTATTTTCTATCTAAGCCACGCTGCACAGTTAACCATTTTTTAAACTAAGGAAACCATGTGACCACATGTGTTTTTGCTCATCCATGGTGACGTCGATGTCTATTTTTAGCAGGAATTCCAATCGTTCTATTTATAGATTTGAATAGAATAAATTTTAGTTTTAATTAGCGAGTTTTACTGCCCTAAAATTGAGATACTGTTGAAAATTGTCAAAGCTTGAACTAAAATATGATATATATATATTTTTTTTTGCAGGAGAAATTATGTACAAATACCCCAAACCGAGGTCAGACATTGTTACATATATTAAATATAGGCAAACTGTTGGATAGTACCTTTAAAGGGATATTGAACAGTTTAAAAGGTGATACCTATTAGATGGAAGTGATGCGTAGAACATGAGTAAATCACACGTTACTATCGAGACAATCATTGCGTTATCATTGACGTCATACACATAACGTGTATTTGCGAATGCGCAGTTTGATAATGGAATTGGTAGCTTGAAAACTGTTATGGCACATTTCATTATCAAACAAAATCGTTTAAAACATGCACATCTATGAACAATTAACCAGAGTGTCTATTTTGCTTTAAACTTGATCTGACAATAACATCATGCCCTTTCTTTCGGAATGGTAAACTGAGCGGCATATATTTTAAGGACTCTGATATTTGACGATTCGTGCTCACAATTTCTTCTTTAACATTTACAAAAAAAAAAAAAAAAAAAAAAAAAAAAAAAAGAAAAAAGAAAAAAAAAGAAAAAGAAAAAAGAAAAAGAAAATAAGGCGTGCACACAAATTGCTAACATTTTCTCGAACAGATATTATTACATGCAATATTATTTTCTTTATAAGCCTTGTTAGAAATATTACATGTAGTTACACGTTATTTGATCAGTCATAATTATCCATACAAATTTGCGTTATTGATGGGATTTAGCCGCAGTTTTGCGTAAGTATAGTACAAACACAATATTTCTTTTAAAAGGCATCATTATCGAGCAGTGGTCGAGCAGTCAGTGGTCGAGCAGTCAGTGGTCGAGCAGTGGTCGAGCAGTGGTCGAGCAGTCAGTGGTCGAGCAGTCAGTGGTCGAGCAGTGGTCGAGCAGTCAGTGGTCGAGCAGTCAGTGGTCGAGCAGTCAGTGGTCGAGCAGTGGTCGAGCAGTGGTCGAGCAGTGGTCGAGCAGTCAGTGGTCGAGCAGTCAGTGGTCGAGCAGTGGTCGAGCAGTGGTCGAGCAGTCAGTGGTCGAGCAGTGGTCGAGCAGTCAGTGGTCGAGCAGTGGTCGAGCAGTGGTCGAGCAGTCTGACTAAAACTAAGAATTTTTTTCTAAATCTTGTAATAGTTTCCTTAGATGTCAGAAATTGTCCTTAATCTCATTCGTAAAACCATTGAATATGCGAATTTTCTTAGGATTTTGTCCAAATTTAAGAAATTCTCGGTTTAAGAAAGAAAATAATAACTCAGATTCTTTTTATATACGACCCCTGGCCAATCTGTTTAGTGTTACTGATTGACATATGCACATGACGTATATTACTGTGTGGTCACTTCAGACGTATTTTATCTATTTGGACTTTAAGGTGCTATTCGACAGTTTGATTTCTTCAAATACCCGTTAACCTGGATTAAGGAAATTTGGGCATATTTTCTGCAAAAAGTCAAACCTAAGTCTAACAAAAAACGATTTTGAACCGTGGCTAAATTGAAAAACAAGAGATATATACATGCCCAATCTTTCTAAAACTATGAACAACATGATTTCTGCTAAAAATAGACATCGACGTCAGAGCGGATAACCCGGATAATTCTATACAGTTACTGGTCACGTGGTTTTCTTAGTTTCTAAACTGTGCAGCGTGGCTTAGATAGGAAATGCCTTTTTGTAATGACGAGTGATGTGTTATGCTTCACTTTTCATATCGATGTAGGACATCAATAATCAGCATTTTGCGAGCCCTTTACAGGTAACAATTGTTAATTAGGTTCTTTGAGAAAAAAGAAATGTGGTCAAAACTATAGGATACCACCTTTAAAACAACTAAAAGTGTTAAAAAACGCCCCGACCTGTTTGATTATCTCACCTTTAAGCCAGCTTAGTATTTTTCCAGGCAGCATGTGATCCTATAATTAGTGATAGGAGTTAATATTTGCATTCGTTATTTGTTGTAGCGAAAATACATTCGAAGCTGTTGAAGTACCCGTCGTGTCTTCTGTTTAGAAGTGTTGTCGGAAATGAATTATGACACCTTATCCTTTATATTCTCTAAATATTCAATATTTTTTCCACTTGTCCGAACTGCTCTATTTTCTTCTCAGTCAAAAAGTTCTTATGCATGCATCGTCGGATGTCCACGCTCGATTGTTCCGTTTTACTACATTCGTCGACCGTGGGTTTATTGGTAAATTTTCTGTCGTATTATCGAACTAAATAAAATAAGAATTGTCCAATCATAATACTGCTTACAAATCCATACTCTTCAGCGTGGAGAGTAGAAATAAAACAATGACGTCGTCATTTTGACAAGTACGTCGAAACAATAAAGGAACGATCTTTATCATTGGTCTGAAATCTTCATCGGATTATGAAGCGATAAATGAAATATCATTACTAGAAACGGCGAAAAAGTGAACTAAATATCTCCAGGGCGATAAATGAAGAGTTATGGAATGGATCGGTCGTGGGTGTCCGACGATGTTATGCTTGAAATTGTAAACCAATAACAAGGTATTGTTTATAAAGAATAAAAGTGCCTCTCTGTCACGTTGTCGATTTTAGCAGTATTGAAAATTCACAAAATGAAACAATAACCTTTATTTTCGTGAAATAAATGGAACAATAATTGTATTTGATAAATACATTTTTACTGCAAAATAAAAAAGAGACAGCGTACTAGATAGGATCATGGGGCCTCGGGTAACCACATAAACACTGTGCTATCTGATAGATGTCCGTTAATAGACTGGTTCAAAATCAATAGCTATATATAAATAACGTTGTTGATACTAAACATTGGATAAACAACAGAGGGGGCGCCCGTGACCGAGCGATTATAGTGGCCGATTTATGAGTTCGAGTCCCAGACGTGGCGGGAACCTTCATGTGGGGAGGCTTACCAGATAACCTGCGATGCGCCGGTGGTTCTACCCAGGCATAAGTCTGGGTTCTTCCTCCACCAATAATTAGCTGGACGTCGTTTATATGACCATAACAGTGTTACAGCGATGTAACAAACAACAAAAACAACAACAAAACAAACAAAACAAATTAAACTAGTCATTTGGGTAGGCAGATTCTTTACACTCAGGTGAAGTTTGCAATTTCCGTTTTGAAAAATATCTTGAAACCAAAAAAGCAACACATGTGCTATATAGAAAAAGTGTTGTTTTTGAAAGAACAATCCAATGTGTTACTCTGTTAACTTTACTGTGTTGCTCAAGCGGCAGATTTGTTCGTGAAAAAAAAATTAGGTAAACACCAATATATAGGAAGTAAACAAGTGCATTAGCCGTAAAGTTTTAATGAGCCTAAAAGTGGTATCGACAGCTTGTCAGTATTAAATACAATGAACTTACCCATAATTTGAGATTTCGAGTGAACTTTCTGTATACGTTTGAGGTTTAGTCGAAATAAAGACGATTTTGAACAATACATTGATTGTAAGAAGTACAAATCGCTCTAAATGTCCGTTCTGTCCAAATCTATAAATAAGAATGGCGACTTTTGCTAAAAATAGCTTTTGACGTCACAGCAGATTTCTCAGATGATAATATAAGGTAAACTCAACAGTAAGTGGTCAAGTGATTTTCTTTGATGAAAATTAACCAACTGTAGACACCTGTTTCTAACGGCGAATAGAGTGCTATGCTAAACCTTTCACAAAGATGTAGGACATCAATAAACAACATTTCGCCAGGTTTTCCCCCCAGGAAACAATAATGCATATGGTTGTTTGAGAAAAAAATCTAATCGAAACTGTCGGATACCATCTCCCGCGCTTACAATGATAAAATGGTTTATTGCAATGTTTTTTTCTTTTCCATATGAACCAACTGGCAGAAAGAATCTTAAATAAATGACTAGGATAACTGAAACTAGCATTTACACTCTCAATAGGGGTGAGGATTGGAAAATAAGTATAAATGGTACACTTTAAAACATGTGTTTGCAATCGACTTTAGAGAAAACATGTGATATAGAACCTTAGGAATATTATTCATTTACTCATTTCACATACTTTTCAATATTCTGTAATTGTATGAGCACGATGTTTGTAGATTTAACGGAATGAAAGAACTCACGTATTTTAATCTATGTACTTTTAAATGCTGCTATCGCTTTATAATAGTATAAACACACACACCCAAAACACGTATTATTTTTATCTGTTTACGTTTTAATGCTGCTATCGCTTCATCAAACAAATGAAACAGACGATCATCATGGGATTTAGCTTCACAGAGGACAATATACAGTAGTAGTACAACTAATCGATGTTAAATCAGTGCAAACAATTTTCTCGGTTGTTAATTGGCTAAAGCTTTATATAAGTACAGCGTACTTTACCGACTTACTCAGCGTCATATAAGTACAACGTACTTTACCGACTAACTCAACGTCATATAAGTACAGCGTACTTTACCGACTAACTTAGCGTCATATAAGTACAGCGTACTTCACCGACTTACTCAGTGTCATATAAGTACAGCGTACTTTACCGACTTACTCAGCGTCATATAAGTACAACGTACTTTACCGACTAACTTAGCGTCATATAAGTACAGCGTACTTTACCGACTAACTCAGCGTCATATAAGTACAGCGTACTTTACCGACTAACTTAGCGTCATATAAGTACAGCGTACTTCACCGACTTACTCAGTGTCATATAAGTACAGCGTACTTTACCGACTTACTCAGCGTCATATAAGTACAACGTACTTTACCGACTAACTCAGCGTCATATAAGTACAGCGTACTTTACCGACTAACTTAGCGTCATATAAGTACAGCGTACTTCACCGACTTACTCAGTGTCATATAAGTACAGCGTACTTTACCGACTTACTTAGCGTCATATAAGTACAACGTACTTTATCGACTAACTAAGCGTCATATAAGTACAACGTACTTTACCGACTAACTTAGCGTCATATAAATACAGCGTACTTCACCGATTTACTCAGTGTCATATAAGTACAGCGTACTTCACCGACTTACTCAGCGTCATATAAGTACAACGTACTTTACCGACTAACTTAGCGTCATATAAGTACAGCGTACTTCACCGACTTACTCAGTGTCATATAAGTACAGCGTACTTTACCGACTTACTCAGCGTCATATAAGTACAACGTACTTTACCGACTAACTTAGCGTCATATAAGTACAGCGTACTTCACCGACTTACTCAGTGTCATATAAGTACAGCGTACTTTACCGACTTACTCCGCGTCATATAAGTACGGCGTATTTTACCGACTTACTCAGCGTCATATAAGTACAGCGTACTTTACCGACTAACTCAGCGTCATATAAGTACAGCGTACTTTACCGACTTACTCAGTGTCATATAAGTACAGCGTACTTTACCGACTAACTCAGCATCATATAAGTACAGCGTACTTTATCGATATAAAGACATCTTTCTTTACCTACAACATCAGCGTCATCCAAGTACAGCGTACTTCACCGACTTACTCAGCGTCATATAAGTACAGCGTAATTTACCGACTAACTCAGCGTCATATAAGTACGGCGTACTTTACCGACTTACTCAGCTTCATATAAGTACGGCGTACTTTACCGACTTACTCAGCGATATATAAGTACAGCGTACTTTACCGACTTACTCAGCGTCATATAAGTACAGCGTACTTTACCGACTTACTCAGCGATATATAAGTACAGCGTACTTTACCGAGTTACTCAGCGCCATATAAGTACAAATGTATTTCACATGCAAGCTAAGTGAAAAGGGAGAACAAATTTTTGATGAGTCATTTAACTTAAAGAGCAAAACCGAGAGTTCCCGCCTTGGAACTGTCAGTCGGCAATATGGACCGACAGGGGTGCTTAAACCGGTTTTACAGAGCTCTTACCTAGTAATTCCTGATGGGTTTCTCAAATGCAAGCAATGAAGAGAAAACCGACCTATTTGAATACACAATGTCCAAGCGCTGATGTTTTCTTTGATAAGTTATGACGAAATAGTGACGTCATTGAAAAATAATGTCCACAGTGTTTAGAAAAGAAAGGGGTATTACTTCGATTCGAAAAACTAAACAAAAATGGTTGATTGTAAGTGAAATTAACCTTAGAATCAAGACAAAACATGAAATAAGAAGAATAAATGGTCGTAGCATCCTGTTCATGTGAAGATGGAATTGAAGAACTTAAGTCCAATGTCCATCAAAGGAAATACACGTAACAAACAATTGGCCTTCACATGGACATAACATATGCTGCACTATTTGTAGTGCATATTGTCTAAATGTATCAAAAAATAATTCGAAGTTGCTAAAATCGGTACGTTATATACATGTATGTGCCAAGAAGTTGAAATCTGTAACACCTACTAACCACACGCAACATGTCGGCCATTTCTACGAAATAAAATTGTGCGGATACCGCCGAGGAGTTAAATGTCCGAAAGACAAGATAACACCAACAACAGAGCATGGCAATGTTTATAAACGCATTCCATAAAGGGCGGACGGCCTTAACACACCACCACCACAACCACCACCACAACAACAACAACAAAGCACACGGCATCAAAGATGGTATATAGTGGCTGTATGATCTCTGGAGGCTTTCACGTGACGTGCCTCGCTCTAATGTTTCCATGGAAAATGTCAGAACAGTTCAAGCATGTACGAGGTGATTTCCTCTTCATTTCCCCCCAATTTCCACATAACAGGCATGAATGAACAAGGGTGATAGCGTGAGCTGTTTTAATCAGGTTTATATACAGACATGATAGTCTAAGGTTTATGGCTAATTATTTATGACTGTTGGAATAAACGTTACTAAATGTTTATGACTGTTGGAATAAACGTTACTAAATGTTTATGACTGTTGGAATAAACCATTCCTAAATGTTTATGAATGTTGGAATAACCCATTCCTAAATGTTTATGACTGTTGGAATAAACGTTACTAAATGTTTATGACTGTTGGAATAAACGTTACTAAATGTTTATGACTGTTGGAATAAACCATTCCTAAATGTTTATGAATGTTGGAATAAACGTTACTAAATGTTTATGACTGTTGGAATAAACGTTACTAAATGTTTATGAATGTTGGAATAAACCATTCCTAAATGCTTATGAATGTTGGAATAAACGTTACTAAATGTTTATGACTGTTGGAATAAACCATTCCTAAATGTTTATGACTGTTGGAATAAACGTTACTAAATGTTTATGACTGTTGGAATAAACGTTACTAAATGTTTATGACTGTTGGAATAAATGTTACTAAATGTTTATGACTGTTGGAATAAACCATTCCTAAATGTTTATGACTGTTGGAATAAACGTTACTAAATGTTTATGACTGTTGGAATAAACCATTCCTAAATGTTTATGACTGTTGGAATAAACGTTACTAAATGTTTATGAATGTTGGAATAAACTAACAAATTACTGCCAACTTATATTCTTAATTACATGTATCAAATTTTCACTATCTAGGTAGAACCATCGTGTATGTTGTACTGCCCGGTGTATACGAAGCCAAATTTCTTGCCCAAAGATATTTTTCCCGTGATTAGTCTTTGGGGGCCGAACCCGCGACCCTCAATCTCAGGTCTGCATGCTACAGACCTTGTTTCACTCCACCGGAAACACTTTTTTAAAGCGACTTGGCCATAGCCTGGCAAAGGTACATGGCACTTTGTGTATTTTAAGTACATTGTCGAAACCCACGTTCACACAAACCGCTCTACTTCATGATGGCCGCAGGATATAAGGGTAGAAAAAGTTTGTTTTCATGAATATATATAGCAACTTGTAGTCCAATGAAAATGCGCGTTACATCGACGCTACTCTTCGGTTAAA
Organism: Sinonovacula constricta; assembly: GCA_007844125.1. Classification (NCBI taxonomy): domain Eukaryota; kingdom Metazoa; phylum Mollusca; class Bivalvia; order Cardiida; family Solecurtidae; genus Sinonovacula; species Sinonovacula constricta. Next base: position 47,611,395 of record CM017564.1, read on the forward strand.
GTTTAAAAACAATTTGTCAATGTCAATATGGCCGCACTAACATGCGACGGCCTTTGTAGTCATTTTATAGGCTGAATTTCCGTGCCGTTTTCAATCAAAACAATCAAATTCTTAATGCCAGAACGAAGTTTTTTTCTGGCCAAGTAATCCACGGTATATGTATGCAGTGATAACGGAATATTTAACATCGGTTCCGAAGAGGTTTTAAAAATTACGTCACGATTGGTCAGTTGGCGTTTTGTTTTAACAGTTTAATATTGTCGTATATTACTGCATATGCAATTTCGATAAATACTAGGTTGTTGACCTAAACTGTTTCAGTACATGGTCAAATGAAGTTGAAAAACGTCGCGATATAGTAGTTGTAGTAGTAGTAGTAGTAGTAGTAGTAGTAGTAGTAGTAGTAGTAGTAGTAGTAGTAGTAGTAGTAGTAGTAGTAGTAGTAGTAGTAGTAGTAGTAGTAATAATAATAATAATAATAATAATAATAATAATAATAATAATAATAATAATAATAATCGTCTTTATTTTACGAAAGTAACTCAAAAGTCTTACATCCACAAATATAAGTACATTTTTAACAGAGGCCTTCGACAACAATGCGAATACATGTTACTACTGAAAAAACATGATTGTAATTTAAATGTAAATGGAAGCATGTATGAACACAACTTTTCAAAGGACTGTTTGTCCACGTGTAATCTAGTGATAATATATTTTATACGCTTTTTAGAGAAAGACCTTTAAAAAAGCCGTTAGGAAAACAAAAAAAAAACTTTATGTCGTAATTGGGCATGAAAAAATGGCCATAGTTCTGCGAAATTTTAGTATTATCTTTTGGAATTATCCCTTTATGATAGAGAACAAATATTCTAAGTCTGACGTGAATATATTTGGCGGACTTCGAGAAATGGACTTAAACAAAAAAAGTTTAACCAACGCCAACGCCGACGACAGGGTTATGAAACAGCTCCACTTTTATCTTGAATTTTTTTTAGCTAAAATGCATGTTTTTAAAGTATTGCAACCCAAGATCTCTTGCATAGCGGTCATTTCCTTTACCGGAAACTCAGTTTACACATGGCTGAGTTTGTTTCATTATACATTCGGCTGGAGCTTATCAGTGTATTCGAAATTAAATCGGAACCACGGGGATAATTTTGTAACGCAGGCCGGTGCACGCCAACGGTCACACGTCGATACAGCAATCACTCCAACCGTTGATTAACTGCGCAACCTTGGAAAACGATTTCACCCGTCGCTAAAGAGTTAATCCAGCAGCGAGGCTGGTTTGAAGTGATTATATTTCTACCACACAGGTCGTGTACAGCATGGCTCAAACCATTAATTTCGTTGAATAAAGTTTACATTTGCCCCCAATTGACGCGTAAATACGTGTTTCTTTTAAGTCTACATAGATCGGCGGAATTTACATAATAATCCAACCGTTTGGCCAAAAAATACGGACACAGACAGGAGCGTGCCTATACGACTTTTGTGTATACGCACTCTTGCTAGGGAGGTCCGGGGGCATGCTCCCCCGGAAAATTTTTGTTACTACATAACGCCGTAGGTGCATTCTGGGGCGTTTTTAAACATAAAAAAATGCCAATAACTATCACTTGAAATAGAAAATACGTCATACTTTTTCAGGTGTCTTTATAACGCTTCATGATGTATACAAAACATTTTTTTCCTAAAAACAAGTAATAGTAGTAAAATTAAGACTATATATGTATATAGTCAAACTAGAAAAAGATGGATGTAAGTTAGACATTTGTAATTAAACCGTCATCAAATGTCTAAATTAATGGTAGTTACACAATCAGAACAATAGACATGTTTAGAATGAACAGCGATGAAAAAAGTTTCAAACGTATGTACATATCTACACGCACTCATGGATGCGAAATTATAAAAAAACACTGTCAAGATTCAATAATGAATACATGCAGGTCAAAGGCGAACAGTGCACAGAACTGTTTTACAGCAGAAGACCAAAATACCTCATTGATTACAGAAGAAGTTGTACAAAATCTTAAATTATAATATTTATTTGAATGATGAAATGATGAAAACCACTAGATCTTACAGGTAGTGCCTAACCCGGGTTAGGCGACGATTTTTATTCGCTTTTTGGCGTTTTTATTTTTTCAATTTCTGGAAGCCACTGAACGCACGTGCGTAAGTGCGTAACGGCAGGCACGCCCCTGACAGAGGATTATAAATCATGTTGAATATATAAACATAAATGTTTAAAATATACTTTCCTTAGTAACCGGACCTGGTACTGCATTCGGTATGACTCAAGATCCATTCAACTTTGTGCAGTAAATACTAATATATATATTATATATATTATATATACTAAGATCAAAGTTAAGGTCCCTTGTAGTGGAGATATATATCTCCTCTACAAGGGACCTTAACTTTGATCTTAGCAGTCAACAGACAAAATTTACTTTAAAGGCTTACTATTTTTTAGCCTAAACCCGCCTCCCCCCCCCCCCCCCCCCCCCCCCCCCGCTACCCGCTACACCCTGACCTATCCCTGCATAGTTATAATACTTGTAGCATCTCCCCTGCTTAAATGAAATGAAACAAACACTACGCTTCTAAATTGACTATTTTATTTTTCATTCACTCATATTCAAAGGCCAGCTTTTGGCATTCTGGTTAAAAGTCTTTAAGTCATGACGGGATAAAATACGAATGCACGTGCTGATCCGTAAATAAACTAGTTGTCAGTCAGTTAAGCTCATATTCACATTCATGTACTTTGTGGCACTGATTTGCTACGCCTGGTAGGTACACTCGACACCTTTTGGCTTTCAACTTCATTTCGGGAAAATAACAAATGACATTTTTGCAATCACAAGCATATGATTGAGCGATAATAAAATAGGACAAACGCCCGAGAAATCGCTTCGAATTCGACCACTATTTGAGTAACATATTTCCCCAAGGCGCGTTCAATCGGGAACCAGACGTAGATAATGCGTTCATTAGATACGGATGAAATTGAGTTTAATTCACCCTGGACATTCTACGGTGATAACTTGGATACGAAATCCTATTTGTTTATTTACAACTACGCGCAAAGCTGTCGAGATATATAACTAGAGTCACTGCAGCAAATGTTGATCGATCTGCACCAGACAATACACACGAAAAGTTGGCCAGTCTAAAGCTACAATATTTGTGTATAGTAAATCAACTTGCTCCCAGAAGGGTAAGTTCGAATTCAATTATTTATTCCACCGTATCCCTCCGCGCTGTCTACGCACGCGGGGCATTGACGTAGCATGCAGATGGTGTGACGTCAGTGCCCAATCTCTGTGGGTATTTGTTTATATGGTTTAAATATGGTATCCAAGAGTTAGCGTATATCAAAGTCACACTACCTTACCATTGCTTTGGGGAATTAGGGCATCATTCCTGCTTAAACGCATACTTTAGTATAAGTAAAGGCGGTTTTGAACACGGTATACATTGTTAGACTGTACAAAACGCGAAGGCATCTGTTAGAAAAGATGTGAACATGTGTATATATTTGTGTGTATATATGACTTTTTTTACCTTCGTTAAATATTCATTATGATAAATTATTATTATTATTGTTATTTTATTATTATTATTATTATTATTATTATTATTATTATTATTATTAAGCCCAGAAAAACAGGTCAACCCGAAATTGCTGAATAAGGTCTATGTTGAGCTGCATTTTTATTTAAAAAACTGTCTTGGCAACAGAAATGATCGATGTAATCCATAAGTAAAATTATGAAAGCAATATTTATAAACGACAAAAAATAATAGAAAAATAAATAGATAAAAAAACACAATAAAAAATGCAGCAACGAGGATGGCCGAGTGGAACCGTAAGGTCGCTATTCAGAACTTGTACTTTTTATGTTTTATTGTTTAGTTTATTTGGGCTATAAGATTTTTTTCAGGTATCATGGCAAAAGATAACTTTTAATATGTGCTAAGATAAAATATAATTTAATACTCTATTTTTAAAAGCAAACGCATTTTTGGGGATTTTATGTTCCATGTACACATTCAGTTATAAACATGCGCTTTGGTTTGAAGTTAATAAACAGGAAAACATTAATTAAAATGTATGGTCAAATATCCCTAAATCCTGAACACATGGATGTGAAATAGACAAATGATCAATTCAAGTGTTTCCTCCTTATCACTGTCTAACTACTGAAGTAGCAAGAAAAGTCCTTTGTTAAAAAACGACAATATTAAGCACAAGGCCAACATTCCCCCTAAGCTATCCATAAAACAGGGAAACGCAATCGTTACAAACATGTATCAAATAAAGGCAAATCGTTGGATACCACCCTTAATCTACCACAGATAACATACGCTTTTATTTTTCTACCTACAAGTGTAAGCCAGTTTCTAACCTGCTTAACAGATCAATAGATAGGCTTAACTTTTATTCTTCTCGGAAATAAAGAATTCATTCATCACTTCAATGGACATTCCAGGTTCCGCTCACTATTGTAAAACTGCGTGAAAGGCACTTGCTTTGAACTTTTTGTGCGGCTGTGGAACAACTGCCTAATTTTTCGACTTTCAGATAAGGTGTTGTTTTTTCTAACCACGGGACCATTTTTAACTTAGAAAACTACGGGACCATTTTTAACTTAGAAAACCAAGGGACCATTTTTAACTAAGAAAACTACGGGACCATTTTTAACTTAAAAAACTACGGGACCATTTTTAACTTAGAAATCCACGGGACTATTTTTAACTTAGAAAACCACGGGACCACTTACTTTTGATATCACGTTATATAGTAATCCGGGTAGTTAGCTTTGACGTCGATATCTATTTTTAGCTGAATTTCTTATCATGCTTATTGATAAATTTGGAAATGATCGACAGATTTAACGATTTGTACTTTCTAGCATTGGAGGTAATGTTATTAACAGCCTTTACTAAAAGGTGGTATCCGACAGTTTGTCCATTTTTTTACCTCTCAAATAACCAAAGAAGTCATTGATACCTGAATAGGTCTTGCAAAAAATTGTTCATTGATACCAAAGATCCGTGTGAATAGTCAAGGATAAATCCCGACTCGTCATTGCAAACAGGTGTTTCCTATCCGAGCCACGCTACAAAGATAGCTATTTTTAAACTTGGAAAACCACGTGACCACTTAATTTTATATAGTCATCCGAGTAATCCGCTCTGACGTCGATATCTATTTTTAGCACAGACCACTATCTCTCTTTATTTACAGACTTGGAATAATTGAACTCTATTTATAGAGTTGGAAAGACTGAACCTTTAGAGTGTTTTGCGAATAGTACAGTCTAACAATAAGATTAGTGCTCAAAATCGTCTTTACATCGACTTTAGTATGGGTTAATGCAAAATGTATGACCAAATTCCCCAAATCGGTGGTTAGATATTGTTACGTGTAGTTAATATAGGCACACTGTTGGACACCACCTTTAAACTAAACTGTAAGTAATTGAGGTTATTCCTCAGAAATAGGGTAAGAGTTTGTTACAGATATATGCAAAATGTCAGGTACAACATTCCAGTCTGTCTACACACTAAACTTTCAAAATTTATATGGGATATCGATGCATTGGTTTTATATCTTGTTAAATCAAATTATATCAGTTTGTTTATTTAGATTTTGAATCTACGTGAATGTTTAAAATATACGTAATTTTTGTTAACATTGGCAAAGTGTTCGAAATTTGCCAATAAAAATAATTGAAAATAAATTGCATAGTTATTGCTTAATTATACAATTTATTTGAAGTATTTAAACTCCCCAAAATAGCTCTGATTAACACTCCAAGTGTACAGAAGACATAAATTAATAAAAAGACAACATTACAGACTTTTCTTATCTTTGCTACTTAAAGAATCTTGACATTTATTACAGTGAACCCGTTGCAGGCACTTGGTCAGAGTAACAAACAATAATTCAGAAGTATGCAGTTCGTAAGAACGTTGTGTTTATTTTGAAAATGCCACGATTAACTTTAACCCTAAGACGGTAGATGGTTATTTTATGTTTGGTTATTGACGTATAAAGTTATAGACCATTACTAGGGTACATGAAACTCGGCCATGAGACGAACTCGGTGAGAGGCTGACGAATTGCACGTCGGTGACTCTTGCCGTGAAGCCACATGCGGCACAGACAGAGGGTGTAAAACTGTAGGCCTACATACTATATAACACGGATAGATCCAGGGGTGGGGGTGGGGGGGGATCGGGGGGGGGGGGGTGCATCCCCGCACCAACCAGGTAAAAGAGAAGAGTTGTGAAAACACATACATGTAAGCTTAAAAGATACTAAGCTTTTAAAGTAAATTTTGTCTGTTGACAGCTTAGGTCGAAGTTAGGGTCCCTTATTGTGTATATCCAGTATTTACCGCGATAAAGTTGAATTGAGCTTGATTCATATCCCAAGACAACCAAACGTTTCTGGATCCGCCCTGACCGTGAAGCCACGTGCAGCCATAGACCGAGGGTGTAAAACAGTACGTAGGTTATATAGGTACTTTAGATCACATTTTGACTGTTCTAGCCCGGTAATTGTCATAACTAATTAGCCTAGAAGTCTAGTCAGAATTGCTCTGGCAAAACAATTAACTCCCGTTACCTATGTTAATTATATTGTTTATACTGGTATCAGGACGTTCGTAAATGCTCGGGTACTTACGTAAAATTAAGTATGTTTTCGAATTATAGTAATCGCAGGGTGTTTTTTAAGAAAATGGAGGTATTTTTACAAAAAATTTACAACGCTTGTCATACACTTGTATAAAAGATGCAGTAATCAAATATGTTTAAGTGAACAAAAACATGTTCAGATTAAACAACGACTTATTTTTTATTTTATTTTAAATAAATCCCGGCATTTAAAAATGACTTGATTAATCTGGACTTGACATTTACATAATTAAACTGTGGGAAATGACTTGGTCAAAGTTTCACTTTTTATTGACTTCATATATACCCGTATAAACGTATTGTTTTCAATACAAAAAGGTAAAGACCAGATCTGGTAGTGCAATCAGAAGAGCGTCGGCTTCAGGTACGGGAGGTACCGGGTTCGGTTCCGGGTCGCGAATTACCAAAGTCGTTTAAAATGGAAGTGGTATAGCTCCCTTGCTAACGCACAAGCAAATATAAAGGTAGTTCCCAGACTGGTTGGCCCGGTGTCAGGATAATTTGACTGATTGTGGTGTTATGTCACGTGTTCAAGGCATGCTATACACGGTAGATGGCAGCACTATATCTGCCTAAAGCGGACACCATCTCCAGATCACCTAAATACGGTTAGTCGGACGATAAACCAAATAAACATATAAAACATTTGCAATTACTTTGTAATAACTAAGATTATAATATACGATTTGATTCCTGTTTACAACTTTGTATCATTTGTTCTATTTATTCCACATCGGCATTAAAACTTTGGAAACAATGCAATTGCTAAAATGAAACGTGCATGGCGTGCGAGCAACGATAGTCAGTATATTCATACACTTTTTGAAAGTGATTAAACTATCATAAAAGTTGAGACTTTAAAATAAACGTATTTCTGTGATATAATAAATTAGGTATGGTATGTGTGCGTGCTTGTTTAATAAAATTTTATAATTTTAAATACAAAACTGCAATGACTTCTGCATCGGTGAGTAATTGTAAGCGTGTCTGTTCACTGGTAGTAATGTTGCAGAGAATGTGTGAATGTGGTGAGAATGTGTGTTATTGTTAGAAATATACATATAGACAGAAGGTGGGATAGAAAGTGAGACAGAAAAGAGAGAGAGAGAGAGAGATAATGAGCAAAAGAAAAGAGCTAAAACGCGCGAGAGAGAAAGGGTGGGAGAGAGACAGAGAGTGAGAAACAGAAAAAAAGGGAGAGAAAAAAGAAATTAACTAAAAGTTTGGGAGAGAGAGAGAGAGAGAGGTTGGGGAAGAATGAGAGAGAAAAAGAGAGCGAGGAAGAGAAAAAGACCGCGGTAGATAATCGACCAAGATTTGAAGAGGAAACAGATATACGAAATATATACCACAAAAAGACTATCAGACAGACATTAAAACCTACATAACAACAAACATACGAACAGACAGACAGACAAAAAATACACACAGACAGTCATGCACATAAAGATAGACATACAGAGAACATACATCCATATAGCCAGACACATACCTGTTGTGTGACACGCCTACCAATTGCTTAATCCGAAATAATATACAAGTAAACTCAAACACTAAAGTTACTCCATTTCAAGTCAAAACATCCACAAAAAACCTTCCAAAATAGTTTGACATTTACGTATGTGCGGTGTTGACGTTCATTATCTAAACGATATTTTTACTACACATTTGAATATATTACTGAAATCAGTCTCACGGATTATTCAGATTCCTGTCTTAGGTCTATCAAATCGGAAATCTTTTCCTCTAAGATGTATTTATGCTACCTTTTCAACTACTATATTTAATATACATTAATATCACTTCAAACTTTTAACAAACTCTGTTACTTCAAACTTCCAGTGTCCTGTGAAAGCCAGACATCTGTGTTCCTTTGCCAATAAACGTTGAATGCACGTTGTTCGAGAAAAATTGGCGCGTTGTAGTGCATAGCAACTATAACCAACTAGCCGCTGTAAGGAGTTCCCATACCAGAGACACAACAGTCATTTCTACGATACCTCTGCATATTATATGCCCTAGGCTTGTCCGGATACAGCCGAATATTGACGAAAGTACTCTTGTCTTGTCCACATACCGGCGAGCGGTTACGAACGCTTTCCGGACTTGTGCGGGTACCACCGATTAGTTACAAACACACACTGCGCTTGTCGGGATACCGCCGAGTAGGTACGAGTAATTACGAATGGTTTTCAGAAGGGAAGCTTACGTTGAAATAAATCGCTTACTCCGCTGATACTGACCATCTTGATCAATCGGAACACCTCGGACATATCACGAATCATCTCTCGGATGTATGTAGGAAGTCGGATCACTTCGGCCATTTCCCTAAATGGGACTTATTTTGAGACAGACATCAAAACAAAGATGACAGCTCAGATGAGAGCTCACTACAGTACGATGCCTATAAAACTTTAGTTTGTGACAGCTTTAAATTTAAATCATCCGATTTTAATTTACCCAGCGCAGCACACACGCAGCTGTCAAACGATGGAAGTGTTTATGTTTTGTGCGAACTACATAGGCATATTCTTCTTCCGACTTCTGGCGAACAAAACGATCGTGATTTCAGTAAGAATCATTGCACCAGAAACATCCGAGGGATGATTGTCCCGAGGACGGAATTACCCGAGGAGTTTCGATTGATCAGTTCGATCTCTTCCACGTGGCGTATAGACACTCACAGTTGATTACAAGAACGAGCGGGAGAATCGCTTGCAATGGTTTACTTAAATGTTCAATATTTGTATTAAATGAACCATGGCACTTTATGTCTCAATTATACGGGAAAATCCATTAATGATTATTAGTAGAAATGCAACCAATGCGATAAAGCGGGTACTCATTTCACAATGAATCATTCAAAAACACTTCAGGTATTTAGAATGCATTGATATGTTTGTCTTCATTTGATTTGTCGTATTGACTCTGATTAAAAACACATCAGCATCGAATATGTTTCCATTGTTACAGCGCATCGAGAGCAGAAAAAATAATCAAGACCTTTGTTCTGGGATGCCGAACCCGTCTATTCACGAAAAGCAGAGATCGGATACATTCCAAATGTTAAGCTCTGGACTTTATGCGCCTCCTCCTCTTGGGAATGTGAAGAGTATTCAGCCATTCAGATTCCGCACAAGAAGATAGCTCCGATATCCATCCGCTTCGATATCCATCCGCGAGCTTGACTCGCGCCTCTTAACAATTAGTAGCAACTAACATTGATTGCTTGTCGGTAATTACAGGCAGGATTGTTTAATACAATATAGCGCTATTCCCAGCTGAGTACGAATGTGTCAAGGGACGAACAATATTTGTCGTCGGTTAGATAAACTCTGATCTCTTCATAATGGATTAATCAGGTTCAGTGTCTCTATAAATGGTATAAATTTCAAAAGTAATATCCAAATGATATACATCAGCATATAAAGATAAAGTGATTATTTGGAAAAAAAGACATAAAACCATAAAACACACACACACACACACACACACACACACACACACACACACACACACACACACACACACACACACAATACACACACGCAAAACACATTTTTAATTATGTCAATCTACGGTTCAAATGAAATTCGAAACTATAGATAAAATGAAATTCGAAACTACTGCTTTACATCACAGATTGATGTATTTTGATGCTGTTTGAAATATAATGATTTGTCTTTAATAGTTCCAATAATTATTCCTTGCAATTTAATATAATTCAAGACAGAGCGTTAAGTGCTCTATTGAAATATGATCAATATTTTGTGTCAAAAGAATAGCTTTAGCGCCCCTTTGATGTAAACAATAAACATTTTAACTGACTTAACATATTAATAGGCATCAATAAAATAGATGCGTATAAGGAGCTGAAATAATTCAATGATAGCAAGGTCGCAATCAATGCCACTATTAGCTTTTATGTATAATGGCTTTACTCTATCGAGTCAAATTGCACTGAATTATCTCCCCTTTGGCTAGATATTAAATAAAACGCCTTTTGTTCTCTCCGTTTTCTAATTAGTATAATTACTATTGCTGCTGTTGTTGCTTATTATAATTATTGTTATTATCATTATTTATCATTATTGTTATTGTTATTATTATTATTATTATTGTTATTATCATTATTTATCATTATTGTTATTGTTATTATTATTATTATTATTATTATTGTTATAATTATTATTTATTATTATTATTGTTATTATAATTTATTATTATTATTATTATTAATATTATTATTATTATTGTTGTTATTATTTTTTTATTATTTTTATTTTTATTATTATCGTTGTTATAATTATTATTATTATCATTAATATTGTTGTTAATTATTATTTATTATTATTATTGTTATTATTATTATTATTATTATTATTGTTGTTGTTATTATTATTATTATTATTATTATCATTATCATTATCATTATTTTTATTATTATAGGAAATACCTGTTTACAATGACGAGTGTGGATTTAGGTTTAACTGTTCACACAGATATAGGGCACCATTGAACAGCAATTTGAAGGACCTTTTCATGTAACAATAACTGATTTGAGTATTTGAGAAAAGATCTTTGGACAAAACTGTCGGACACCACCTTTACGTCAGACCTTCTTATCGTTGGATCATAGGCGCCCCACAACAAGTAGGACAGTTTGAAAGTAACAGCAACAGTGACAGGACATATTACAGGAGAGAAAACCCAACAATTGCCTTCTTGGAATAGCGACAAAGGGACTAACTGATGTGCTTTAAGCAGGTAAAAAAGTGTTAACTGTGCACTTCCTGTGGTTCTTTTCTTTTCTCCAAAAAAAACAAACAGCAGACAGAAAACAGATAAGTTTGATACAGAACAGTCCAAGTGATGACACGATCTCTCTCCCCCCACCCCACCCCACATGCAGTGACGCATAAAAAAAATAAATAAAATAAATGAATGATAAAAAAACAAAAAACGAAAACAAAACAAGAAACAAACAAATAAAACACACCAAAGCAAACAACAAAAACACTCGATGATATCAAACAACTACGTCCACACTGTAGCCTGGTGAACGTGGAAGCATCACATCTTCGTGAAATACCAGACCTCCAAAGAACATTTACAGGTATTAAAGAGAAAACTCACCAGAGAAGGAGATTTTATAAATATATATCTAAATAGTATTTATGTTTTACAGTTTATCAAATATAGTGCTATAACCATTAACGTGAATGAAAATGTATCTTTTCCAGGTTGTATTTCAAATTAAATTGACATGAAAATTGATTTACCGAGGTATTATAAACTATTTAACGCTTCAAATGGACACGAACTAAATCTTATTAATGGAAAGGTACTAGGTAGCCGACTTCTCATGTTTAGAATCATAGCGCACGATTAAAATGTTAAATAAATCACATTTGTTTTGATCATAGCGTTATGTTAGGGCTATACTCCGTTCCTTGTCCGGCGTTACTGTTGCTCTGCAATTACAAACAAATTGCGAGCCGTTATCTGATTGGCTTTATAATTTGATCAATTCACTGCGTGTTTTTTTTTTCAAGAAATTATAACTTCGACAATATATCAAGTGTAATTGATTTATCAAAGATTTTCGAAGTAGTACTCCATAAATATATAAATAAAGAATTTCTGGAAAATACTTAGCGGAAATTAATGTAGACAAGCAACAACCTGTGCCTAAAAATAAGATATAAAAAGCAAACGATATGTGGTAAGCTCGAAATCCTAGTCGATGATTGAATATGTCCTAGACTTGTGTAGGTGTTGTCAGACAATTCCATAAAAACGATTTCAGGGAGGCGAATCTCAACTCTGTATACGCATCACATTGAGCTATTTTTATCACAAGGTACCGGAAGCATGATTCCGATTGGCCACCTACAAATGGACAAAATAAGATCAAAAGTAAGAAGCAACAACAAAAAGCATGTTGTATTATTATTTCTCAAAGATACATAAACACGTATTTTAAAAGAATTGTCTAAATTATCAGCTCACACTCTAAATAACACAAGACAAGACAAGTCACTTTTTGTGTTTATTTGTTTGTTGTTGTTGGGGGGTGGGGCGGGGTGGGGGGGTGGGGGTGCTACGGGTGAGGTTTTCGCTAGATTTATTGAACTTCATAACCATGCAAATTCTCAATCTCCAAGCAGCGTTCACTTGAGCAGGGCTCAATGACAAAACTTTTGTCAAAACGGACAAACGATATTTTAACCCACAGTGAATTTGCTTTTAAGAATCATAATATATATCATATAATAATATAAAATTATCATAGGGCTGAAAGATAAATGTAATTTTCTATTATTGTAACTATTTTCATGCATAATTACGCAGATTACTACGACGGCATAGAATGAAACCACGTCAGTTGGGACTACTTTCTGAGCCATTCAAAGATGTTGAATGGCAAGAGAGTGGAAAATTCTCAGAAATGTTACCTAGGAGTGGTTATCGCTGTTGCATTTGCATTTCTTATACTGACTTAAATCTTCTGTCGTCATTTGACCTTAACATGTCGTAGTCATGGTCATTGTGTTTTGACTTAAGTAGGAAGAAATAGTACTGGTGTAAAAAGGTTATTGTATTCTTCTAGCTCCAGTGCGCATACAAACTAAACACCTATGCAACAGTCGAGACAACACTTTTTTAATGACTCGTTTTTCCTTATTTTTACTATCATCATCACCATCACTGTCATCACAATGAGCAGCAGCCGCAGAAGGGACAGGAATCCTGGACATCTTCCTCCGCCTCCTCAAAAAAAATACTAAGGGCAATGAGGGCAAAATAAATCATAAACACAATAAGTATCATCAGTAGTATCCTCAGCAACATCAGCAACAGAAACATTAGAAGAAGTAACAATAGTATGACCCAGAAAGAAAGAGGAAAAAAAAAGAAAGAATGAAAGAAAAGATTAAAAATGAAAACAACAATGACATCATAATGCCCACCATCTTATTATCACGATTTTCATAAAAGAAAATGAAAAGAAAAGAACCAAAAGAATCAGAATAGAAGTCTTTTATGTGGAAGACAGAGAAGCATTTAACTGACAAGCACAATTAATACCATCACCATCAGCATCATCACCATCAGCATCAGTATCATCAGCATCATCACCACCAGCATCATCGCCATCAGCATCATCACCATCAGCATCATTATCATCAGCATCATCACCACCAGCATCATCACCATCAGCATCATTATCATCAGCATCATCACCATCAGCATCATTATCATCATCATCAGCATCATTATCATCAGCATCATCACCATCAGCATCATTATTATCAGCATCATCACCATCAGCATCATTATCATCAGCATCATCACCTTCAGCATCATCACCATCAGCATCATCACCATCAGCATCATCACCATCAGCATCATTATCATCATCATCATCACCATCACCATCACCATCACCATCATTATCATCATCATCATCATCACCATCACCATCATCACCATCAAAATCATCACCATCACCATCATCACCATCAAAATCATCACCATCAGCATCATCGCCATCAGCATCATCACCATCAGCATCATTATCATCAGCATCATCACCATCACCATCATCGCCATCAGCATCATCACCATCAGCATCATTATCATCATCATCATCACCATCACCATCATCACCATCAAAATCATCACCATCACCATCATCGCCATCAGCATCATCACCATCAGCAACATTATCATCAGTATCATCACCACCAGCATCATCACCATCAGCATCATTATCATCATCATCATCATCACCATCACCATCATCACCATCAAAATCATCACCATCAGCATCATCGCCATCAGCATCATCACCATCAGCAACATTATCATTAGTATCATCACCACCAGCATCATTGTCATCAGCAACAGAAGTAACTATATTTTGACAAGTAGATGAAAAAAAAGATAGGAACAGAGAAATAAAAACGAAAAAGAGAAAGATAAAATAAATATATTTGAAAATAGATTGGCGAAGCGTTAAGGAGGCGTCAAAAGTTAAGTGAATTTTATAAGATGACGTAAATTTACCGAAATTTTACTTCTTAAGAAACCAAAAATGCAAGAACGAATTAAGATAAAAATAAATATATTTAAAAAGATTGCTGGGGCGTTGGTGAGCTTAAAAAGGTTAGTTGTATTTAACAAGAACGAAAAACATCACGATATTATATATTTTCTGACATTAATACATTTTCAAGCTGTCTCAATACTGTAAGCTTACAAGAGCAATTGTGTATGTACTTTTGCAAATAATACCACGCCCGATGTGAATAACCCACTAAAAATCGCATTTCATGTTTAGCTTATAATGTCCGTAGATCTTCAAGATTAATAGTATTTGTTAAGAACATATGCACTATAAATACATCTAAACAAACTAAACCTTGTTCAGTTTTATACCCACCAGGAACTTCTAATTTGCGCTGTTAATTTCCTGTTAATGGTGGTATCCGACAGTTTGGACCAAAAATGCTTTCTCAAATAACCAAATAAGTCATTGTTACCTGAAAAGATCCTGCAAAATGCTGCTCATTGATGCCCTAGATCAGTGTGAACAGTAAAAGATAAATCATCATTCCTCATTGCAAACAGGTATTTTCTCATCTGCGCCACGCTGCAGAGATAGGTATTTTTAAACAGGAAAACCACGTGACAACTTCAACTTCAACTTTGTACTGCCAAAAGTCAATACTGACCACATAAGGCAGGCGCAAGTCCTGAACATTGACAATTTAAGGCTAATAATTTAAAATATCAATTAAAAAGCATAAAACTTATTTAGGCCACTTGCAAATGCAGGTACAGTTGGGGCATCCTTAATCTCAGTCGGTAGTCCGTTCCAAAGTCGTATAGCCCGCGGAAAGAATGAGTTCATGTGGTGTTTTGTTTTCAACTTGCTGTTGAGATTACGTTATATCGTCATCCGGGTAATCAGCTCTGACGTCGGTATGCTTTTTTTTTAGCAGACATCACTATCGTGCTTATTTATAGATTTGGAATGATTGAACTTTAGAGAGGTTTTATGGGGATTTGTACTATCTAACAATGTAGGCAGTGTTCAAGACCATCTTTACTTATACTAAAGTATGAGTTTATGCAGAAATTATGCCCTTATTCTCCAAAGCAGTGGTGAGGTATTGTTACATGAATTGGATCTCAGCAATCTGTCGAATACACCTTTAAGCTAAGTGCAATTAAAACTTTATCAATCGACGCATAAATTCGATGGGGCGGTAGTGGCGGAAAGTTTACGACAGGCATCTCCAAGGAGTTTCGAATTCTGCTAAACCCTTTGTAAAACGTAGTTAGCGGCAGGCTTGTGTACTTATTATGTTGGTAAATTGGTTATGATAAGTATAGTAGTATACTATGTTAAGACAACATTATGTCCATAAATTAAATATGTTCATGAAGTAAATCTGCACGGTTCGGATAGATTTAAAGATTTATTTCGATATAGGAAACATACCATGATTATTGTTTGGCAAAAGTCAACGTGCATTTCATTTTTATCCGTACCAATTTACGACCATGTTCGTATACATTCGTCAAGTTTCGCCGCTTCAAATGAGCGACACTGTATAATATGAATGGTAAAGTAATGATGGAGTTATATCAAACGGTTTGTAGTATTCTCTATGAAAGGACCAGTGTTCCTCAAAGAACGAACCTGAACATACTTTGATACTTTCTCAATAAAGAACTTGTTTAGATAGAAATTTCTTCAAACTCCTAGTCTGTGACATGGTTATAGACTGAATGACTTGCATAAATGAAAATGCCAACTACAGTGTGTAATACGGCATGTAATATTGGTAAAATCATTGAAGAATTCGTGCGACTATCTGTAAAAGCACGTGCCCATTATGTTTAAATTGCAAAAAAGTCAGTCAGAAGGATGACGCAAAAAGTGCCAGCACTTATTTCCATTGCGGTTCAAATTCTGCTTTCTTCAAATCCTGCCCTGTTCAAGGAATAATTTGCACCGCGGACTGTGAATACACGCCTATGGAACAACAGAGACAAGCTACCTTTCGTCGGCAAGAGAAAAACGTACTACATGAAAACATACCATGAAACAAATTCCATAGGGAAGTTGCTAGTCACGACCAAAATCAATGACTTGACATGGCGGGCCTATAGGTCAATTACAGAGCTGGACAAGAAAAGCATTGATGAAAAGCATCAAAGGGCATCCAATATATGTTTAAAAAGGCAATGCGTTTTCTGACGAACGACAACGCCGGACATTCGAGGAGTACTTTGACTTGAAGCGCTCTGAAAAAATATGATCGAAGAATTGGCCTTCGCATGGACATAACATTGCTGTACCATTTATATTGTAGGCCTATACTGTCTAAATGTATCAAACAATCAACTGAATAACGCAACTAACCTTTTAAAAAAAGTCATTTTATTTTAGAAATATTGAACGAATAACAACCTTAAAACCGTACAGCACTGTCAACAGGTGAGAATAAAGCCCCGTGGTTCGAAGTTGCCAAATATCGGTACGTTATGTACGTGATAAGAAGTTGAAATGGTACAAATCTGTAACACCTAATAACCACTCGCAACACCTCGGCCATTTCTACCAAATAGACTTGTCCAAATACTTCTGAGGAGTTACGAATGACATGATAGCTACAACAGCCTATTAAAAAATGTCTTACGCATTCCATAAAGGGCCCACATCTACAACCATCCTTCACCCTCTACACACACACACACACGCACACGCACACGCACACGCACACACACACACACACACACACACACACACACACACACACACACACACACACACACACACACACACACACACACACTCTCTCTCTCTCTCTCTCGCACGCACGCTCGCCCGCCAGCACGCACGCACACTTTTAAGATGAATAACACGTTTAATTATTGTTAAAATACATAAATGCGAACAAGTTTAAGCTAATTCACCATATAATACAAATGATATTGTATAAAGAACAACTATGCGCAAAGTAGCAGACGTTAAAATTTATAACTTGTCAGAGGTCACTGGCACTTACTTTAGACTTATTTTGGACCAGAATTGACCCGAACTTGTTTCTGGTTCATAGAAATTAGGTATGATGGCCACACATTCCTCTAAAAAGCAGTTCAATTCAGCTGGTGAAAAATTTCCGTTTGGACAGTACGTCTGCAATATTGTACATGAAGTAAACAGTGTCGGATTACTCGGTTTGAATCAACAAGGAAATTCAGGTGAGAAATTACGATTGTCGAAATTCGCCAAATTGCGCATGCATACATGTTGTGGAAACAGAGTGTGATACAATATTTAAAGGTGGTGTCCGACAGTGTGCCAATATCTTATACATAAAACAACATCTTACCCCTTGTTCAGGAGGTTTGCACTATTACTGCATTAACTTATACCTTAGCTTAAATAAAGTATTTTTTTATAACATTAGCTTAATTGTAAGACAGTAAAAGACGTAAAATACGTCTCTTAAAATGTCCATTATTTCCAAATCTATAAATAAGTACGATGGGGATTTCAGCTATAAATAGATATCGACGTCAGAGAGGATTACCCGGATGTTCATGTAAAATTATATCAAAAGTAAGTGGTCACGTGGGGTTTTTTAGTTAAAAAAAACAGCTAACTGTGCAGCGTGGCTCGGATAGGAAATACCTGTTTGCAATGACGAGTGAGGATTTATGCTTCGTTGTTCACACAGATCTAGGGCACCAATAAACAGCACTTTGCAGGACCTTGTCATGTAAAATATGACTTATTTTCTTATTTGAGAAAAAAATTGGTACAACTTTCTGGTACCACATTTAAGTCGTAAGACCTGGTCGTAAGACCGACGATTTAAGCCTGGAATGATAAAACGCATTTAAGACTCGGTCATAAATATCTGCGGTCTTTTTTGTTAGTCTGGGCATAATTAATTATTAATAATTGATATTATGGTCGTTTATTTATTATTATTAATCATTGCGACAAATCACGTCATATGTCGTTTCATGACGCCATTAACATAAGGGAAACAAATCTTACAAAGTGTATTAATATAAACCGACACTTTTGTATTCCTTATATATCTCCAACTTTCAACTAAACGTGATGGGACAGAAATATATTTTGGGTGGGCCTGATGTATCGCATTATAGTGCCTACGCATTGATCTACATACCTGGATCGAACATTGCCAACACTAGAAGATAGTGACGTGCGCATAGAGCCGCCATTTTTAGTGTAAACCATTTATCTGTAATGTAAATCAATTATTCTAGTGTGAATCAAATCGCACTGGAAATATTTAATTCATAGAATAGCTTACATGGCGTTGAATAAACATAGATAAATGCAAAACTGTTCTTTTGTACTTTTGTTAAAAATGTTTAAAGCACCGATAGTAAACGAACGCGGGTGTTAAAGAATACTTGTCATGTTCTATGCTGTAGCCAGCGTTCCCGCTTTTTGATAAATTACTTTATGCATGTGACTGGTAAATATTTTCTTATATAATTTTCCTTTTTTTAATTTTACCTACAAACTTGATAATTTATTCTGTGTACACTAACGACATGAAATTATCCACTGCAAGATGTACTATTTGTTATTAGCATCCAGTGTACTTTGATTATGGTTAGAAAAACATGACATTTTTATAATCTAGACCTAAAGCAAAAGCTCCTTGCTGGAAACTGTCCGGTCAGTCTCTACACTATTTGAAGTTGAGTCACTTTGCATGTGGTTGTAAGTAAAGAATTATAAAAAGAAAGAGCCTGGATGTGACACATCCAAGGCGCCGTAGAGAGTATGCGCTTTAAACAAAAAGAGGACTATCCTGGGAACTAAACACTCTCTTACTCTGTTGATTAAATACATAAACATTTGACAGTAACGAACCAAAACTCTGATGCGAAGTGGAGTATTTTTGCTACTTTGTTTTCCTTGTTCTCTGCTATATTTGTATTTACAAGCTGCATTTCTAACATCGGTATACTCAGTTTCCTTTGTTAAACAAAACATCGCCAAACGGCTACGTTTTGTATGTTACTTTTTAATTGCAAGCTACACTTTATTGTTGCAAGCTTCCCTGTTTAAAAATACGGAACACTTGGTTCTTCTCTCTTCGACATTGTAATATTGACTGCTACACTATCGTCCCCATAAAAATGCATTCCATAAGAGGAATAAATGGTAATGACAAATGTCTTTAAAAACGGTAATCTTTGTTTGGAGACCATGCCAGACATGCTGTCTAGGAGACAACTGAGTACAATATTGGCTATATCTCGGGATGGCTGTAGCCTTGTAACTGCGACGGTAAATATAAATGACAACAATTTGCTATTATGCATACCATATTGTTTGTTTATCTATAGGTTTATCGTCCCACCAACATTTCAGTTATATGGAAACGGTGTTCACTTGAAGCAGATATAGTGCTGTGAACACCTGGCATGATACCACACCCAGTCAAATTATTCTGACACATTGCCAACCAGTCGTGGAACTACCTTTATATTTGCGTGAGCGTTAGCAAGGGAGCTATAGACCCGTATAATAACTTATAACTAATAACGACTTTGGTATGTCGCGACACGGGATCGAACCCGGGGCCTCCCGTACATTGAGCCGATTGCGCTACCAGGTCCGGTCAACCCATATTGTTATTTTTAACTGTTACTCTACGAAGTTGTAATATAAAACAATCCTGTTACCTTTTATATTGCGGGCCGTAAAAAAGGTGCGAATTGACTGTGACGTCACCTATTGAAATGCTATTTAGCTTAATTATTAGTTCCAAAGTAGTCGTTGATGTGTCACCTCCATAGCGCAGTGGTTAGCGCTTCTGACTGACTGGTGATACAGAAGGTCGTGGGTTCGAATCCCACCAGCGCTCTCTGTGGGTGCTGTTAGGATAAAGCAGGTAAGTGTGGGTGTACGTGTGCGGTGTGATATGGTCGTGAGAGTGAGTGTGTAGTGTGATATGGACGTGAGAGTGAGTGTGTGGTGTGATATGGTCGTGAGAGTGAGTGTGTAGTGTGATATGGTCGTGAGAGTGAGTGTGTGGTGTGATATGGTCGTGAGAGTGAGTGTGTAGTGTGATATGGTCGTGAGAGTGAGTGTGTGGTGTGATATGGTCGTGAGAGTGAGTGTGTAGTGTGATATGGTCGTGAGAGTGAGTGTGTGGTGTGATATGGTCGTGAGAGTGAGTGTGTAGTGTGATATGGTCGTGAGAGTGAGTGTGTAGTGTGATATGGTCGTGAGAGTGAGTGTGTAGTGTGATATGGTCGTGAGAGTGAGTGTGTAGTGTGATATGGTCGTGAGAGTGAGTGTGTAGTGTGATATGGTCGTGAGAGTGAGTGTGTGGTGTGATATGGTCGTGAGAGTGAGTGTGTAGTGTGATATGGTCGTGAGAGTGAGTGTGTGGTGTGATATGGTCGTGAGAGTGAGTGTGTAGTGTGATATGGTCGTGAGAGTGAGAGTGGTGTGATGTGGACGTGAGAGACTGTGTGAGTGGGTGTGATATGGGCGTGCGAGTCAGTATGGGTGTGAGAGTGTGGCTCGATAGTGAGTGTGAGAATGGGTGTTAGTGTGAGTCCACCCTTACGCCTACTTTTACACTTCCACCCACACTTTAAGTCGTATTCCAACTTTCACACCCACACGTCTTCTCTTACCTTGAGTTTTACAACTATCCCACCCACATCCCACTCTTACTCCAACTATCACACCCACACTCCCACTCTTATTCAAACTATCACACCGACACTCCCACTCTTATTCAAACTATCACACTGACATTCCCACTCTTACTCCAACTATCACACTGACATTCCCACTCTTACTCCAACTATCACACACACACTCCCACTCTTACTCCAGCTTTCACACCGACACTCCCACTCTTACACTAACTATCACACCGACACTCCTCTCTTCCTCCAAATATTACACCCACACTCCCACTCTTATTCCAACTATCACACTAACACTCCCACTCTTACTCCAGCTATCATGCTAACACTCCCACTCTTACTCCAACTATCACACTACCATTCCGACTCTAACGTCATCTATCACACCAACACTCCCACTTCTACTCCAACTATCACACCAACACTCCCACTCTTACTCCAACTATCACATCCAACTATCACACCAACACCCCCACTCTTACTCAAACTTTCACACCAACACTCCCACTCTTACTCAAACTATCACACCGACACTCCCACTCTTGCTCCAACTATCACACCGACACTCCCACTCTTACTCCAACTATCACACCAACACTCCCACTCTTACTCCAACTATCACATCCAGCTATCACACCAACACTCCCACTCTTTCTCAAACTATCACACCGACACTCCCACTCTTACCCCAACTATCACACCGACACTCCCACTCTTACTCCAACTATCACACCGACACTCCCACTCTTACTCCAACTATCACACTGACATTCCCACTCTTACTCCAACTATCACACCAACACGCCCACTCTTACGCCAACTATCACATCCAACTATCACACCAACACTCCCACTCTTACGCAAACTATCACACCGACACTCCCACTCTTACTCAAACTATCACACCGACACTCCCACTCTTACTCCAACTATCACACCGACACTCCCACTCTTACACTAACTATCACACTGACATTCCCACTCTTACTCCAACTATCACACCAACACTCCCACTCTTACACCAACTATCACATCCAACTATCACACCAACACTCCCACTCTTACTCCAACTATCACACCAACACTCCCACTCTTACTCCAACTATCACATCCAGCTATCACACCAACACTCCCACTCTTACTCAAACTATCACACCGACACTCCCACTCTTACTCCAACTATCACACCGACACTCCCACTCTTACTCCAACTATCACACCGACACTCCCACTCTTACACTAACTATCACACTGACATTCCCACTCTTACTCCAACTATCACACCGACACTCCCACTCTTACTCCAACTATCACACTAACATCACCACTCTTTCTCCAGCTATCACACCAACATTATTACTCTTACTCCAACTATCACACCGACACTCCCACTCTTTCTCCAACTATCACACAAACACTCCCACTCTTACTTCAACTATCACACCGACATTCCCACTCTTACGCCAACTATCACACAAACGCTCCGACTCTTACTCCAACTATCACACCGACATTCCCACTCTTACTCCAGCCATCACACCGACACTCCCACTCTTACTCCAACTATCACACCGACATTCCCACTCTTACGCCAACTATCACACAAACACTCCCACTCTTACTTCAACTATCACACCGACATTCCCACTCTTACGCCAACTATCACACAAACGCTCCCACTCTTACTCCAACTATCACACCGACATTCCCACTCTTACGCCAACTATCACACAAACACTCCCACTCTTACTTCAACTATCACACCGACATTCCCACTCTTACGCCAACTATCACACAAACGCTCCCACTCTTACTCCAACTATCACACCGACATTCCCACTCTTACTCCAGCCATCACACCCGGACTCCCACTCTTACTCAGACTATCACACCAACACCCCCACTCTTACTCCAACTATCACATCCAACTATCACACCAACACTCCCCTCTTACTCAAACTATCACTACAACACTCCCACTCTTACTTCATCTTTCACACCAACACTCCCACTCTTACTTCAACTATCACACCCACACTCACACTTTTACTCCAACTATCACACCCACTTTCCTCTTACTCCAATTTTCACACATGCACTCCCTTTTATACACCAATTATCACCCCCACACTTCTATTCTTAGTCTAACTTTCAAACATACTGACACAGCGCATACACACACACACACACACACACACACACACACACACACACACACACACGCACGCGCGCGCGCGCGCGCGCACACACACACACTCACACACACACAACACACACACACACACACACACACACACACACACACACACACACACACACACACACACACACACACTCTCTCTCTCTCTCTCTCTCTCTCTCTCTCTCTCTCTTACGCAAATGGACTTGACTTTAATCAACATTTGAATCCACTAAAATATTTCCAAGAAAGACGCAATTACTTGAATATCACGTAGTCAAGACATCAAATGGGCACATTGGCATTTTTTCACTTCTTACGGAAGTTTTAAATGTAATTTAGCCGGCTTCATGACGTAAAGCCCGACATGTAAAAAATTCGTTCGTTAGAGAAAAATGGCAATTTTATGTGATCACAATGGCCTTCAAAGAAAATCTCCTAATGGAGGGCTTGACCCGTTTCGCGCTATGAAGGCATAGTTGAAAACATATTCGCTATTTTAAACGTTGAGCATCCTTCCGTGACTTTTTTCTTTTTAAATTTTACGTCCCGATCGAGCCAGTACGTGTTATCTTTAAATGACGAACAGAAGATTAAACGCCATTTTTGAACATTGAGACAACACAACAGTTTAAAGGGCGGCATGTTTCCACAAATAATCTTTTGATCAAAGGTAGTTATTATACCTTAATATTCGCTATGTTTGAACATATTTGGCTTCTTTCATGAAAAAAAATCTCATTTTCAAATGCGATTAAATGTAATTTTAAAGGTGGTATCCGAGAGTTTCCCTTTATATAATAGATAGTTTCCACATCAGTGAAACTGCCTTATCTTGGCAGCCATCTTTGATGGTAACTTCAATGGATTTGCATATGAATTGTATAGAAGGGTAAATTTTATTTTCTTGTTTTTTCTTCATTTGTGGTCCGAAAATTAAAAGCTATACACCATTGGAAAGCTGTTAAAATTCATATTTTTAGAGTACAATATTTTTACAATTTATAAATGCACACAGAATAAATACACAGAAACAAATAATACTATTGGCTCATACTTAAAATGAACAGTGTATCATTTTCAGTTATATTTCTTTAACCTTTTAAACTATCAAAATATAGTTCTGATATTTAAAATACTTTATAAAATCTGTTAAATTTGATATAAAATTAAGTAAAATAGACTGAAAAATAAAAACACAGTGGTGAATTTAATACAGCACATATTTCCCGATTTCGGCCTGCTTTAGCTTCTGCCCACAAAGATGGCTGCCTTAAACTGTCTTATCAGAGTTGATGACATCACATGGAAACTATCTATACATGCAAAACATTTTGTCTTTGTACTGGGAAATTTGTGCATAATTGTTTCATACACTTTAACTTAAGGATGTTTATATAACTACCTTAATTGTTAGACAGTACAATTTGTGAAATATTTCTCTTTAAATGTCCATATTTACAAATCTATAAATAAGAAAGATGGTGGATTTCAGCTAAAAATAGATACCGACGTCAGAGCGGATTACCCGGATGATAATGTAACGTGCTCTCTAAAATAAGTGGTCACATGATCTTTTAATCTAAAAATAGCTAACTATGCAGTGAGGCTCGGGTAGGAAATAAAAAAAATAAAATGAAAGCGGGGTTTTGTGCTTTACTTTTTATGTAATGTTGGGCACTTACAAATAGCATTTCGCGATATCTTTTCAGATAATTTTTTTTCCTCAGAGAAAGAAAAATGGTCCATACTGTGAGATATCACCTTTATATTGTCAATTAATGAGAAGATAAAGCTGATTTTGGGGTTAAAAAGTCAGAGTATTTTAACTTTTAATCCTTGCACGACATATGAATGGATATTGTTATCTTTATAACTTTGTGCACATTTTATGTATATACAATTCTTGCTCGAAAGAGTCCTTGTATGTTTTTTGAATCACAAAGCCACTATAATACGCGTGTTCCGTTATACTTCATACAATGATTCGCTGCACGATTTGTACATAATTCCTTCCTTATTGCTACTTTGACACCGCTGACGTCTATCTCAAGTGCCCGAACACTGTATCACTAACGAAAAGTACAAGTTGTTTTGGGAGAAACCATTTACCACGTGGTTTAGACCGGATTGTAAAGGCGGGCTCATGTTAACAGACTTCACCTACGGTTTTAGGACCGTCCATATAATAACAAAGGAACAATTTATTTAATAAAAGAAGACAATTATGGATTTTTTCAAAGAAAATTTAATCGAAACTTTAAATAAAACAAACATACGTACACGTGCGTCTAATGGTATATGTCTAATGTATATAATATATATACATTAAGAGACCATAACTTCGACTTAAGACAAACTTTACTTTAAAAGCTTTGTATTTTTTAAGCTTAGGCTACATGTATGTGTTTTTACAACTCTACTCTTTTACCTGGTTGGTAATTAAATCCACTAATTAAATCTCGTTAGTTTAGAAACAATGGCAATACTACGTGGCAACGTGACATTTAATGAAAAGGTCCTTAATTAATGTTAATAAATTGTTTTGATGCTGCGCTTCGCAACCTTGCAATTGAAGGCAAAATAAATAATTTAGTAACGTTTTTTTTTATTTAAGCGTATTAAGAGAGTGATCAGGTTTCTTTAGACCTCAGAATTAGTAGATTAATAATTTAATTGTGATTATCAGAATTTCTTAAAATAAAAATGACTACCAGAGGGAGTCGTGTTATTTAAACATTATACTTTCTATTTACATAAAGAAAGTATCGTTTTATTTTATACTTATGGAAACAAACCGTACAAAGCAAATAATATGATAAAAGAACATTTGCATATTTTTCACAAAATTTTCAGTGCAACGAGTGATGCATATCTACCAAACATTGAAATTCATACATTTTACCAGCAATAATTATGCTTTGATAACAACGTTCAGAGAACCAGGAAACGTTCCCATTTATCAAATCTTTAACTGACATATGTAGCATGCAAAAGAAAATATGCATTAAATTTAATACAAAGGTGACTTAATTACATATGTCATGTCAATCTCAACATAGTTTTAATTGATTTCCTCGCAGAAGTTTCCCTTTAATTGTCTTAACAAACAGTGTTTGTTATCTGCTAATGGATGTTATCCGACTGTCCATAAAAGCATTGATTGTTTCGTCCTGCATGTGTCTCGGCCTGACATAAAGACAACTCATTAACGTCACTGAACTGCAGTCCATTTGTTAAGGTATCATTTCAAAATTACCAAGTGGACAAAGACTGTTAACAACCAACCTTTTTAACGTATTTCCTTACATGAATATATGGCAGATTATAAGGCGTACATATGCGAGAGAATATGCAATAAAAAGAATATGGATTAAATGGATTCATGCTGAATGATTGAATAAATATCCAGTACCTCGTGTCTTAGTGACAACATGACTCAGAATGACACACCCAGTGGTTTCCAACAGTTTGGACGAAATGACTCAGAATGACACATCCCGTGGTTTCCAACAGTTTGAACGAAATGACTCAGAATACACATCCAGTGGTTTCCAACAGTTTGAACGAAATGACTCAGAATGACACACCTAGTGGTTTCCAACAGTCTAGACAAAAGAAATTCTCAAAATAAAAAAATAAGTCATCGTACCGGAAAAAGATCCTGCAAAATGTTGCTCATTGATGTCCTCTATCTGTGTGAGGAATCAAGCACAAATTCTCACTTGTCATTGCAAACAGGTATATCCTATCTAAGCCACGCTGCAGAGATAGCGATGTTTAAACTAGAAGAACCACGTGACATCTTACTATTGACAAACGTTATATCCGCTCTGACGTCGATATTTATTTATAGCAGAGACCGCTATAGTGCTTCTATAGATTTGGAAAGATTGAACAGTGTGATTCTTTCGCCATTTGTACTGCCTAACAATAATGTTAGTGATCAAAATCGACTTTACTTGGACTAAAGTATGAGTTTATGCTGTAATTATGGCCAAATTCCCCGAAGCAGAGGTATAAGATATTTGTTTCATGTATTTGATATAGACAAACTGTCGGAGACCACCACCAAAACCATTCAACCGACGACAGTGGCCTCGTCGATAACACGGAGCCTGGAACAGTAATTGACAGATCATATAAACTATTACAATATTACATTATTGTAATAGAAAGTTCTTCCACAGAGCACGTTTGTCTTGCTTTCCTGGACTCTTCTGCTATATCACAACACGCCTAATCAGCAGACTGGTTACTGGTCACATGACCACTGAGAGTCACGTGACACGAGGTGACTGTTATATCGTCAAAAATTCCAGGTAAACGAACCAGATGTTTTCAGTATAAGAACCCAGAGATTAGAAACCTCTTTAGTTGTATTTAAATATTGCTACATAAAGACTGTTAACATAACTGCTCGAACATTTCGGGATTCTACCGAGTAATTTAAAACCTTTTACGACTCCCCAGTGCTTCTAAATTGTATATGTTTTATGAATTCTTTTTATTGCCTCATTTGAAATAATGTTAACAACTTTGGACAAACAACCATTATGTATGTCATACAATGTATTTGAAACGTTATTTGCACAAAATTTGATGATGTAATCCCAAACCATATATGACAGTAAGTTTAATATACCTGAAAGCCTCTGGCAATTTTGTAAAAATCAAAGTAGTATTAATTCTACTCATTAACCGAGTGGGATTCAGTCTTACACTAAAACAACATGAATTTCTGCTTCCTTTTAACTGGGGCAACATAAAGCTATATTGAAAGCTTTTGGCCACAATAAATAAATGACAATGAAGCTGAGACTTATGTGTTTTCTGTTCAGTCCTTTATTACCTGTACCAGGTAACACTGCCCGAAGAAAGAAGGCTGTAAAAAGACAATCAACGTCCAGGGATGGATCCAGGGGCTGGGATGGAGTGGAGGTATGCATCCCCCATCAATCAGGTAAAATAGTAGAGTTGTGAAAACACGTACATGGCATCTTAAAAAATACTAAGCTTTTAAAGTAAATTTTGTCTGTTGTCTGCTTAGGTTAGTGTTCCCTTACTGTATATATGTAAAGTACTCACTGCGATTAAATTGAGTGGAGGTTTCATATCCCAGCCCCACCAAAATTTTCTGGATCGGCCCCTGTCAACGTCTCTTGTTTGTTACATCTGGATGCATATAATTGTTGCGGTGCGTGCGGATTGCCATTCCTGGACAAGCATTTATAGTATTACATTTTTGTGAAACCTAAATGACACTCTTTTTCATTAAATATATATTATATATACAGTCTACAGTATAAACAATACCATGTAAGAATGTTTGTAGATATATATTTTCATCAGAGGTCAACCTTAAACTGACTCAAAACTTCCTCAGGTGACAATGGTTAACCATATAACAGTATATTACTAGAAGGGACAAGGATGTGAGACATCCAAGGCGTTGTAGAGAGCATGCCCTTTAAACAAGAAGATGACTATAACAGGAACTAAACACACTCTTACACTGTTGAATAATTGCATAAACATTTGACAGAAATCAACAATAACTCTGATGCGAAGTTGAGTATTTGCTACTTTGTTTATTTTCCTTTTTCTCTGCTACATCTGTATTTACAACCTGCATTGCTAACCTCTTAATGCCAGCTACGTTTTTAAAATTGCAAGCTACACATTATTGTTGCAAGCTACAGTGTTAAATAAAACACGGAATACTCAGTTCTTTTCTCTGAAAAAGGTCTCACAGAACAGCTGCGTTTTTCTGTTGTTGCCATCTTCACTATCATCCGCATAAAAATCAATAAGAGGCACCGCTCGCCAGATTTTTCTTTCCACCTCAAGGTGTAATAGATTTAATTACATTTCAACTGGAGGTAAAAGTGTGTAGCTTGATAAATCTCAAACTCGGGTATTGCGTTAATTCCCCACCCCCCTCCACCAAAGTTAAATAATGTACAAAATGAGAAATTTTGATCAATGCATTTTTTTATGGATTTTTACTGCTTTTACAGTTACATATTATTAAACTTATTAAAGCTCCATTTGCCCTTAGATTTAATCAATATCTTGTCAATTATATAGCTGAAATGCATGTTTGAACGTGCACCAGAACTGGAACACATGAAATTATTTTGATTGCGTTTTTCACCAACACTGATACTTAATCATTTTTTCAGAGCCATATTAAATTGACCATACCATTTCCAGGGGCGGATCCAGGATTTCAGAATAGGGTGGCCGAGTGAGTAACATTCGGCCGCAGGCCGGAGCTGATCGCGCCGCAGGCGCGAAATCCGCGGCGGGGGGTCTGGAGGGGGCTCCCCCAGAAAATTTTGAATTCTAGATGCGCGGAGATGCGATTTCCAAGCATCTGTGGGGCATAATTTCCTTATCTTTTTGCTCACTTTTAAGGGCAAATACTTTTTTTTGTTGGTCGTCGAAAAATAGGGGGGGGGGGGGGGGGGCGGCCCCTTCGGCCCCCCTCTGGATCCGCCCCTGATTTCAAGATCATGTTGACGACATAATATATAACAACATTAGATGCAATGAGGACAGCGCTAGTTGAAGTATTGGTACTGCAAATACATTTATATAAAACATTCAAATATATTTGATTTTACGTTAAAGAAATTCGGAGCATGATGTCAGAAAAAAACTCAGTAATGTTTCATGATTATTAATTCAACAACTCAATTTAATCAAGAATCTCTATAATTAGTTCTATAATGCAATCGAAAACAGAACTTCAAGTCCAGTCCACGGATACAGTGCATTTGGTTCAAGGGTGTCTCAGTGGACGGATCGATGTAGCCAATGTAACCAAGCACTCACTTTCCCCGACCAAGCCCTACCCCAAAAACTTCCCCTGACCGACCCCACCTTATCCACACCCCAGACCAAGCCCCCAGCCCCCAGCCTCCAGCCCCCGCCCGCCTCCTCTGACCAAGCCCTTTATCCCCACTTTGACCAACCCCACACCCGTCCCCGATAAAGCTTCACCCCCGCCCACGACTAAGCCCCTACCCTGTCCCCTACCAAGGCCCCGCTCCATCCAGATCCGGCCCCACCACGCACCCCGTCTAAGACTCCCAGCCCCGCCCCGACTTAGCCACCAACACCTCATTGCCGCCGACCAAGCTCGTCGCGCCCGACCAAGCCCCCAACTCACCTTTCGCAACCAAAACCTCCACCCCTACCCAGCCAATGACAAAGCCTCCACAACCGACACACATTGAGGACTTAGAAGCATTAATGCACATATGCACAATTAAAGTATTGTTTCTTCATCATGATGGATTTTTGTTCGAAACAACGTTTTGATACATAGAACAATCACAATTCACGATCTAAACATCGTGTTATTCGTCAAAGGATTCGTAGACTGTTATTAGCACGTTTCCCAAACACACATGTCGTCAATTATTTGAGACAACTTAACAAAAACACGTTATCTCAATTGTTCCATTTGTCATTTGTAAAGTAGTGATCATGTCCCAATCTTATTCGTATAGGGGCCGGTTTGGACCCAAACAAACGGGCGCCATTTGGTTGACCAAGTTACTATTTTAATAATAGGCGGCCATCTTAATGTGGCCTCATTTGTTTATAATGATTGAGGGGTAATGCGCATGCCCGTTAATTATGTAAACCAATATACAAAGGTTTGTGTGTTTGAGTTTATTGAGCGTCACTGAAGTGGCACTATGGGAGCTATTTTTGGCTTTTAATAAAAAGGCAGATGGAGAAAGAGGAGGGAGGATGAAGAGGAGGTATAAGAAGAAGGAATAAGGGCAGATTAACTGTATCCCAGAGGATCGTATTTCAGGTGTAGCTGTTCAGCGATCAAATAAAACAAATTTAAATTGTTTCTGTCTTAGATAAAACAGTAACTTTTATATATTTTTACTGAAGTATATATTACGACAACCCATCAATTCTTACGGACAAGAACAAACTGTATCCTTTGGCTGCTACATGTATTGAGCAAGAATGATTAATGATGAAGCATCCTAACACCTTCTGAACATTCTTCTATTTTCGTAACTACATATTGAGATAATATCTTAACTAGGAGATACACGCACATACATATATCCATATACACCCACTTACTGGCACGCCGACACGCGAGCACGCACTTCCATCCATATTCTAATTCAAGTAATTTAAATTTCATGAGCTTGTTCTTTAACATTCATTAACATGAAAGTATATTGTTAATTGTGATTTTATTATTGTGTGTCAATTGAGAACCGCTATGTTTCAGATTTTTTTGGTTTAAAAGTGGTGTCCGACAGCTCTTCCTTATACAGTCAACTCTCGTTATCTCAAATTTCAAGGGACCGTAGAAAATAGTTAGAGGAGATGTCCGAAGTTTGAGTTATTCGAATTTAAGGATAGTTTGTGTAACTTTAAAAATCTTACCTGCTACACGATGACTGGTAATGACTGAAATTCCTTGTTATATCTGCCACTGTAAACAAGTTCTGCAAGTCGTGTGTGGTTTTGCATGTTTATCGTTGTTGTTTGTAAGAAAAATAAATAAAACAGTAAAGGTTTTAAATTGTTAACGTTTTATTTACAAAATAATAAATATGAACGAGTATACAAGTAGAAGCTACATGTCACAAAATAGATCCACATAACATTAACACTTATAGCACATAAGATATTTGAGCATAAATCTAAGCTAAGTAAGCACATAAACCTCTTCTCTAAATTACGTGACATCCTGATTGCCGATAATTTGCGATAAAACTCGAGCCCAAATCTTCGCGAGTTTCACGGTAGGTGTGAAAATCACTATTGTTGCCGTTTTGCATCTTATAGCAATTTGAAGTTTGAGATAGACCAACTGATTTCAACAGTTTTATACGTGTGGGGACAAAGAATTTAGTTTGAACTATCCGATAATTTGACACATCCGAATTTGAGTTAAGCGGAGTCGACCTATATAGAAACTATAGGGAAAGAACGGGGCCGTAGAAAACAGTTTGACATAACCGGATATTTGAGATGACCGATTTTGAAATAACGAGAGTTGACTGTATATAAAAAGTGTACCAATATCAACACTGCTTTGGGGGTTATTTATGCAAGTTACTGATACTTTAGTCCAAGCTGAGACACAGCATATATTGTTAGATGGTACAAATCGCAAAAAACCCCACAAACACTCTCTCAGTTTCATTCTTTCCAAATCTATAAATAGACTCAATAGTGGTCTCAGCTAAAAATAGATATCGACGTCAGAGCGGATTACCTAGACGACAATATAATGTAATCTCAAAAGTAAATTGTCACGTGTTATTCTTAGTTTAAAAATAGCTATCTCTGCAGCGTGGCTCAGATGGGAAATACCTGTTTGCAGTTTAGAATGGGGATTTATGTTTCATTGTTCACACAGATTATATGGCAGCAATGAACAGCAGTTTGCAGGACATTTGCATGTAACAATGACTTATTTAGTTATTTAAGAAAAAACATTTTGGTCCAAATTGTCGATACTTACTTTAAAATATAGCAAACAGGCCATTATTTAACTCATACAAAACAGACGATAACTAGAATCATTCTTCACCTGTATTTAAGTAACATACAGGTACACTTATAAGCATAAATTCAGCTTAAATTGTTGAATGAATGGGCAATGAACAAAGAAAGAAACTTTTAAAGAAGGATATAACTAGTTTTCTGTATCCGAGGTTCTTATAAAGCAAGTTGTCATTTACATATGTTCTACTTTCTAGAATTTCCTACGAAATGTTTTATTGTAATTGACTTAGTTTCATGATGTTAAAGCCCTAATGACAAAAGATCGTTTGTTGAAGCAAAATAGCGTTCTTTCGTGACAAAATGAACTTCTAAGACATATTCCTAATGAATGCTGTAAACCGTTTGCGTCATGGAAGTTTTATCGGAATGGCCTGAAAAAGTTTATTTTCATATATATGTAGGTGGAGAGAGCAGAACGTTGTATTATGTCATCGAATCTCTTACATGTAAATAAACAAGAAACAGCTAGGATTTGAGACATTCAATGCGCCGTAGCTTTGCCCTTTAAACAAGAAGATGGCTATCTTGAACAAGTCACTCTCTTACTCTGTTGATTAATTACATAAATATTTGATAGTAACGAACCATAACTCTGATGGGAAGTTGAGTATTTGCTACTTTACTTGTTTACTCTCTGCTTCTAGCTGCATTGCTAAAATCGTTATACTCAGTTTCATTTGTTAAACAATACTTCGCCAAGCAGTTGCGAATTCCTATTAATCCTGCTACTTTTCAAATTTGCAAACTACACATTACTGTTGGAAATAACAATGTTAAAAAACGGAAAATTAGTTCTTTTATCTGAAAAAGGTATCAAAGAACAGCTGTGATTTTCTGTTAGTTTTTCCCCAGCTACACTATCATCCCCATAAAGATACATTCCATAAGAGTTATAACTTATTAAGAATACCAATTGGGCACTGTCTTAAATAGTTCGTATATGTTATTGACATTAAAGTACAATATTTATGTTACCTGAGCTGTTATACAGCACAAATTGTGAAGAATATCGGTTTTATTGTCCATAATTTTCAAATCTACAAATAAGCACTATGGGATATCAGCTAAAAATAGATATCGACCTCAGAGCGGAATGCCCGGATGTGATTTAACTTGATCAAAACAAATATTAAGTCTCATGGTTTTCTTAATTAAATATAGCTAACTGTACAGCGTGGCTCGAATAGGAAATACTTTTTTTGTAATGACAGCTGTGGTGTTATGATTTTATTTTTTACATGGATGTAGGCTTCCAAGAAACAACATCAAGCGGGATCGTTTTAATTAACAATAATTTATTCAGTTGCATGTGAGAAAAAATGTGTCCAAACCTTTAAAGCCATACTATTCTTCATCCATGTCAATGCAACCATCATGGCGACGTGTGCCTTAATGGTTAGTCACGTTGTTACTTTTCTACTGCCATTAAAAATATAAAAAATGCGCATAATTTAGCTTAAAGAAATATTGTCGAACGAAGTAATGGATGGACGTGTCATTTTTATTTTATATTGACTTGTATGCGACGGATCTCGTTATAATAACGGGGTCTTGCTTATTAATAGTCTTAAGAAACTCGCTTGAATTTCAAATTGTGTTTACTCAAATTCAGGTCACGTGTGTATGTTAGTTCTCAAAAAACATCCTCATTACCCGATACTGTCACACTTTAAAAATTAAATGCGGATCACGTGGCTGTTTGCGTCGTGTAATCTTAATTGTTTTCAGACCGATTTTAAAGGCAGACTATTTTTTACCTGCTAATGGACGTAACCAACCAGTCTCTTAGTGTATTTCTTTCTCGTACAAATAAGTGTTTGGCTCAGAGTGACACGTAACATCAACTTAACAACAATCCTTTTGTTTTGATTTCATACACAGTTTTAAGTGTTGGTAACTCTAGAAGGGTCTATTTGTGGTTTACGTAAATGTTTTTAAATAACTATAGGCCATCTCAATGTATTAGAGAACAAATATCAGAAATTTGCTGGATTGTAGTGATATTAAATGACAGTTAAACATTGTGGCCCGTTTCTGTAAAGAAAATAAACACAAGTTAGAAGAGGAAGTTCTTTGTCAAGGCCTTATTGTAGAAACATTGCCAAAGTACGCCTCTTTAATCTCTTTTTTTAAAAGTATGCTTTTAAGGTTTTTAAGACAAACTGCTAATGGATTTAAATTGTTATGAATCCGTCTGTTAGAGTATTTCTCGCTGTAAAATACAAATAGGTTTCTTCTTCTGACAAGCAATCATCTGACGGATTAATGTCACGTGGTTATTTTCGGGATTCGAACACAGGACTCTCCGATCCAGAGTCCAACGTTTTAACCACTAGACCATGGAGGCCCATCGATAATTGGGTGATCAGAACATACACTATTTGCCTATTCCTTAGAGTTTAGAACTTGTCTTCGCTATTTAAGAAATAACAAACGAAGACGATGTTTAAATATTTGAGCCAGGTTTACATACATTTTGCCATATTTTGCCTAATCGATGGCAAACAGAGCCTTCGAAACAGAAATGGACACGCGTTGCAATCTAACACAATATTATCAAAACAAGTTACACTCCTTTCGGACCGGACCTGGTATCGCAATCGGTAGAGTGTCGGCTCCAGGTACTGGAGGCCCCGGGTTCGAGATCCCGGGACGCGACATACCGAAGTCATAAAGAATAGTAGTGGTATAGCTCCCTTGCTAACGCTCAAGCAATTAAAAGGGTAGTTCCACGACTGGTTGGCCCGGTGTCAGGATAATTTGACTGGGTGTGGTTTCATGTCAGGTGTTCACGGCATGCTATAAACAGTGAAGGCAGCACTATATCTGCTTCAAGTGAACACCGTCTACAGATAATTGTAATACTGTTGGTGAGACTATAAAACCAATAAACAAACTCCTTGCGTCAATACTTCTATCTGACAGTAGCAGAGTCCTCAGCTTTAAATCTGTTTAATGATACAAAACTTTACAGCAAAGTCCCGTTGATTGAACGAGGCTTAAAGTTGTTTTCACAAGACGAAACCAACCCATGGGTAGCTGTGAATCAGGCAGAGATTCTTTACGGGTATGCATGCCAAATGTTTATTTTAGCACAGGATTTAGATGTTATTTTCATCACAGAAGATAAATGTCTGAACAGACGAACGCGTATCCTCGTGCGTTTCATAGGATAAACATGTCTTTACATAACCGAATCTTTTGCCTGCCTCGTTTAAAAAGTATATGCAAGTAAATTATTTTTTGTTTTATTCTGCTTGCCTTTTCGATTTCAATTAACTTTGTTTTTTGGTTTAGATTGGTTTTACACACACATTGCAATTTTGTAACAGCCTGTATTATGTGCTAATTCGACTCTTCCGTTTTTCCCTTTTTGTCTATATGTTAACACAACTGGATTATGTC
The DNA here is from genome assembly GCA_007844125.1 of Sinonovacula constricta. Lineage (NCBI taxonomy): Eukaryota > Metazoa > Mollusca > Bivalvia > Cardiida > Solecurtidae > Sinonovacula > Sinonovacula constricta. Next base: position 47,648,008 of record CM017564.1, read on the forward strand.
TTTATTTCATATATATATATATATATATATATATATATATATATATATATATATATATATATATATATATATATATTATATATATATATATATATATATATATATACAGGCAGACAGACAACAGACAGACAGACAACAGAGAGATAGACACAGACAGACAACAGACACAGACAGACAGACAGACAGACAAACAAACACAGACAGACAGCAGACGCAGACAGACAGACAGACAGACAGACAGAAATAAATAAATAATTTGAATCAATAAAATAAGAAATAAAATCAAATGTTTATATCAAGTAGTAATGTAATTTTCTTGTACTTGTACTGTTTATGTGTCTATAAATGACAAGGATAATAAAACTCATTATTGGCGAAACTATTTATTTAACCGCCAGACATGACACTTTGCATATGTCCGTTAATCTCCAGTTTAATTGGTTATCTAATGACTATCAACACAAACCATGTCTTTATTTCATATATATATATATATTATATAATATATATAATATATATATATATATCTATATATATATATATATATATATATATATATATATATACAGGCAGACAGACAACAGACAGACAGACAACAGAGAGATAGACACAGACAGACAACAGACACAGACAGACAGACAGACAGACAAACAAACACAGACAGACAGCAGACGCAGACAGACAGACAGACAGACAGACAGAGAAATAATAAATAATTTGAATCAATAAATAAGAAATAAAATCAAATGTTTATATCAAGTAGTAATGTAATTTCTTGTACTTGTACTGTTTTATGTGT